>OY804600.1:13341475-13901150 GCA_963680895.1 Fragum sueziense | reverse complement strand
CCCCCCCCCCCCCCGACCCCCTCTAGATCCGCCCATGAGATCCAATTAAAAAAAAGAGGATAAATCTAGACCCTATGCCGATTTAAATTGTTTTGCAATGCGAAAAAAGGAAAACAACGAACAGTTGTGAATTTGGACTAGGCCTAGTCAAGGAGTTTGCAGACATGTAGGGGAGACCGGGGCTATTTCGGCCCCGGGGCAAGTTCGGCTAGTGACTCTTTTGGGCCTGTCGACAGAGATAGAGATCTCTGACCGGGATTGTAATGTCACTAATGACGAATGCTTTTCGCAGAAGGTTTTTGGTCGAATTGAATACAAAAACATAGAATTTAGAACACGATTCTTATTTTTAGACACTTTCAGTAATTTTTCCACATTTAGGTAAGTTTTTATTTATAGTAATATGCGCCATGATTCAGATTTCTTTTTTGTATATTTATGAAGACAATTAAGTCCTCTTTCATATTAAAACTAAAGAAGAAACTTTCAAATTATCTAAAAGAAGATATGACGTGATGTTGACACCAGGTCTGTCTGGGGCTAGTTCGGCTTTTGGGGTTGGGGCAAGTTCGGCCCCCTCCAAACTTGCCCATGAATAAAAAAAATAATCGCTGTTAGAAAAGCCATTTCTTGACGACTCTGAATATATCAATTGCGCAGACCTAGCTCTAACAAAAATGTAAAAAATGGACAAATTCAAAATCACAGGCCGAACTAGCCCCGACCTCTACTTGTTATCCCGAATGTCCCCTTACTCACGATGATTTGACTGTTAAAACTATGCTTTTTCAATTAATACCTTCATTTGGAAGTCGTGTACAGATTCCTTGAAATTTAAACAGTCTAAAAATCAAAAACAAGAAATTATAGGTATGTGCATACCTTGCCCCAAGGGTGGGCCGAACTTGCCCCATGTATGGGGCAAGTTCGGCCACTACGATCAAAATTTAAAATTTGAAATTTTCTTTATTGAAAAGAAAAATGTAAAAAGGACAGACGCAGTTTGAAAGGCATTCGCTTGTCGAACTTAAATATATAAATCACGGCTCAATAACTTTCATATAAATAAAGATATGAGCAATCAAAATTAGGGGGCCGAAATAGCCCCGGTCTCCCCTAGGCCTATGAAAACTCATCGTCAATGAGCTTAACTCTTTCCCAAACGACAAAATTTAAGGGTGATCAAATTTAAATGCTGCTGTGCATACGAAAAAAAATGACGATAATGAAGACATGATTTGTGTAAAATATGGTACAGAAAATATTGAGACAAAAGGAGAAACTGCCGGTTATCAGCAGTTTCTTCTTTTGTCTCAATGTTTTCTCAAGTCTTTTCTATTGGGTAGGCCTACGTCAAAACCAGGTCTTGTTTGGAAAAAGGGTTAAGCAATGTCAACTCAATGAGGTCCAAGAGGCAAGCTGTAACAAGCAATTTCTTCATTTTCCACAATGTTTACTACTCAACGAGACCAACAGCAGGCTATTCAAATTCAATTCATTGAAAGTGTCGTCTACAACATCTTTGAATATATGCCCACCTAAAATTTTACGGTCTAGCTAATGTGTGAATAGAGATCTAGATCTATTATAAATCAGTAAAAGCCTACCTCCGTTGCATTTCCACCAAAATGTCTCAGCTCCACCCACGTGACTTTATTGACATAGATTGCGGAAATATTCTGCTCGGTTCTAGCAAATACGACCTCTTCGGCGAGTCTCATGAGGGGATCTGACTGATTCGTCGTATCCCTGTGGAAGATTTTGGCGCCACCGTCGAGCACTAGATCGCTGTAAAACGGTGCCAAACAGTAGATGTTCGCAGCCCTGATACTCTCGCCCCTTCTCGGTATGCTATAGTTCGTATATTGATTGCCGAAGCACAGGATTCCGTTGGAACAAATCTGCAATTAAAAATCAAACTAAATTACTAGTATTCACATAATTTACCCTATCCCAAACGGTAAGAATTTTTTAAAACTCTTCCAGTTTGATTAAAATCCACTGCAGATGACGTGAATGCCATATCCAAGCGACATATTTTCCGATACTGTAATAATTTTACGAGAATAAATGGAAATATAATCAAAAAGACTCAGCTGTTTTCGATAACAGATCCTGAAACGAGTTGAGATAAACACAACGTCCTAAATAATTTGTTTGACGTAGTTTAGACGTCGAACTAGTGTCAGCTATTGATACAAGTTTATAAGTTGCTCCTAAATTACATTTAAGTTACATGTCGTGCATTGAATAAATAAACAACATCCTCAACGTGCCAGATCTGTATATGAATACAACACGACTTAAGGTAGTTCACGCCCACTGAAATTCACACGACGTCGGATTTTTTTTGCGACGTCATTAATTTTGGTTACGTGGGCTATCCGATCTCATGCGGGTGACGTGACAAACATTCGACAGTGGAACGTTCCACTGCAGAATGATGCATATGATTGTTATCACCCCGAATAGCGAATTCCGACGTCGCATGAATCTCATTTAGAGAGAACTACTTTAAGCTCGAAGTAAAAACATAAAATACTTACGTAATATTGCGTGAAGTTACGTCCTCTAAACGGGATTCTGAAGTCGACAGTATAAGGCCCAAAACAAACGTCATCATAATTGAACTGATCATTCGGATCGCTGAGTTCGTTGTCCAAGCTATCGTCAGGTCCATAGGGGAAGTCAAATTCTGAAGAAGAAATATGATAAATGAAAATGTTGACTGCTGCTGCTGATGCTGCTGCTGATGATTATGATACATGATGATGATAATGATCTTTGATTTTACCATATCGTCGTTGTAAATGCAAAACCTCGTATCTCGTTTTTGGAAAATTTTAAAGGGGGTGGAAAAATTGTGATAACTTTTCCCAAACTGAAATGTTTTGTAAACTTGAAATTTGGACATATTGTTCACAAATAACAGGTCATTTATATTTATCGGTGAAAATATCTCAAAACCTGCGAGAATTGTCTAAACTGGGCACACAAGTTTGTACTTCGAAAACCGCAAAAATCGACATACGACGTTTTTCATTTACACCGACGATATGCCTCTTTGCACAATGAAATTAACAACCAAGACATAGAATAAAGATACATTACGTCTAATAATGATCTCTAGATATGCAAAATTCAAATTTAATTTTTTATTATGTTTTCCTTGAGGGCGTTGGTATGAAGAAAAGAGTTCTATTTAAGATAGAATACCCGTAATGCCGCCATTTTGAGATTCATAAAACATCGGTTTTTTTGGAGCGGCGTCGTTACGCATCCGAACCTATTCGGGCGTGGTCGTAAACATTCGGCGGTGGAGAGTTCCACAGCCGAATGTTTTCGATCGCACTCGAAAGATTCCGGCGTCATGTGAATCTCAATATGGGTGGACTACCTTAAGTAAAAGGTATTCTTACCACAATCTGGAAGTGGAGTTGTTGTTGTTGTAGTGACGGTTGTTGATGTCGTTGTCGCAGTGGTAGTAGTAGTTGCGGTTGTTGTTGTGGTAACAATAGTTGTTGTAGGTGCCAAGGTCGATGTTGTCGTAGCTGTGGTAGTGGAGGATGTGGAAGTTGGTTCTGCGGTCGTAGAAGAGGTTGAAGTTGGTTCTGCGGTCGTAGAAGACGTGGAAGTTGGTTCTGCAGTCGTAGAAGACGTGGAAGTTGGTTCTGCGGTCGTAGATGATGTGGAAGTTGGTTCTGCGGTCGTAGAAGACGTGGAAGTTGGTTCTGCGGTCGTAGACGACGATGTACTCGTAGGTCCTGCGGTCGTAGAGGACGATGTACTCGTAGATCCTGCGGTCGTAGAGGACGATGTACTCGTAGGTCCTGCGGTCGTAGAGGACGATGTACTCGTAGGTCCTGCAGTAGTAGAAGACGATGTACTCGTAGGTCCTGCAGTCGTAGAAGACGATGTACTAGTAGGTCCTGCAGTCGTAGACGACGATGTACTCGTAGGTCCTGCGGTCGTAGAGGACGATGTACTCGTAGGTCCTGCAGTCGTAGAAGACGATGTACTCGTAGGTCCTGCAGTCGTAGAAGACGATGTACTCGTAGGTCCTGCAGTCGTAGAAGACGATGTACTCGTAGATCCTGCGGTCGTAGAGGACGATGTACTCGTAGGTCCTGCAGTCGTAGAAGACGATGTACTCGTAGGTCCTGCGGTCGTAGAAGACGATGTACTCGTAGGTCCTGCAGTCGTAGACGACGATGTACTCGTAGGTCCTGCGGTCGTAGAGGACGATGTACTCGTAGATCCTGCGGTCGTAGAGGACGATGTACTCGTAGGTCCTGCGGTCGTAGACGACGATGTACTCGTAGGTCCTGCAGTCGTAGAAGACGATGTACTCGTAGATCCTGCAGTCGTAGAAGACGATGTACTCGTAGGTCCTGCGGTCGTAGACGACGATGTACTCGTAGGTCCTGCAGTCGTAGAAGACGATGTACTCGTAGGTCCTGCAGTCGTAGAAGACGATGTACTAGTAGGTCCTGCAGTCGTAGAAGACGATGTACTCGTAGGTCCTGCAGTCGTAGAAGACGATGTACTCGTAGATCCTTCAGTCGTAGAAGACGATGTACTTGTAGGTCCTTCAGTCGTAGAAGACGATGTACTTGTAGGTCCCTCAGTCGTAGAAGACGATGTACTCGTAAGTCCTTCAGTCGTAGACGACGATGTACTCGTAGGTCCTTCAGTCGTAGAAGACGATGTACTCGTAGGTCCTTCAGTCGTAGAAGACGATGTACTTGTAGGTCCTTCAGTCGTAGAAGACGATGTACTTGTAGGTCCTTCAGTCGTAGAAGACGATGTACTTGTAGGTCCTTCAGTCGTAGAAGACGATGTACTTGTAGGTCCTTCAGTCGTAGAAGACGATGTACTTGTAGGTCCTTCAGTCGTAGAAGACGATGTACTTGTAGGTCCTTCAGTCGTAGAAGACGATGTAGTCGTAGGTCCTGTGGTCGTAGAGGACGTTGTTGTTGGCCCTGTGACAGTTGTAGCAGTTGTTGTCGAATCAGTTGTAGCTGTCGAAGTGGGCGTTGAACCAGTTGTTTCTGTTGTTGCCGTGGAAGTTGTACCAGTTGCGCCTGTTGTTGCCGTAGATGTTGAACCAGGCGTTTCTGTTGTTGCCGTGGAAGTCGTGCCAGTCGTTTCTGTTGTTGCCGTGGAAGTTGAACCAGTTGTTTCTGTTGTTGCCGTGGAAGTTGTGCCAGTTGTGCCTGTTGTTGCTGTGGAAGTTGTGCCAGTTGTTTCTGTTGTTGCCGTGGAAGTTGAACCAGTTGTTTCTGTTGTTGCCGTGGAAGTTGAACCAGTTGTTTCTGTTGTTGCCGTGGAAGTTGTGCCAGTTGTTCCTGTAGAAGTTGAACTAGTTGTTCCTGTAGAAGTTGAACTAGTTGTTCCTGTTGAAGTTGAACTAGTTGTTCCTGTTGAAGTTGAACTAGTTGTTCCTGTTGAAGTTGAACCAGTTGTGCCTGTTGAAGTTGAACTAGTTGTTCCTGTTGAAGTTGATTCAGAACTTGTTGTTCCTGTTGTAGTGGAAACAGTTATTGCTGTTGAAGTGGAACCAGTTGTGCCTGTTGAAGTGGAACCAGTTGTGCCTGTTGAAGTTGAACCAGTTGTTCCTGTTGAAGTTGAAACAGTTGTTCCTGTTGAAGTTGAACCAGTTGTTCCTGTTGATGTTGAACCAGTTGTGCCTGTTGAAGTTGAAACAGTTGTTCCTGTTGAAGTTGAACCAGTTGTGCCTGTTGAAGTTGAACCAGTTGTGCCTGTTGATGTTGAAACAGTTGTTCCTGTTGAAGTTGAACCAGTTGTGCCTGTTGAAGTTGAACCAGTTGTTCCTGTTGAAGTTGAACCAGTTGTGCCTGTTGTTCCTGTTGAAGTTGATTGAGTTGAACTTGTTGTTTCTGTTGAACTGGAACCAGTTGTTGCTGTTGAAGTTGATTCAGTTGTGCCTGTTATTCCTGTTGAAGTTGAACTAGTTGTGCCTGTTGTTCCTGTTGAAGTTGATTCAGTGGAACCAGTTGTTCCTGTTGACGTTGATCCAATTGTTCCCGTTGAAGTTGATTCAGTGGAACCAGTTGTGCCTGTTGAAGTTGAACCAGTTGTGCCCGTTGAAGTTGAACCAGTTGTTTCTGTTGAAGTTGATTCAGTTGAACTTGTTGTTCCTGTTGAAGTTGATTCAGTTGTGGCCGTTGAAGTTGAACCAGTTGTGCCTGTTGAAGTTGATTCAGTTGAACCAGTTGTTGCTGTTGAAGTTGATTCAGTTGAACTTGTTGTTCCTGTTGAAGTTGAAACAGTTGTTCCTGTTGAAGTTGAACCAGTTGTGCCTGTTGATGTTGAAACAGTTGTTCCTGTTGAAGTTGAACCAGTTGTGCCTGTTGAAGTTGAACCAGTTGTGCCTGTTGAAGTTGAACCAGTTGTTGCTGTTGAAGTTGATTCAGTTGAACTTGTTGTTCCTGTTGAAGTTGAACCAGTTGTGCCTGTTGAAGTTGATTCAGTTGAACCAGTTGTTCCTGTTGAAGTTGATTCAGTTGAACTTGTTGTTCCTGTTGAAGTTGAACCAGTTGTGCCTGTTGAAGTTGAACCAGTTGTTCCTGTTGAAGTTGAACCAGTTGTTCCTGTTGAAGTTGAACCAGTTGTTCCCGTTGAAGTTGATTCAGTTGTCGCTGTTGAAGTTGAACCAGTTGTCGCGGCTAAAGTTGATTCCATTGTGCCTGTTGAAGTTGAACCAGTTGTTCCTGTTGATGTTGAAACAGTTGTTCCTGTTGAAGTGGAACCAGTTGTTCCTGTTGATGTTGAACCAGTTGTGCCTGTTGATGTTGAAACAGTTGTTCCTGTTGAAGTTGAAACAGTTGTTCCTGTTGAAGTGGAACCAGTTGTTCCTGTTGAAGTTGAACCAGTTGTTCCTGTTGAAGTTGAACCAGTTGTTCCTGTTGATGTTGAAACAGTTGTTCCTGTTGAAGTGGAACCAGTTGTTCCTGTTGAAGTTGAACCAGTTGTTCCTGTTAAAGTTGAACCAGTTGTGCCTGTTGATGTTGAAACAGTTGTTCCTGTTGAAGTTGAACCAGTTGTGCCTGTTGATGTTGAACCAGTTGTGCCTGTTGAAGTTGAACCAGTTGTTCCTGTTGATGTTGAAACAGTTGTTCCTGTTGATGTTGAACCAGTTGTTCCTGTTGAAGTTGAACCAGTTGTGCCTGTTGATGTTGAACCAGTTGTGCCTGTTGAAGTTGAACCAGTTGTTCCTGTTGATGTTGAAACAGTTGTGCCTGTTGATGTTGAACCAGTTGTGCCTGTTGAAGTTGAACCAGTTGTTCCTGTTGAAGTTGAACCAGTTGTTCCTGTTGATGTTGAACCAGTTGTTCCTGTTGAAGTTGAAACAGTTGTTCCTGTTGAAGTTGAACCAGTTGTTCCTGTTGAAGTTGAAACAGTTGTTCCTGTTGAAGTTGATTCAGTTGTCGCTGTTGAGGTTGAACCAGTTGTGCCTGTTGAAGTTGAACCAGTTGTGCTCGTTGAAGTTGAACCAGTTGTTCCCGTTGAAGTTGATTCAGTTGTTCCTGTTGAAGTTGAACCAGTTGTGCCTGTTGATGTTGAAACAGTTGTTCCTGTTGAAGTTGAACCAGTTGTTCCTGTTGATGTTGAAACAGTTGTGCCTGTTGATGTTGAAACAGTTGTTCCTGTTGAAGTTGAACCAGTTGTTCCTGTTGATGTTGAAACAGTTGTTCCTGTTGAAGTTGAACCAGTTGTTCCTGTTGAAGTTGAACCAGTTGTTCCTGTTGAAGTTGAACCAGTTGTGCCTGTTGCTGTTGAAACAGTTGTTCCTGTTGAAGTTGAACCAGTTGTTCCTGTTGATGTTGAAACAGTTGTTCCTGTTGAAGTTGAACCAGTTGTTCCTGTTGAAGTTGAACCAGTTGTTCCTGTTGATGTTGAACCAGTTGTTCCTGTTGATGTTGAAAAAGTTGTTCCTGTTGATGTTGAACCAGTTGTTCCCGTTGAAGTTGATTCAGTTGTCGCTGTTGAGGTTGAACCAGTTGTTGCTGTTGAAGTTGAACCAGTTGTTCCTGTTGAAGTTGAACCAGTTGTGCCTGTTGAAGTTGAACCAGCTGTCGCTGTTGAAGTTGAACCAGTTGTCGCGGCTAAAGTTGATTCCGTTGTGCCTGTTGTAGTTGACTCAGTTGTGGCTGTCGAAGTTGAACTTGTCGAACTAGACTGTGCAGTCAGTCCTCCTATTGCAAATAGCAGAACCAAAACTCTGATGTCCATTTTCCTGAAACAAAGAGATAAAATACTGATTGTCACTTGTATTAGTATACAATGATATATTATGATTACAAGTATCAAACTCGTGAAATCGCCCTCATATGTTTGAGGTTTTGGTCGGTCGTTCGAAAAAATATCACAATTCGTAAAAAGTTGATGATATATACGCCCTTATCTATATGTCTTTAAACCTATCTATCAATAAGATTTCTTTATTTCAGTCTAATATTTTCAAAACAATTAATGTTTTGACTTATAAACTGTGACCCGTCACGCTAGAAGGACCTTCTGGGAGGTGTGAAAAGTATTGACTCTAGTCAGTCCGCGCAGTCCGCGCAGCCTGACTACGATCAAAACTTTTCACTCCAATATAATTTTCTGAATGTAGAATGGTTCCCCTTTCTTGTTAGGCATACATTCATTTTCAAAAAAAACGACATCAGGTTGACCTCTGCTGAGTCTGGTCCATTTCTTAAGATTTGGGTTTATATGGGCTTCCCGTACGGTCTCTTTTAAATAGCGTGACGGTTCACAAATGTGTATGTTCCAGCTTCTTACTACTTAATCCGAGATTTCTGTGATGAAATTCGTTCTTAGATAATTATGTTGATGTCGCTCATTTACATCAGAGCGCACTACCACTCCAAAACAACGGAAAGTAACGTTAGGTCATTGTAGTCAATGGCTGTTCAGGTGAGTGTTGTTGCCTATAAACCTTTTAGAAATAGGTTTTGGTCTTAAATTTTTCACCAGGCATGACAATAAATGGTTCATTGATCGGTATCATAGGCGTTTTAAGGAGATCGGACGGTGAACAAAGCGTCACAGCTTGTGTCGAACTTTCCGTTGTTTTTGAATGGCAGTAGGCTCTGGTGCAAATGAACGACATCAACATATCAAAGAGCGAATTTCATCAGAGAAAACTCGGATTACTAACTACTAGTATATAGTATGGTCGTAAACTGGACAAGTACCCCAGTATAGCCCCTTGTCACTTTCAAAGTCCTCGGTGTTCTCGCTAGCCCAAAAAGCTGTATCGGCCCCACTACAGCTTCGTGTAAATAAGTGAAATGCATCTACAGCTTCAAAAGAACCAACACAGCTCAATTCATTCAAGATGGTCACCAAATAGAGGAATTTTTGAATATTTCATGTCCAAACTGATAAATCGCTACAGCTTGACAAAGCTGGAATTACGAGGTTTTGACCTGCCAACAACGAAATAATGATATTCTTTTTAATTTCAAATGTAATAGGTGGTTATAGAACTGAACATTATGGGAAAATAAGAAATTGCTCAAAATGAGCAATTTCTTCTTTTCCCATTATGTTTTAGTCAAAATAATTTGCATAAACACGGTGTGTTTCAAGGTTTAGCGATACTTATTTATTTGCCACTAAAGCTTTCATTTATTCTACGGAGAACCCTGACTGTCCTATAGGTCAAATCGTCGGTGAGAGGTCAAAACCTTGTAACTCCAGCTTATTCAAGCTGAAGTTACGAGGTTTTGACCTCCCACTAGCAAAATGTTTCTTGAGTTAGAATACGGAAGTGAATTTTAAACTAAGTCCAATTATAACCTTGACCTCTAACATAATACAGTCGACACTCGTTGTGTCGAAGTCGGAGGGGCCGTCAAAATACCTCGACATGTCCGGAGTTCGACTAATCCGATTTTGATTATTTTAGATGAAAACTATATTTAACCATTTTTGATAGGAAAAGGATAGAAATTGCTAGTTTCGAACAATTTTTTTTCCTTTTCCTACTAAATTTCAATCATAGATACATATGACATGTATCTATGATTGAAATTTAGTAGGAAAAGGAAAAAAAATGTTCGAAACTAGCAATTTCTATCCTTTTCCTACTAAATTTTAAAGACTGTATTTGTTTCGGAATTCATTTTGATATCCATATGTTGAGGATGGGACATGACTTTCACTTCGACTTAAGTGGAATTTCGCCTTATCCGATGTCGAGATAGCGAGTGTCGACTGTATATGAATCAAAAGTTATAGGACATCTCCCAGGGTCAATGGCATCAGCTGTATAAAGCTTCATTATCCTAAGTCAACGGGTTCTTGGTTTAGTGCATGGAAACAATCTTGTAAGTCTGAAGGCGAGCGGACAGGCGGACTGACAGACAGACAGACAGACAGACATGGTGAAACCAATATGCCCCCTCTACTTCGTAGGTAGACATATGGGTATAAAAGGTGATGAAGAAGCATTAATACTTTCGTCGATTTTTCCTTGTATCTTTCTACACCTATTTCCAAACAAAGCCCGGTTTCGACGACGTATCTGGTAGATATGACTGGGGGAAATATTGAGACAACAGAAGAAAATGTTGATGATCAGCATTTTCTCCTTTTGACTCAATATGTTCTATGCTATTTCATACACAAATCCACACACATCTTGTTGTTTTCAGCAGTTTTTTTTAAATGGGATAGTCCTAAAATTTTGTTTTTTTGGGAAAGGGTTAAGAAGCCCGAAGAAGGGCTTGAAAATGCTATGGGTGGGGCTGATCTTTTCCCAAAATATGACCATGTTTTATGTCCCTGATAAAAAGGTTTAGAAAAATACTCGGGCAAAGAATAAAACACCAATGATCTTCATTTATTAATTAGCCCAAGATGACTTTTGCTATATTATTAAAGCTACTATTTCCCAGATTTGGACCCAAAATTGTCAAATACAAACGAAATGTACACTTTTTAAGCTTTATATGACCTGATTAAATGATTACGACAAACTATTGAAGCAACGACTCATTTTTTCGAAATTTGATACCAAATTCATGAAGCGGTGTCAAAAGTAGGTCAAAACAGTAGGACATGCGACTTTCTTAAATGACGTCACAACATACATGATGACGTCATATTGAAATTCAAGTATGAATCTCGTTTGAATCATGGTCCGCGCTGTATGCGCATGCGCAACAATTTAAAAATAATTCTAACCCCATCAGTGATGGGGTTGAATTTAGGTTTGGATTCTCCCTAAATTCAGCTATCTGTCTTGTAATTTCGGCTCATTCTCTGTCTGAATCGCATATTATTAACCATCCCGAGGTGGTCAACACAAAAGTTTTGCATATTTTTTCAAAAAAATTCATCTTTTGCAATTAGACCATCTGTTACCATCACCCTTTAAGGACGCTAGTTAATGATTTTGTGAAAATGATAAAAAAGATCAAATATGCCAGTCAATATTTTGTTGAGTGGTGACCATTCATTTGTTATGTCAATAGATTATAACCATTTAAGTTCAAGAACCACTTAACTCCGGCTTAAGCATGCTGTATTTACGCTATTTAACCCTTCCACAGACGACAAAATATACACGTGGTTCAATACGGTTTGGTTTTTTGGGGTTTACGCCGTTTTCAACTACTATGGTCATATTGCGACGGCTGGAGCACCTGACCATGGACTTCTGGTATTTCTCTCACCAGTACTATCACAAAACCCTAACCGAGCCTCCAGCTGCTCCCCCACATAGGATTAAATATGAAAGCTGCTACAAACGACAGAATGAGTGTTGATATTAAAAGTTTTGAGTAAAATATAGCAAGGAAAATATTGAGACAAAAGGAGAAAATGCTGGTTATCAGCATTTTCTTCTATTGTCTCAAAGTTTTCCCACGCCTTTTCTAAAAGGGAGGTGAAAGTAAGGTTTTATTTGGGAAAGGAATAATGTAACCAACGCTGTAATATGATACTAAATGTTTGAACAAATACAATTTCAACGCATAAAAAATTTACAATCAATTTGAGACTGACAACTTTTAATTGTGTCTGGTGAATAAGCAAATATTTATAGATTTCCAATAAAATGAAAGTGATATGATATTTTAAACGTTTCAACGTCCCCGAAAGAAAACGCTTAGTGGAGGATTGAAGCAAAAAAAAGATTGGAGAAAATGAGAGTCGATCTTCTATCCGATCTATACAAGATCTCTTCTCGATCAAAAATCAGATTAACCTCGATCACACTACAGAGTGTCCCAAAAAAAAAAACGGAACCCATTTTTGAAAGTACATTTCTCATATATCAAGTAATATTTCTCCACCAAATCTACATATGCAATAGCTACGACAGTTTTCTATTAGCAGTGAAAATTTGGTTGAAAAATAATGATTTGTTCTGAAAAAAATTGGCATTCAAATGAATATACCCGTAAAACCATTTTAACACGATATCGATCTTTTTGTTTCGGAGCGCGTGCCTACACTCATTTAATAAATTGATGCTTCACAATTGGTTAATATATTCAGTACAATACAAAAGTTATTTTGAAACATTGTATTCACAATAGTGCATTTTCATTTCATCTTTTTGCTAATGAATAAAATGTTAAAGAAGAGCTGCGATGTAACTTAAATGAATATAAACAAAATATCCAAGTGCATCACAGACTCATGAATAATGATCATAGGCACTTATTTTATTTCTGACCAACATGCCGGTCACCGCTCAATTGAAAAGTATTACGGGTTTCATTGACCTGACACTGGCCTTTATGCAAAACGTGTTCATATATGACAAATAACATAAAATTCACCAAAAAGAATTAAATCATAGTCCACTGGAATGTATACTATGCAAGAAAATTAAGACTGGACTAATTTTAGGAAACATATCAAACTTATAATTTATGGAAATAAAACTTAAAACTTCGCCATGTGAAATGAATCAAATTATAATTTGAAATTAATTCAAACAACCACCCTATGGACTCAATTTGAAGGTACAGCACGTCCACATATTAAATTTTGAGAAAATCGGTACATACATGTACAATGTTACATACTTCAACGACTGACCATCAGCGCGCTTTCACGAACAAACAAGACGCAAAAATCAATATCATGTCAGATCGGTTTTTTAGTGCCATTATTAATTTGCTTATAACTTTTGAACTGATGCATATTTTTAAGTGAAATTTGGAACACAAATGCAAAAATGATGTATCTTCAGTACTGCAGATTCGGAAATTAGGTTCTTTGCTTACGTTTTAAAATATTTGACTTTGAATTAGGGTTCCGGTTTTTTTTGGGACACTCTGTACACTGCCGATCACTTATTCCGACAGAATTCGATCTGTACTCGATCGCCTGATCGGGTTTGATCTAGTCGATCAAGTCGGCTGTGGGAACCTAGCATTAGCAGTGTTCTCCCCAGCCCAATAAGCTGTATCGGCCCCACTACAGCATCATCTAAATCAGTATAATGCCCATACAGCTTAAAAAGCGCCACACAGCTTGATTTCTTCAAAATGGTCACCAAATTGTGGAATTTGAGTTATTTCATATAAAAAACTGATGAACTGAAGCATTTAGTACGACAAGTATGCATAAAAACATTATGGGAAAAGAAGAAATTGCTCATAATGAGCAATTTCTTCTTTTCCCATTATGTTTTTATTCACAATTATTTGCGTAAACACTGCATTGTAAGCTTCCAATGATGCTGCCACTACAGCTTCAAGTTATTCTGGGGAGTACCCTGCATTTTAAAAAATACTTCTTTTATTTTATTTCATTTACTTATTTATTAGTTTTTATGAAACTGGCCCCGGAGTCTGGTAGGCTAAATAGTCCTGAGAGGATCTATTTTTGCTATCAGAGAAAGGTTTTTTAATCCCTTCCAAAGCAAGAGCTGTTTTGACATCCATAAAAGAAAATAACGTGGAAAAACAATGATACAAGCGAAAAAATACAAATAAATGTAAAAGGCGTTTTCTCATTTTGTTTTAAAATTTCATATGATATATTATATTTTGCGCAAAGCCTACTTTTCCATAAACCCATTTTGTCTGCAGCAGCTTTCAAATCGAAGCACCCAAAATGTCATTACGTTTGAGAAAGAGTTAAAGCATTGTCACAAAAGTCAGCTATCGTATTTCTATGAGAATTTCAAACCCAAGAAATTTGATACGTTGGCCTATGGTCCATTATTACACGTTTAGCGACTACGTTTGTAAATTGTATTTTAGGGCTTACAACCATGCAATCATTACCTACAAAACACTTCGTGCATCCTCCGGCGTCATCCGTAGCAACGGAAATTGACGAGGAAGTCCATCGTCAATTTCCATTAACATGGATTCTGTCTGGAAACTTCTATCTCATTTAGGTTTTATTCACAATGTTTTGCATTAAGGCAGAATACCCATATTATCGCCATTTTGAGAATAATAAAACATCGGATTTTTTTTTTCGAGCGTCGTAGTCACGTATCCGGGCGCGGTCGTAAACATTCGGCGGTGAAAATGCTTTCGACGTCGCCCGAATAATTCCGACGTCGCACGAATATCATTAGGGGTACACCGTCGCACGGATCTCATTAGGGGTAGACTATCTTAACCATTACCAAACGACAAAATTTTAGGGTGTTTCGAATTGAAAGAATTTGCAGACGACAATTTTAAGTTAATGAAACCTAATTTTTGTTGTCTTTTTGTTTAGAAAACTTTGTGGGAAATGAAGAAATTGCTTGTCACAAGCAATTTCTTCATTTTCCAAAATGTTTTCCAAAGCCAATTTCTTGTGGGGAGTCACAGAGAGTCTCTGTGTGGTAATGGGTTAAAACTATGCGTTTCAAGTTTTACCAATAGTTTATATAAATGATTTGCCACTAACGTACAGCTTCGAACTATTCTGCGAAGATACAGGAATAAACGAACGCTTTTCGTGAAAAAACGACAGCTTAAAACAAGCTGTAGTTACGAGCTGGATCATAGCAACAGGGGGGGGGGGGGGGGCAATGAGGTTTAGTCCCCACAAAGCTGAATAAAATTGCAATTTTTTTCCTTTTTTACACAAAAAATCTAGTGAAAATCCAATTTAGCCCAATATTCAGACACAGGGGCTTGATCCCACTCATATGAAATTGCTTCCTGTGGGCCTGATGAAGGTTTTGTTGAAAAGCGGACGCACACTGTATATATTTTGCACATTGTTGGAAATCCTGACTCCAAGTGCCTATGGTAATCCTTTTTTGCAAACAAAACCTGGCCCCGGTTTCTCGAAAAAACTTAAGTATCTTCTCATGCTCAAATCTGAGCATCGTGCTCAAATCCCACGAAATCCACGTGAACTTCAATTGAATACCAATCAACGTTGATTGGTATTGAATAGAAGTTGAGCATGAACTCATGAGAATATACTTAAGTTTTTTCGAGAAACCGGGGCCTGGTTAAGTACAAAAAAAAATTCAAAGTGGGACAATAGAAGAAAATGCTGATGAGCAGCATTTTTCTCGTTTTCCCTTTAAAAGATTTTTTCTATCATGTACAGGAATTCAAAATTTAATTACACTAATATGGTCACCAGCTTTCTCTGTACAAAAATTTTGTATAGACTATGATATGAAAATGAACTTTAAAAAAACTCAAATCATGGTTTTCAGAAATGGTGGCCCATTGCGAAATTCAGAAAAATGGACATGTGGTACACATGAAATAACAGTGACAAACTTTTACAAATATATGGGTTTAATATTCACTCCTAAACTAAAATGGAATAAAGCCTTATCTTCCCTTGCAGCTCAAGCCAAAAAGTCATTGTATGCCATCAACTCTTACAGCCAACGGTTTGGGTCCCTGAATTATAACGAATATTTCAAAATTTTTGATGTTATGGTCAAACCAATTCTTCTTTACGGGGCAGAATTATGGGGAAATACCTACAGAGATTCGGTAGAACAAATTCATGTCTTGGCTTGCAAACAGTTTCTTAGCGTTGGTAAATATACAAATAATAATATGGTTTTGGGCGAATGTGGCCGTTATCCACTTTGTCTTGATTATTATGCAAGATTCATAAAATACTGGTGTAAGATCATACAAATGCCTGTAAATAGGTATCCAAAACAATGTTACTTAATGTTAAAAAGATTGGATGACCTTGAAAAACACACCTACGCAACTAATGTTCGAAATATTTTATTCTCTCATGGCTTTGGATTTATTTGGATATCTCAAGACGTTGGCAATATAGATTTATTCATTAAGCAGTTTAAATTAAGAGTGAAAGATATTTTACAACAAGAATGGCATAATCAACTTAGCTTATCATCAAAAGGACAGCATTATCTACAATATAAATCTCTTCTAAATGTGGAATATTACATCTCTAATAACTTTCCGTTTTATCTTAGAAAAGCGTTTGCAAAGTTTAGATGCTCAAATCATCGACTTAACATTGAATTAGGTAGACATAACAACGTTTTGAGAGAAGATCGTTTATGTACTTATTGTTATGAACAATCGTCCATTAACATAATTGATGATGAGTACCATGTATTTTGCGAATGCAAACAGTTTGATGATTACAGATTAGTATTTCTAGGAAGACAGCGATTACAGAACACTGATACTTTTTATAGGCATATTTCCGTAGAAAATGAATTTGATCTATTAAATGTATGTAAATTTATCCATAAGATATTGCAAATTAGATCTTAGACCGTACTTAATAATCTTTCGCACGTAAACAGATGCGAATTTAACCAATTCATACCTTTCACAACACATCAGTTTTCTCCTATCAATAATATTAAATGATATTTTTGATACGAGAAAGCCAATTTAAATCCAGTCTTATTAATTACAACTTTTACATGTTATTGTACTTTCATTCCAAGAGCTATAACAATATTAATTTTGTATATGTATGATTGTAACCTGGGCCAAGGGCCTACATTACTTAAATAAAGATATGTTATGTTATGTCTTATGTTATGTTATGTTTCAAATAAATTTTGTATTGATCTAAGAGTTTTGTTTGGGGTAAGGGTTAAGGTGTTTTGGGGACAATTGGATCATGTATTGAATTTTGGATTTCATCTTCGAAAGAATGTGTCAAAACGCCCTTGTATTGGAAAAGGAATTATTTTGGCTTAAACCTTATTTTTATTATACATAAATGCTTATTATGGAAAATATAATTTCAATGGCGGATCCAGAGGGATTCGGCGGGTTCACACGACCCCCCTCTGTAGCCAGTTTATTTCATTTCCATGCTGAAATTCAGTTACAATTGTGTACTACTAGGAAAACGAACCCCCTTATTGTATACTGGAACCCCCCTTGTAGAAATCCTTGATCCGCCGCTGAATTTTAAGCTTTTCCAAGCAACAACTTGCTTATCGTCGCTTTTCTGCAAAAACCTCGTATCTGCAGCTTGTTTTAAGGTAGAATAATTCTAATGGATATTTACTATTGTCGTACATTTTCGACAAATGTCGACAATTTCCGTATCTATTTCATAGCAACAGTATTGCTAAATATAGCAACAGTATTGCTAAATATTACTTCCCTTTGTAAATGAAATTCCCCGAATACACCCAGCATATCTTTTTCTGGTATGATTCTCCGTTTAACAGCAATTTTTTAGAGACATTTTTCGTGTAATTTTATATGATTTTGATTGATATCATCAGTTTGTAAGTGATTAGAAACTTTGATTTTGATGAAACTGCCTATTTAGGAAACTTATTGTAGTATGTATAATACTCGTTTCTTCACTTGATACTGGCTGGCTCAATATAACAAAAAACACTACAGAAGAAGACACATACATGTATTCTAATGAAATCTATGATGTGGTTATCAAACGCCTATTGTTTGAGAACGACGCGTGGATCAGATCATCATGGTTCAGTCTTTCGCTCTCGATTTTGATCACTTCTTCGCCGGCGATCCTTATTTAAATGTGCAAACTCGTTGTCAGTTAATTGTAACGTTGTTTGATCCGAGATTTGATCCTTTCTTTTATATTCTTTTTCCATTTAAGTCCTTAGATTCAATATGCAATCCAGAGGAAGTGGTATAAGGAAGCTGTTATAAACTATAAAAGATTAAGTACAATTTTGTCTTTAGAATTTGCATTACTTTTTACAAATAGCGATGTTCAATTGGTTACTAGGTAAAGGGTTAAAATGGTGAAAGTCATACGAAATCACAACTGATATGTTATCATTTGCCAACTTCTGAAAGTCTAACACAACGTTTGGGTTTTAGTTATAAGCATATAATTAGATATGGGCTGCGGTACCCTTCATTTGGGGCATTGACGTCTTTTGGGAAAGAAATAGTGCGTTCGAAAGCATGAGGGTACTAAGAATTACCTTTATATATTTTCAATTTTTGACGGATAAAATGTACATATGTGGATTTTATCGTGTTCCTACACATATCAGAATAATTTTGATATCGGTTTTAGAGAGTGCGCGAACTTATTTCTGGCACTGTCAACATTTGTTTCAGAGGCATACATTTCAAACTAGGAAATAAAGAGGCTTTCTTTTTAAATAAGCACGCAGTAATTTAACAAAATATCTCTCATATGGGCACAAAGGTCATATCATTTCACATCAGACGATGGGTAAACATGTTTTTGATAATAAAAACCAAAATCTAAACACATTTAATGTGTTTATGTCCAAAATTCAGATACCTTTTTGCTTTGAGTGGTGGCCGCCATATTGAAATTTTGCAAGTTGGGGGTGGGATAAGGGAAAATCAAGTTTCTAGTAAACCTCTGGACGAATTTCTGTCATATTGCACATAAAGATGTCTAATATAATGTACTATCAGGCAGAAGTGTTTGTCACCCCAATTTCTAAAGTTGCCATTAGGCGTATTCTACCTTAAGCTGCAGATACGAGGTTTTCGCAGAAAAGCGACGTTATATGACATAAAATTGGTTAACATTGAGAGAAATGGAAAACATGTGAACGACCAGTGCATTTTTTGTATATTCCAGCTGATTAACCTTTTCCCAAACAAAACCTGTTTCTGACGTCCCTTTCAGAAGGCACCGATGATTTTATCAATGTAAACATGAAAACCTAGTCTGTTTTTAGCACAAAATACATTGCTTTTGCTCAACGTCAAGAGATGATTTTATGTCTTTTGAAACTCTTTTATATTTCGACCAGTCTCATTTCCTAATATATAGAGAAAGGGTTAAAGGAATGTCAAACCCTGGCATTATTAGCTGGCTGGTTTAAAACGATTATGAAATCATCAATAACTAAGAAAGGTTCAATGAAATGTTAACCCTTTCCAAAAATGTTAGAAATTTAGACTGTTTTAACTTGAAAGACTTTTAGAAACAAGTTTACGATATCAATTTCAACAATCGTGTAAATTTTTCGTGTTATAGCTCAAGTAAACATTGAAAGATTAAGAGACAAGAGGACCATGATGGTCCTATATATCACTCACCTGAACCAAAAGGATATGAGCCACAATTTTGTTCTATTCAATTAATATTTACGACTTTAAGACTGAAAACGAACTTATGGTCAATAACGTTGTGAAAATCGAACTCATCCGAGATCTTATGGTGCCCAACATTGTGTCCAAGTTTTGTCTTGATTGATTAATAATTGTAAATTTTAGAGTGTAAACAAGGTCGAAAACAGCCGAAAAAGGCAATTTTGTCAAATTCAAGGGCAAGTAACTCTTGATTTTCTGATCAGATCAGACTGAAAATCCAATTGATCAAAGATCTTATAATCCCCAACATTGTGTCAAAGTTTTGTCTTGATTGATTCATATTTGTTCATTCTAGAGTGTAAACGAGGTCAAAAACAGCCGAAAATGGCAATTTTGTCAAATTCAAGGGCACATAACTCTCAACTTTCTGAAAAAGATCAGACTGAAAATCGAACTCACCAAAGATCTTAGGGTCCCAAACATTGTGTCTAAGTTTTGTCTTGATTGATTTATAATTGTAGATTCTAGAGGGTAAACAAGGTCGAAAACAGCCTAAAATGGGCATTTTGTCAAATTCAAGGGCACATAATTCTTGTCTTTCTGATCAGATCACACTGAAAATCGAACTCATCCGAGATCTTATAGTCTAAAACATTATGTCCAAGTTTTGTCTTGATTGATCAATATTTGTAGTTGCTAGTGTTAACAAATTAAAAAGTAGCTATTTTTGACGTTCAAGGGCACATAACTCCTGACTTCCTGGTCCAATCTGACCCAAAATCGAACTCATCCCAGAACTTATGGTCTCAAACATTATGTCCAAGTTTTGTCTTGATTGATCAATATTTGTAGATGCTAGAGTGTTAACAAGTTAAAAAGTAGCTATTTTTGACGTTCAAGGGCACATAACTCCTGACTTCCTGGTCCGATCTGACCCAAAATCGAACTCATCCGAGAACTTATGGTCATACATGTTTTGTTAAAGTTTGGTTAAGATTGGTCAATATTTGTGGATGCTAGAGTGTTAACAACAAATTGTGAACAGACGGACGGACAGACGGACGGACGGACGGACGGACGGACGGACGGACGGACGCCGACGGACAAAAAGCGACCACAATAGCTCACCTTGAGCACTTCGTGCTCAGGTGAGCTAAAAAGGCTTATTACCAACATTTCTCTTTTTCTTTTGGTGATTTTCAATGATTTCTTTTGGTGATTTTCTTGTATAGGACATCAACGATCAGGTTTTTTTGTGAAAGGGTTAAAATTGCATTACTTATCGCTATAGATACAATTTAAGAACAGAGAAAAATGTGTATCGCCCGTTTGAACAAAAATAGGACTGGATTATCTCGCCTTAACCCATTTCGAAACGATGACAGTTAGACTGTCCCAATAGGGAACGATTTTATCCAGCTAACTGTGACGTAATTTCGGGCAAACAAATAGTATTTCGTGGATGTTGTTATCTATCTTTAGCACAAAACTGTTCGCCATTTAAAAGGTGCCGTAGAAGACAAAATAACTCTAGCAATTGAGTACACAATAACACAGAAAATATTGAATGAACCGTAAAGATACTGATTATCAGATGGCATTTTCTCGTTTTCATTCAATGTTTTGGTAAATCCCGGTCTTGTTTTTGGTATGGAACACCCCCCCCCCCTCCGACTCCTAGGTCCTGAGTATAGAAAATTTACTAGAAAACCTTGTGAAATCCAAAGGCACTGCACTCTTGTATTATTTTCTCAAGTTACCCCCTCCCCCTAGACTGGCTCCAGTCTGACTGATCTGATTTTTAATAAAATATAATATATATGTAAGTAGATCTAATGTACATAAATTATAATTCACCACACTGTCATACTCTCTGTAAACGTGAGATTAGAACGAGAAGGGCAGTAATTTGAGTAAATGATGTTTTTTCCAACAGGAGTGAAGTACCTTTGTAAACATATCAGCCTATAATATTATATTCTCACGGCCTAGGAGCCAGGCTACCCCTCCCCCATATGGTTATGAACTCGCGTTTGGGAAATGGTTAACAGATTCACTTATATTGTGTATAATTATGATTTATATGTGACCCGTCGCGCTAAAAGGGACCTTATCGGATGTGTGAAAAATATCGACCCTAGTCAGTCTGCGCAGTCCGCGCAGCCAGACTAGGGCCGACACTTTTCACTTTCATGTAATTTTCTAAATCCGGAATGTTTTCCCTATCTTACTATGTGTTCATTTTTCGCGTACAGTATCTGGTTGACATGTGCTGAGCCTGAGATGTTTGTCAAAAATTTTAGTTTTGTAGTTCGGATAAGGTCCCTTTTAGCGTGACAGGTCACAAATTATGTGACAGAGCAGCTGGAGGCTCGGATTTGACATTGTGCTAGTACCGTGCCAGCAGTGGCGGATCCTGAGGGGATACGAGGGGATCAAACGAGCCCTCTCCGAAGCCTAATGGGGAACGATTTTATCCAGTTAACTGTGACGCAATTTCGGACAAAGAAATATGATTTCGTGGGTGTTGTTATAAAATGTCGTAACTACGGCTTGATTCAAGCCGTAGTAACGAGACTTTATAACAACAGCGACGGTTTATCAAAACATAACAGTAAACCCAGTCTATTTTTAGCAGAAAATTCATTGCCATTACATCATTATATGATAGGGAAATTCGGTCAAAATTGTGTTATACTAGGAAAACGAACCCACCTTTGTGTATGTTCGAACCCCCTTCAAATGCATGTAAATATTTGATCCGCCGCAGCGTCGAGAGAAATACCAGGAATCCATGATTAGGGGCTCCATCGCACCATAACAGTCGAAAGTTACGTTTATCCCCATTTAATCAATTAATTGACTAAAAACTACGGGGTCCTTTTCTCAGATCCCGGCTCATTTAGATGTACGAGATTAAAAAAAAAACGGTTCTACTTTTATGTTATACATGCTTATTATAAAGTTGCACGTGCAAATAACAAAATGGCATCGAATACACAACGGGGAGCCAGGCATACTTTTAGTTTAACCCTTACCCAGCTTGGGTATTTTTAAGACTGATCCAAATTCAAAGACGTTTCAGACGACAATTTCAAGTAAATGAAATTCTATTTTTTTTTTTTTTTTTTTTTTTTTTTTTTTTTTTTTTTTTTTTGTCTACGTTGGGTAGAAAACATCGTCGAAAATGAAGAAATTGCTTGTGACACAATGTTTTTCAAAACCTTTATCTTGTGGGACGTCAAAAACGTCACTTATGTGGAAAATGGTTAACATAACCCTTCCCCGAACAATACATTTTCTCTTTTTCCACTCAATGTTTTTGTCTAAAACTACATAGGCCTATTACTATCTTGGACGACGAAATTATAAGATTGTTTCTCTATGGACCAAGTTTAATAGCGTGGGAAACATTTAAGCAAAAGAAGAAAAGTCCGGTAATTTTCTCCATTGTTTCGATATATTCTGTGTGATACTGCACACTATTTCTATCTTTCGAAAGCAATAATAATGCAGAACAACATAGGCCTAATGACAAGAAGGGGCATTCTGAGTTTTTCATTTGAAATCTAAACTGTAATCTTTATGCTTTGAATCGTCTTGATGAGACGATTCCAATGAGTACCCACAGCTTTGAGATTGATGAAGAATAAATTGGAACATTGCATTGCATCAGCAGTGGATCAGTCTAAGGTTTCGCTGTTTGAAAAAGGTTTTGCCGTTCTTCTGCTAATTGAATCTAGAATCAGAAACAGTGAGCGAAAAGGAGAAAATTTTGGATATCGTTGATAAGTCTTAAAAATATTAAATCATGGGATTGTTTATAAATCCTTTCCCAAACGACAAAATTTTAGACTGGTCTAACAAAAAAGCTGTTGTGGACCGTCCGACGTCTAAATGGATGTTGATAAAGGTATAGGAATTGTATGCAATATAACATGGAAAATATTGAGGCAACATGGAAGATATTGAGGCAACATGGACAAAAACATTCAGGCAAAAGATGAAAATGCTGATGATCAGCATTTCCACCATTTGTCTCAATGTTTTCTTTTCATGTTCTATTAGAAACGTCAAAAGCAGGTCTTGTTTGGGCAAGTGTTAAATAATGAAGATCTATCATTGATTAACGGACAAAAACAATCAATAGTGCTTATTCCTATAGAAAAGGTCGGGTTACTGGTTAATCTACTATTCTTTTGAAAATCGCCCCAACCCTTCACTAGACAATAAAAACCTGCTTCTGACGTCCCTCTGACAGATAGCATTGTGAGAAAAGGAGAAAATGCCTATGGTCAGTAGTACTGTCATTTTCCTCCATATTTTACTAAAATCACTTTTCTGCCATTTTCAGTATTTTCTTCTGCCGTTTTGAGACGCTCATTGTGAGGTCTGCAGCACCTTAAGTTTGCACCTTGTAATTTGGTCCAGTCTGGTGGAAACGTTGAACCCTATCCCTTTCCCAAACAAGGCCTGGTTTTGACGTCCCAAATAGAGAATGCTTGGGATAGCATTGAGGCAACAGAAGAAAATGCTAGTAACCAGCGTTTTCTTTTTTTGTCTCATTTTTTCAGTTCCATAATGTACACAAATTCAATATTTATCAAAATAAATTTTGTCGTCTGCAGAAGCTTTCAAATTGGAAGCAATAGTCCATTTTTTTGTTTGGGAAATGGATCTTTCTATTGAAAATTGCTCTGGACTCACCGCTAATTAAAAACCCATCAATAATAGAATGAATTGGTTTTGGGGAAATAACTTTTTTCAACTGGCGTATTATAATATTGATAGCATAACCACTATACTGTTTTGAAACACGTTAATAGAATGAACATCTTTTTTATTACATTTTAAAATCATACATAGCGTTGGTGGGGAGTCAAAACCTCGTAACTACAGCTTGAATAAGCTGGAGTTACGAGGTTTTGACTCCCCACCGACGATATGCCTATTAGCATGATTACGTAACAATATGAAAAAATATTCACATTTATTGTGATTTTCAAAGCACCTACCTTTATCTTTTATTCACCCCTTATTATAATAAAATATTTAAAATCCAATCTCGAAAAATGTGTTTTTAAGAGAGCATCTCGCTCTCGTATATAATCCAATACTTCCAACCAATATCTATCTATAAAGGCGCGGCACCGTATGTCCAAATGCGAATCAATCCTGCGTAAAAATCACTTATCTCCTTCAAACGTATCAAAAGTTTCTACCCGATCGAACGAAAATATCTGAAAAAATCCAATTTCACTTTATTTGACACGAATTTGTGTGTGATAAGATAATTTTTCACACTTTTTATTCCAAATTTCGTCCGTAAGTGTAAACATTAAAATATAAATTTACAGGCCCTTTCTTGTATTTTGCCTGCGAACTGGTCGGGTGCCGATTGGATAGTGACTGGCTACCGTAAAAGGGATAAGTTCCGATCTACTCGACCGTGAAATCCCGCCCCCTTTCATTCACACGCTATTGTGACACCCTTTACATTTACACAATACCCTTTTGTGTCATTGATATACCCCGTGCGTGTGTACTTTTGCGACAAAATGGGGTTTATTGGTTTTATATTATTTTGCTATCATCGAATATTTTTCAACTATTATCGGGTATTTCTTTAAACTATTATCAGTTTTTTTCACCGCTTGGAAACATTGAATAAACGTGAGAATTTTCCCCCGGTTGCACGTAGGGCCTAACTTTTTCGACCTTCAAATTTTATGCGATACTGATCTTTTCATTTCTTCTCGTTTATATTAACCCTCTCCCAAACAAGACCTAGTTTTGACGTCCCTAATAGGAAAAGCTTAGGAAAACATTGAAACAAAAGAATAAACTGCTGATAACCAGCGGAGCAGTTCCTCCCTTTTGTCTCAATATTTTCTGGACTATATTTTACACAAAGCCCCTCCTTTTTAACACCAATTTCGTCGGTCAAATTCGCTTTTAAAGAGGTCCCTAAAATTTGTCGTTTGGGAAAGGGTTAAGGTATTCCATGATCCATCATTAGACACTAAAAACTTCGGGTAACTTCGGTGTCGTCCGGAAGTTGAAGAGGGTATCCGGATTTATGAATCAAGCCATAGAACTTTACGACATTTTATAACAACACCCACGAAATGCTATTTGTTTGTCCGAAATTACGTCGCGGGCTTACTGGTTGAAATTAACAATAAATTTTGTGCTTAAAATAGACTGAGTTTGCCTTTATGTTTTGATAAGCCGTCGATAGTGTTTTAAAATCTCGTAACTACGTTTTGAACCAAGCCGTAGTTCCGAGATTTTTTAACAACACCTAGACGAAATACTATCACTTGTCCGAAATTACTTCATGGTTTACCTGATAAAATCGTTCCCTAATACTTATTTTGCACGCCCTGTGACGAATGCAAATCCGGAAAGGAGTTTTCATTTTTTGTAAACCCTTCCTCGATCGACCATATCCTATACCGATTTAAATTTTAACATATTACCACTCAGCGACACCCTTCAAGACATATCCCGCAAAGTTTTCCACACAGAAAGACCAAAATGTAAACAAGAGTTGTCCGCGGACAATGTAGCTCGCCTATACGAGAGCTTGTCAAAAAACAGCATTTTTTTTAAAGTAGGTCAAACTCCAATGTCAAGGTCACAAGGTCAAAGGTCATGGTCCCAAATGATAGGTATTGTCAAGATGTATCTATGTATGAAATATCAAGGCTGTATATCTAATAGTGCCTCAAAAGTAGGTCAAACTCCAAGGTTAAAGTTTTTCAAGTGAAGACGGGACGGGACGGGACGGGACGGGACGGGACGCGACGCCGACGCCGACGCCGACACTAGGGCTGTGACATTAGCTCCCCGGACATAAAGTCCCGGCTCGCTAAAAATTCATTCACTAGAAATTGTCGATTGTCGTCTATAGCCTACCAAATTGAATTTCGGCCAGTTAAAAATTTTCCTGTCCGTTAATTACGGATTTCATTTGACCTGGCACTGATCTTTATTCAAAATGTGTTCATATTTCGCATTTCGCGTAACATTCTTCCAAAAGACTGACATCATATATAGTACATAGATATAACAGATATAATTATACAAGAAAAAATTACTGAATTGTTAACCCTTTCCCAAAAAACGAAAAATTGGGGCTGTCTAATTTGAAAACCGTTGCAAACGTCAATATGGATGTTGAAAAAGGAAAGAATATGTACTATATGGCACGGAAAATATTGTGACAAAAGGAGAAACTGCTGGTTATCAGCAGTTTATTCTTTTGTCACAATGTTTTCCCGCTGCATTTTTATTAGGGACGCCAAAACCAGGTCTTGTTTGGGAAAGGGTTATTTGAAAAAAAAGCACACGTGTTTAATCGACGATAGTAAAAGCTGAAGCTGCGCCATGTGAAATGAAATCTGTAATAAAAGTAGGTGATGACGACGATAGAATAAATGTTAGGCTATCAAGACATAGAAAAGGGCGATTGGGTGTGTAAATTGGCAATGATATAATGCTATAGCAATGAGAAAAGGTGAAAATTCAGGCAATCAGCATTATGTAATTTTCTGCCAATGTTTTCCCCAAGCTCAATGGCGGATTTATGATTTTTTCCAGGTAGGGGGAGGGGGTCCAAGCCCAAGAATTTTTTTCCGGGGGGGGGGGGGGGGGTCCAAGCCCACATTATGGCTTAACATGTAGTAACTATTTTATATAGTCAAAATTTAATTTTCGGCCAATCCAAGGGGGTCCGGACCCCCGACCCCCTCTAGATCCGACCTTGCAAGCTATATTGATTAACCCTTTCCCAAACAAGACCTGGTTTTGACATCCCTTATAGAAAAGTTTGGGAAAACATTGAAACAGAAGAAGAAACTGCAGATAACCAGCAGTTTCTCCTTCAGTCTCAATTTTTTCTGTTCTTTTTTTTTTCTGCACAATTCTGTGTCAATCAACATTAGTTTTAATGTCTTCAGTGGCCTTCAAATTTGACCACCTTAAAATTTTGTCGTTTGGGAGAGGGTGAAAGGTGATGAAGACAACAGAATAAAAGTAAGGCTATTAAGGGGGAATGCTCCAGTTTTTCGGAACACTCGGTCATTACTGTAGTAAATTAAATGTTTCGTACCAATATATGGCGCGCGAATAGGGTCTAAAGTCAATATAGCGCTATACCGATAATTAAAATAGGGGTAGACCCTTAAAAATAGCGATCTACCCTTATATTTTTACCGGTCTACCGATAAAAATATCGTTCTTCCCATAAAATAAGGGTAAACCGCTATTCAAAATAACGGTCTAGCGATAAAATTACCGGTAGACCGCTATTTTTATCGGTAGACCCCTATTTTTTTCGATAGCCAATCACGGAGCTTGTATTATACGGTCGTTGATATTCCCGGTGGGTTGAGGATGTAACGAGCCATTTGATTCGCTAATGAGATTTCGAGCAGAAGGGTCAAAAATAACTATCGGTCTACCGGTAATTTATCGCTAGACCGTTATTTGAAATAGGGGTCTACCCTTATTTTAAGGGTAGACCGATATTTTTATCGGTAGACCGGTAAAAATATAAGGGTAGACCGCTATTTTTACCGGTCTACCCCTATTTTAATTATCGGTCTAGCGCTATATTGACTTTAGACCCTATTCGCGCGCCATAAATTTTGACATAAAACGCTCCAGCTTCGTTGATCTAACCGAACACGTGAGCATTCTGTTTTATACATTTACGTGTTTATAATAGAACATATTTAGGGTTTTCTGTTCTTATTAAATGTAAGACGTTACTTTAAATCCGTTTTCGGGACTAAACGATGAATATACAGCATTTTATTAGCATTTTAGTGATCTTAGATAGATGCAAGAAATTGTGCATTATTTCGATGTAGGGGTATGTGATACGAATGCCTATAAAATTCAAACAAGATCGCTGACAATCCATTTTTATTTTATTTTTCAATTGGTAATAACATCTTATTTCAACATACAAAATATAAATAAATTCTATCATTGGGAAAAAATTTAGAAAACTGGAGCATTCCCCCTTAAGACATAGAAAAGGGCGACTGAGTGTGTAAATTGGCAATGAAATAATGCTATAGCAATGAGAAAAGGTGAAAATTCAGGCAATCGGCAATATGTAATTCTCTGCCAATGTTTCCCCCAAGCTCAAGGGCGGATCCATTATTTTTTCCAGGGGTCCAAGCCCAAGATTTTTTCCGGGGGGGTCCAAGCCCACATTATTATGATTATGGTTTAACATATAGTAAATATGTAACGTTACACTAAATTTATACAGTCAACATTTAATTTTCGGCCAAAGCCAGGAGGTGGTGGTTCCAGACCCCCCCCCCCCCCCCGACCCCTCTATGTCCGACCATGCAAGCTATATTGATTCAGGGCGTCAAAACCAGGGATTGTTACTTTTTATGAATGGATTGATCTATATCCGAATTTTCAACAAGTTTTCGCGAAGTTCGGATGAATGGAACTTCGGATGTATCGAGGTATTCTGACCTGCCCTCTGATTTCGAGATGTACCCACCAATCGTTTGATAGCGCTAACCTTTGTGGGTGAGCATCTAGAGGATCGGTAAGGATGGTAGGGTAGTACTGGAATGAGAAATATCAAGAATCCATGATAAGGTGCTCCAGCTAGCCTGGGTCCAGTCGTCAATATACAATTTGGTCTGTAAGATAGCGCATAAAAAATCAATACCCGTTACATATTGCGGCATCCGTTTTTGATCGTGTTGATATTGACGCCTGGGAACAAGCATGGTATTTTCCAATGATAAGCCGATAAACCGAATGATCTATTTTTAGCCGTATAATCTATGTAAAGCCTATCGTTTTAAAACGAGGCTCGTTAACGGGATAGAGGCAACATCTGCTATAATGGATTGAATTATATTTGAAATGTTGATAGATAATTAAATTTCTGCAAATTCTAGCATTTTCTCATTATTTTCCCATAATTTTTCTAAGGTGCTTCTTTCGTTTTGCTTGTAAAAATCACATATTCAGTGTCAGGTTAAATTTGGTTTTGCACGGATGAATAGATTTTTGATAATGCATTCTGGGGAAAATGTTGAAAAAATGTTTAATTAAAATGTTCAAAACGTGCAGACAGTGGTCTTTATGTGAGCCATGGCAAATCCAATGCTGATAGATTAGCCATTCCCAAACTGCATATATTTATTCTGTAACAATTACAAAACAGTTTTTAGTTCGAACACTAGTTCGTTTAACTATCAAATTCCTTCATATTTACGACTGAAGGAGAAATTAATGTTGTTAATAATGCTATGTTCTATTTCTTACTTTCGAAAAAAAAAATGAAGATATTTTGATACTCACCATTTTCTCCTTTTGTCTGAGTATTTTCTTGCATTATTTTAAACAAATCCTACCTTTATCATCTCAAATTTTGTCGCCTGCAAGCATCTTCTAAAATGGGAAAGTCTAAATTTCAGCCGTTTGTTAAAGGGTTAATTGGTGTATAAGATGAACAGACTGATAAGAAGAGGTGTTATGTTTTATTGTCTACTGTAAGTGTGTCACACATTAACCCATTCCCACACATGCATTGACGCTTTTGACACCCCACATGATAAAGCTTTTTAAAAACATTGTGAACAATGAAGAAATTGCTTGTGGCAAATAGTTTCTTCATTTCTCGCAATATTTTCTACATAAAGAAAAAAAATTGTTACATATCATTTACTTGAAATTGTCGTCAGCGATATCTTTGAATTGAGACAAGATTGAAATTTTATTTTCTGGTTATTAGTCAACCCTTTCTAACAGGAACAAAGCTTAAGATCGACTGATCAAATTTGAAAACGCTGTAAACCACAAAATTGTTGTTGATAAAGATGGCATTTGTTCACAGTAAAAAAATATTGAGACGAAAGGAGAAAACTGATTGTAAAAAGAATTTTCTTCTTTTTTCTCCATCTTTTAGATCAAGCGTTTCCAATTACGGTCTTTTTCGGGGAAGGGCAAACCTTTTCTCAAACAAGACCTGGTTTCAACGTGTTTAATTGAAAGGGCTTGTGGAAACGTTGAAGCGAAAGAAGAAATTGCTGATAAACATCATTTTCTCCTTTTGCCTCAGTTTTTTCTAACCTGCTTGGTTCACAAATGCTTTTCTGTTCAACATTCCTGTCAGCAGTATTTAAAATAAAACGGTCAAAATTTTTGCCGTTTTTAAAAGGGTCAAGCGACGGACACCATAGGATTTGTGGCCAACCGTTTAACCCTTAGCAATAACACTTTACCAAAAGATATGAAATCCAATAATTGTTGAATTGTGCAATATTTGTTAGCCTTATGAGAATTATCTTCAAAAAGACGGGTACCTGATTTCCATGAAGAAATACGGGGACCAGTCTAGTCCTTGGGGATTTCTGTTACTAAATATAGCACTAAATAAATTTCTGAACGAGTTATCGTTCGTGATTTCATCCCCAAAAATTGGCGAAAATCATAGATGGCAGTGCGAAGTAAATTCGTTTGGCCCCAGACGGATCTTTGGACCGGAGAAAGTAAAGGAGGGAAAAATGATCTGTCTGGAACCCAGTCTATGCTCCAGCCGCCGCGATATGATCATAGCAGTTGAAAACGGTGTAAAACCCCAATAAACAAACAAACAGAACAATTTCCAGATAACAAGAATGTTAACTGTAAATCCTGGATTGCATTAATGAAAATCATTATTTTTTGTACTCTTTGAAAACATTTCCAAGCAAGCAATTGGTTCAAAAATCATAAATCTGGATGAGGGCATGAAAAGGCATGCATTGGCTTAAAAGTTAAATGGTTTAAAATTGATTACGAAATAAAAGTACGAGTAGATAATTCTAATAAAACCCAACAATAGATTGACTTGCTTTATGGTGTTAATCATTTTTAATCTATTTTATTTTGTCCTTGTCGATTGGTAACTAGGATTGATATTCAAAAGAAAGTTTGACAGGGTCCCTTTCCAACAAAAACCTTGTAACTGCAGCTTAAAACAAGCTGTAGTTACGGTTGATGTTATTGTTGTTGAAACGCGACGATATGTTGACAATTATCTGTTTTTTCTTCATTTTTTATAGATATTCTTAATACTTGAGCGAATTTTTTCTGTTTTCAGAAACATTTTATTTGGTCGTCTGCAACAGCTTTCATCTTTGGTCAATTTATAATGTTCAACAATATCTATACCATTGTGATAGAGTCATGGATTTCTAAAACGTTATTCATAATTTAGTAGCCAAAGAAGCACTATTGTCCGATTTTGAATGTTATTATTTTTTGTTGTTCAACTTGCGATTCCAATCGCTAAATTCTTTTTGGAAACATTCTTTCAATGGGATTAACTCTTTCCAAATCGGCAAAATATTCAGATGGTCAGATTCCAAAGTCCCTGCAGACACTAAAATGTAAAAATAAATAAATGTAAATAGAGATATGGTCTTTTGAACAATAATATTGAAAATATTGAGGCAAAAGAAGAAAATGCTTATTTGGTTAATTTGTCAATTTGTATTTGTACAAGATGGACGCATTGTTTTTTGTTTTTGTGTTGTTGTTGTTGTTTTTTTTGTTTTGTTTTCTGCTTAATTTGAAACTTGAAACACGTAACAATGGGCACGATTTTATACTTCGAAATAAGCGATTATTCGAGTTAACGGATTTCGAGACAACAAACATGCCATGTTCTTCCAAATTGTCAAATTGTTTATAAATAACGTTCGCCTAAAGCACCCGACATAACAACATGTTTTCTTTTGCACTGTAAGAGGATTCGGTGGATTTTGGGCGTTGTATTTTAACACTTACTAATTTTTAAGACAGATTATTTTATAATAGTCATTTAAGTAGTCTTTTACCAAGCTTTCTTAGGCGACTTTCACCTCTAGGTTTTCATTCTGATTCTACAAGCAGTTTTTCTTAAAAAAAAAGATTCTATAAGCAGTTTTTTTTTTTAAAAAAAAGAAAGAAAATAGATAAAAAAAAAAAAAAAAAAAAAAAAAAAAAAAAACACGAAATCGTTGTTATCGTTTTCATATGGATGTTTATCTAAAATTTCTTTTTATTTAATATAGATTTTTACTGGTTTAATACAATTTCGGACAAAAAACTTGTTTAGTTTCGGACGAGAGAAAGGAAATAAAGAATATATTCAATGACCGTAACATTGGTCTTGACCGTGACCTTAATCTTTTCAAAAGAAAGCTAAAATGGAGTGAGGTGGGGGTTGTGTGACAGAAAAACGTAAAAATCTTTTCACCAGCACCCCTCAGAATTTTCGAAGAGAAGCTTATTCAAGAGCTTTTCGTTGAAAAGCGACGTTATGTACATGGTCGTTTTTGCCGATTTTAGTACCATTAATTTCATTTGTATTGTTTATTTGTTTTGTAATCATTTCAATTTCGTTGAGGAAAGGGTTAATCATAAACCGTTTTAACCCTTTCCCGAACAAGACCTGGCTTTGACGTCCCTGGCTTTGGAAAACATTGAAACAAAAGAAGAAACTGCTGATAACCAGCAGTTTCTCCTTTTGTCTCAATATTTTCTGTGCCATATTTTACACAAATCATGTCTTTATTATCACCATTTTTGTCGTCTTCAGCAGCTTTCAAATGGGATCATCCTAAACTTTTGTCGTTTGGGAAAGGGTTAACCTAGTTTAGTAAATGTATAGCTGATCTGAACGGAGTTGTCAGAAGTGAAACTTCTTAGATAATTTTAACCGATTCCATGATATCAGCCTACTTCCTTTCCAAAAATGGCTCTTTTTATATTTACCGTAATTATTCTAATAAACGCCCGGGCGTTTATTTGAAAAGTGTTTGATGGAAAAGTTGGGGATGGGCTTTTATTAGAGGTATTGGAATTTTGTAAGTCAAAACATGCGAATCAAATGCCAATTTGTGGACTCAAAAGTTATTCAAGTAAAGGTATGCAAAGTCTTGTTGCGAGGACTGTAAAATACGATTTTTGGATGAAATTCCTTCATTGGAAACAGATTGGGGGAAGGAAATCCTCTCTTTCATTGCCTTTTGAAGTGATCTTTGTTTATGACTTACATTATTTTAATCCGAAATCGGGGGATGGGCTTTTATTAGAATCACCCTTTCCCGATAAGATTGTACTTGAAATATGCATATCTTCAGCTGAGATTTGGGGGATGGGCGTTTATTAGAATATGGTCGTTTATTAGAATAATTACGGTACCTTAAAAGGAGATACTAATGACAACAAATGTAGTGCAATGCCAAAATGTATTAAGAAAATTAAAGATAAATGATTATAAAAAACATGAAACTAGAACAAATGAGTTTAGTCGCTGATCCTCTCTTCATGAGTGTTCATTGCAGAAGGTCCGTCCATGAAATCGAGATGCAGACCATTTTAGCCCTTTTTAAAACGTTCCTGAATATGTTGATATGTTGATTGATTTGGGTTTAACGCCTCTTTAAACTGTCATGTCATGACGGCTGGATTACCTTACAATTTGTTCCTGCCAATTCTCATACCAGTACCACCACAACATCCTTACCGAGTCTCCAGCTATTCACCCACACCTATAGGTTAATGATTTTCAAACCATCGGTGGAAGACAATTTGTCGGCGTTGACTAAAACTGGAGTTACCAGGTTTTGCAATAGGTTTGAGTTTGAGTTTATTGGAGTTTTACGCCGTTTTCAACTACCAGGGTCATATCGCGGCGGCTGGAGCACCTACCCATGGATTCCTGTTGTTTCTCAAACCAGTACTACCACAACACCCTTACCGAGCCTCCAGCTGCTCGCCCACTTAGGTTAACGATTTCAAACCCATTGGTGGGTGACAATTTTGTCAGAAAGGGTATTAGCCGCGGCCGGGTCGTCGAACCCGGGACCTCTCGATTGAGGGTCAGATGCGCTACCAACTGCGCTAAGGCCGCGGCCTGTTTTGCAATAGGACCAACGAATTGTGTCTGAAAGGACATTTGTTTACGCCTGGGATCAAACCCTAAAGATTATACATGTAAATTAAATTAACCCTTTCCCAAACAAGACCTGGTTTTGACGTCCCTAATAGAAAAGGCTAGGAAAACATTGAGGCAAAAGAAGAAACTGCTGATAAGCAGCAGTTTCTCCTTTGCCTCAATATTTTCTGTGCTAAATTATACACAAATCCAATGGTTTTCAATTTTAATTTTGTCGTCTACAGTAGCTTTCAAATTGGAGCACCCTGAAATTTTGTCGTTTGGGAAAGGGTTAAAATAAGTAAAAACAGACTTTTGACCCGTTTGGTACGCCGTATTATGGATCTGAACAGAAAACTGCTACTTTATGTTTCTAACATACTCTGTTTATACTATTCTATTTTGGGAAAAAGGTAAATGTACATGTAACCAAGCTGTTGCTTCGAAATAGCTACATCATCATTTTTGCATGAATATAGATTGTTCATTAAAAAAATACAAGTATAATACAGCAATGGAAAAACAATAGCTTCCCACGCAAAAGATCACAATATGGATAGCCATACAAGTATGTTCTAACTTTATTGTATTGAAATGTATCTGTTGAAAAATGACGTTGCAGTGTTTCATATTAGCGTAAATATCTACGTAGAACGCATATCATCTTACAGAAATGAGACATATTTTGTAATAGGCCTATATTGTTATTATCAATATCAGCATATTCTTCTTTTGTCTCAATGTTTTCTCAAGTTTTCTAAATTAGGGACATCAAAACCCAGGTCTTGTTTTGGAAAAGGTCAAGCATGGGACAAGCAGCTAATTACCCGAAATTGTGTTCTTGAAATAATGGAATACATTTGAGGAACACATTGTTAGGTGCACCAGGCGACGAATTTTCATTAAACAAGTTCAATACTCAATGAATGACAATCTAATACGTTATTTATATCCTAAACGAGAAGATTCCAAGCAAAAAGTCACTCGAATTCATGTACAGCATACTAGTACGACAGAAAATATTGCGACAAAATGAGAAAATGCTGATTATCAGGATTTTCTTCTTTTGACGCAATATTTTCCCAAACCTTTTCCATTTGGGACGTTAAACCCAGGTCTATTTTGGGACAAGGTTAAGTTTAATGAGACGACCGTCTATTGTTTAAAACAATTAAAATAGTGATTACGTCAATGGTTTGATCATTTCAAAGAGGTATATAGCAAAAAAGATGAAAATGTAAACATATCGGAAAATGAAGTAAATATAGAAAATGATATTGAAACTACCCACCCTGATGAATTTGGACACTCTATTTGTAATCAAGAAATAAGTGATACTGAAATCGAAGACTCGATAAAATCTATCGATTCATCAAAAGCTTCATCTGGCGAACTCGTTGCCGATCACTTCAAACATACATTTGGTTTCATAATGCCATATTTAACTAAGCTATTTAATCGTTTATATAATACTGGTGAATTTCCAGAAGAATGGGGTAAGTCCATTACAATACCAGTACACAAAAAAGGTAACATCAACGACCCAGATAATTATAGAGGAATTTCTCTAATAAATATATTTAGCAAAATTTATATAAATATAATAAAAAAGCGACTTACTTTTTTTGCCGATGTATTTGATTGTATTACTGAGGCACAGAGTGGTTTTCGCTCTGGATATTCGACAATCGACAATGTTTTCATTTTATATTCTGTTATACATAAACATATTTCTATGAAACGCAAACTATACGTAGCCTTTATAGACTTTAGAAAAGCCTTTGATTCGGTTAACCGAGACAAATTGTTTTCCGCGCTTAAATCTCATGGTATACATGGTAAATTACTTAAGTCAATTAGAGCCATATATTCATCAGTAAAAACAGTAATTCGACAAGGAACAGATCTCAGTGATTTAATAGAATGCCCAGTTGGATTGAGACAAGGTTGTTCTTCAAGTTCGATACTTTTTATCCTGTTTATCAATAAACTACATGATGAAATAGCACGATGCGGTATAAAAGGCATTCAATTATTCCCGGAAATAGTAGAGATATTTTTGTTAATGTTCGCTGATGATATTGCTCTTTTTTCTGATACAAAATCCGGTTTACAAAAACAACTCAATGTATTATATACATATTGTACCGAATGGCGATTGAGCGTAACTGTCTCAAAGACAAAAATACTAATATTCAAAAATGGTGGAAGGCCTGCAAAATCAGACATTTTATATTATTCTAATCAAGTTATTGAATGTGTTAATGGGTTTGAATATGTAGGCGTTCTCTTCACCCAAAGATTATCCTTATACAAAATGGCTGAAAGCAATGTCATAAAAGCGAAGCGAGCAACACATATGTTATTCAACAGCTTTTCCAGCCTTTCTCGACTAAACGGGAAAACATTTTTCAAATTATTTGATACTAAGATTCTACCTATTGTTTACTACGGATGCGAAATTTGGGGCTTAAATCAGTATGACTGTATAGAACGAATCCAAAAATATGCTTGCAAAAGATTTATGTGTGTACCCAACTTTACCGCTGACTTAATTGTTTTAGCTGAGTGTGGTAGATTTCCCCTGTATATTTATACAAGCAAACGAGTAATTAAATACTGGTTGAAAATATTAAAAATGGGCGACAACCGTTATGTTAAAATGTGTTATAATATGTTAAAACTGTATGATTCACATGGCTATAAGAATTGGGTTTCTGACCTAAAATCTAATTTGTTTAATAATGGATTTGGTTACGTATGGGAAAATCAGTGTGTTGACAATGAAAAATTATTTATTACTGTGTACCTTCAGAGACTGAAAGACCAGTATATGCAGACATGGAATGAGAAAGTTGCTTCAAATCCTTATCTGAAAATCTACTCTGGATACAAAACTACACTTGAATATGAAATTTACCTAGATGTAATAACAATATATAAATTTCGTAAGGTTTTTTTCCAGGCTTAGAACATGCTCATTAAATTTAGCTATGCAATCAGGTCATTTAAATGGGACACCAGTTGATGGAAGATTATGTTATTATTGTAAAAATTTGATCGAAGACACTTTTCACTTTTTGCTAGTATGTCCTTTATATGCCGATATCAGAAAGAAGTACATAAATCAGAAATATTTTTCTAATCCGACTTTAAGAAAATTTCAAATACTTATTACAAGAAAAAATGAGAAAGACCTATTCAATCTTGGAACATTTGTTTTTTATGCATTGGAAAAAAGAAATACTTTGATTCAAACCATTGATTAGCACTATTTCATCATTATTAATGTCATAGATTTGAATGAATCTATACAACACGTGTTTATTCTAGATTATGATATTGAAATAGTTTACATTCAACTAATACCAATCTTGTTTTCATCATTCACGTATTCTTGTTTTCATCATTAACATATTCTTTGTCTACATATTGTCAAACATATTTCACTTGGTTGCACTCTGTATGTTAACATGTATATGTAATTGTGAATTGTAAAGGCCGGTGGCCAATTATCATTAATAAAATATATATGAACTGCTGCCGGCCATCCTAATGCTGAAGCATATCAGGAATACATGGTTAGATGCACCAAACAACCGCTTTTCCTTGTTTGATTGTACGAACAACCATATTTTGTGATGGCGCAAGAAAGAAACAGTTTCAACACGCAATGAATGTCCCTTTAATACGTTAAGTAAATAGATATAGTTGGTGAGAAGACCGCATAGTGCTTAACCTTTTCCTAAATAAGACCCGATTTTGACGTCCCTTGAAGAAAATGCTTAGGAAAACATTGAGACAAAAGAAGAAAATGCTGATAACCAGCATTTTCTCATTTTGCCTCAATATTTTCTGAGCTATATTTGCCACAAAAAATATCTAATACGTTAAGTAAATAGATGTAGTTCGTGAGAAGACCGCCTAGTGCTTAACTAGCCTAATACATGTAATATGTAAATCATAACCCTTATAATTCTGAATACAATTAATCTGGAGCAAAAAAGTGTCATTCATTCATTAAAGTGATTTGAATGGATTGATTGGAGAGTTAACCCAATACCAAACGACAAAATTTTAGGTTGGTTCAAATTCAAAGATGCTGCAGACGACAATTTCAAGTGAATAGAATTTAAAATGTTGTTGTCTTTTGGGATAGAAAACATTGTGGGAAATGAAGAAATTGCTTGTCACAAGCAATTTCTTCATTTTCCACGATGTTTTCCAAAGTCATTGTCTTGTGGGGAGTCAAAAAGAGTCACTGTGTGGTAATGGGTTAACGTCATATTCTACATCTTTACTCATTATGAGGATGGAAACGCGGTTCACTTCACATCTAAAAGACGACAGAGACGGCGACCGGACCTGCAACCACACGCGTGTGCAGTCACGTGCTTTATTATTGCTCCCTATTCACCCCTCTAATGGCATTTGAAGCCGTCGTGAATCATAGATCCAGATGAGATTAACTTATTTACAGTCTGATCATTATCCGTAAAAACGCTCTCTTAAGTTTCACGTTTCCAATCAATAATTTCTACGCAATTGAGCAAGACATTCAGTACAAAATTGTTGTTAACATTTCATAAATATGAATTCTTTAAGTCAGTTGATATTGAAATTGTATCGTTTGTTTAGAGAAGGGTTAATGCTATGAGGCCAATTTAGTAGAGTCCTACCCCGTCAAACACTTCAAAATTATTTCTTTCAATTATGAAGTGCACTTGACCTTAAGTGTCCAAAACCGAACCGTTCCAAGTCCAATATTTGGAACAGTAAGCCTAGCCGATTAGACTGTGTTTATCATAGGTTCGCCCCCTTTTTAAAGGGCCATCCAGGTTTGGCTTATAAGACACCTTCTTCTGATTGCACATTACTTTTGATTTCCCACTCATGATTTCGGACGAATGGCAAAGATGGGTCTACTGTAACATTTCTTTAACTCGCTGGTGGCTCACCAACCACACTCGCTTAATTTCTAACCCTCCATGTCGGCTTCCACCAGGATCCAAACCTTCGACGTCCCGCTTCCACGACGGACACCATAGTCATAAGGCCATTGAGGTTGTTGTAATTCGTAGGACCAGCTTCAAAGTCTTTACAACCAATATTATTTTGTTTCAATCTCTTTAAACACTTTTGATTTATTTCTTCCCGTTTTAGTGCACTTGACTTTATGTACACACACCGTAGCGACGTGAGCCCCTTTCTGTTAAAAAATTCAGTCCCCTTTTATAAATTTAAAGTATGTGTATCACAGGGACCCTTATCGTATAGCCGCTATATGTGACCCATCACGCTAAAAGGGACCTTATCCGAACTCCAAAAATCCAAATTCTGACAAACTTGTCAGACTCACCACAGGTCAACCAGATCCCGAATGCGAAAAATGAACATATAGTAAGATAAGCAAAACATCCCGGATTTAGAAAATTACATAAAAGTGAAAAGTGTCGGCCCTAGTCTGGCTGCGCGAACTGCGCAGACTGACCAGGGTCGATATTTTTCACACATCCGATAAGGTCCCTTTTAGCATGACGGGTCACATATTCATAAATTGTGTGGCGGTGCCGATCAAATTGTCAACATTGAACCCTTGTTGTAGGTAGGCCTAAGCCACACTCAGCTTTCCAATGGAAACATACACATTTTTTTTCATACTTGATTTCAAAAACTCCCTCTTCTCAACATTACGGACATCTTGTGACCTTCTGGGTTGGTATGGCTTTAAAAGCAAAGGACTGTTTGTGCAAAACTTTATTTGTTGATACCGTAACTTTTTTTAAAATAAAAAGTGAACAATAGTATGACGTGGAAGGAGGTGACACAATGATAATAGCAGAAACAACAACAACAACAACAACAACAACAATATCAACAACATCATCAATTCCAGAAACCTTCAACAAATATGTTGATACAAGCATGACCAGTTTTGAAAAGGTATGAACGAGAGAAGACAAAAAACCCACCATGGATTATTTGGATTTGGTAGATATTTTAAAGACCTCTTGGTAAAAAAGCTTTAGTCAAAATTTGTTGATTTTCGATACTTTTTTTTATCAGGAACTGTTTGAAAATCAACCATATCTAGAAGATCTCTGATATTTTCACGCTTTCTCTGCTTCAGACCAAATTCAAATCCATCACATATTAATTTAAAGTGACATTTCACAATTATTTTTACACAAATTTTACTTTTATTCTATCTGAAAGAGCATCTTTCCTTATGAAAATTCTGAAAATTTCAAGTCAAAATATTGACCCATTGACGAGAAATATATATTTTTGTGGTAAAATTAAACAAATTGTTGTGGACAACAGTTCAGATTTATATAGAATTTGTCATTTCTGTCTCAACTTTAAAGGCGTATTTTTTGCTTATAAATAAAAACTTAAAAAAACTGAAATCATTTCAACGCATTAGAATAAACAATCTTTGCATCAAGACATACTTTTAAAAAATGAAATAAATGTGAAATAAATGTGAAATGTCACTTTAAAGGGCTCCTGGTAAAAAAAAGGCTTTTAGACAAAAATTGTCTGCTAGCCAATAAAATTTTCTTGATTAATTAAATAGGAACTGTTTAAAAACCCAACACATCTATGAGATCCCTGATATTTTCACAAATTCAAATCGGTCAGGTATACCGTATAACATAATCATTGTTCTAGATTTTCAGCAATTTTTTGTTACGCTATGCTATAGCCCACGATGAATGACATGGCAGATCATCTCTAGCTATTGCTAGAGATGATCTGCCAGGTCATTTATCGTGAGCTATTAGAGTATCCCTCCTTTTCATACCTCAGACCCATTATTATCACGATAAGATTTATAAATATTCGTCATTACCATAGAAATGTGTTTTTTCCATTTCTTGTATTTTTGATGTGACACCATATTTTATAAATAATGACATTTTGGCAAAAGTAACCTGATCTACCAAAACGAAATATTCAGTTTTTTAGGCTACTCCCTGCTATATTAAAATAGCCTATTGTCCTCCTTGCAATGCCTGATTTTGTTTCATGAATAATGGCCTAAGACGAGTGCTGTTTCTATGACGTTTGTTTGAAATAGCAATGAATTTTGTGCTAAAAATAGACTGGGTATACTGTCATGTTCTGATTAATCGTCGGCGTTATAAATTCTCGTAACTACGGCTTGAATCAAGCCGTAGTTAGGAGCTTTTATAACAGCACTTATGAAATACCATTGTTTGTCTGGAATTACGTCGCGGTTAGCGAGATAAGATCGTTCCCTATTTGATTGCCGCACAAATGCAGAAGTGGATTGTATTCTGATTACTTGCAAGACGAATGAACACCCTATTATACAAGAAATATACACATGAATGAAGGAAGTCCCCGGGTATCCCATCTCTGCAAGCCAGGGATTCTACCTCCACTTTTTTTCCTTACGAATTTCTTCGTAAGGACATTCTGACAAAAATGTCACACACCAATCGTAAATGATATCGTGAGCTTATGTGGGGGAGCAGCTGGAAGCTCGGTAAGGGTGTTACGGTAGTACTGGTAAGAGAAACGACAGGAATCCATGGTTAAGTGCTCCAGCCGCCGCGATATGACCATAGCAGTTGAAAACGGTGTACAACCCCAATAAACCAAACCATCGTCGTAAGAACAAAGTGGAGGTAGAACCTTTGGCTTATTAAGACGCGGGTATCCCGGAGGTCTGCGTTTGTGTAATGCATTTTAGCAACTCCAAACGAAGAACTGAGAGACTTTCTCAAATTCTCTTTTTACCCCAGACCGATTTCCAGTGGAAGATCTTACCTACTGAAGTTTCATGCTGTTTGCCGGATAGGACACATCTTACATAATTTTAACAAGCTTTGTTTTGACTTATTCTTTAAAGGTACATAACATTCCAATTTCATTTTTATGCTCCCCGAAGGGAGAGCATATAGTCGCCGCTTTGTCTGTCCGTCCGTCCGTCCGTCCTGTCCGTCCGTCATTCCGTCCGTCCGTCCGTCCGTCCGTCCGAAGTGATATCTCCATAACCCTTGAGCCAAATCAAATGAATCTTACCATGTGAACTCCCTATGACATAATGCCGATGTACTTTTCCCGGTTTTTGGATTTGAGGCCTCGTCATGGGAAAAGGGGACTTAAGGTAAATTACAGTTTTTCTCTAATTTCTCATAGTCTAATGGTCAGAATTTGATGAAATTTCATATTTGAGTAGTAAATCAGATGCCCTTGACAATAAACTATGTGAAACTTGGGTATAAAAATTATGTCATGCAAAAAGGGGGCTTAACATTTGTTAGCTTTGTGTTAGCTCTGCATGGCATACATTTATTGTGACCATGCCTTATTCGGGGAGCATTGTCCGTCTCTGACGGCTCTTGTTTTAAGTATGTCTTGATGCCAAGATTGGTTATTTAGTCTAGGGGCCCGTCCCGCAAAATAAATTTTTATTGGACCAATCGTCCAGAAAAAATCTGTTGGTACCAGGTGATTGTTAGTTCAATGGGACGTTAGAATAAGGTGGATGCCATAATCAAAAGTGGTGCAATTTTTTTTTACAAGCACTTTTCTTACCCCACCCACTTGAAATTAAGGTTAAATAGTAGTCGTCAGAAATTGTTTCTATACTACCATTTTTATCTAATTGATAAATCATTTTTATGGAAAGAAATCACATTTGAATAGTCTTCGTGATTGTAATTTTCTTATACCAAAATCATCTTGAATTCTAAGAAATCTACAATTGTCCTTACCCCACCCACCAATTTCAGCTATGTCTACCCCCTTCTACTTCATGATGTCGTTAAAAAGCCAAAAACTCATAGATCTGCTTAAAACTGTGAAAATGCATTTCCAAGTACCCGGAAATGTTTTTAAACTTCTAACATGACATGTCATTTGATAAAAATATGTCTAATCCATGTCCGCAAGTTGATATATTTTTTGAAAATTTGAAGTTTTCAGTCGGAAATGGCTGATAGCTTATTTATTGGCAGATAATTCAGATAAGTCACAATTTTGCACCCAAATCATCGAAAAAGACTGATAGAAGTAATGTAGAAGGAGACAATTTAGAATATGTTAATGAATTCTACTGTCCATTTTGTCCGTCTGATCGTCTGTGTGTCTTTCATCTCCCAAACTTTGTGTGCTTAAAACGTAATCAATATTTACCTGTAACTTAACGAAGTTCGCGTTTTCAACTGACATTTAACGCAAATCCTTGAAAAAGAGTTTTGATTGTCAGATATTCTTAATAAATAACATGAGGACTATGATGGTCCTAAATCGCTCACCTGAACCAAGATAGTATGAGCCCAAGTTTTATTCAAATCAATTAATATTTGTGACTGCAAAACTGAACACTCGTAAACAGCAGTTTTGTCAAGTTCAAGGGAAAGCAATTAAAATTGTTTGATCATAATCAGGCTGAAAACTGAACCATATCTTGTGGTCACTTACATTTTGTCCACGTTTTGTATCGACCGATCAACATGTGTGTCTTTTGCAATGAAAACAAAGTCAAAAATGGTCATTTTGTCAAAACTAAAGGCTTATAACTCAGGATGTCAGGTTCACATTAACACTATAAAATGTATCTCACAGTCACAGACTGAGAATTGTCTAGCTTGGTCAATGTTTGTGGTAGCTAGGGTGACAACAGGATCGAAAAAGTCAATTTTACAGAATTCAAGAGCAAATAACTCTAGACTTTCTATCCTAACTAAATAACTGAATGCCAAACTAATCCAAACTCTCGTAGTCGTTATATTGGTGTCCAAGTGTTGTCTTGATTGTTCACTATGTGTGGTTTTTAGAGTAAAAACAACGGCGGAAACATTCTACCCATCAAATATCGTCTTGATTTGTCCATCTATCTGGTTATTTGACTGAAAATAAAGTCAAAATGGAAAGTTTGATCAATTCAAAGGAAGATAACTTAACAACTTCTTGTCCAATTATGTCGAAATTTGTATTCACCTTATAAGAATGGTCACCAACATTATGTTTTAGTTTTTTGTCTCGACTGGCCAAAATTTGTGGTTGTTAGAGTAAAACCAAAGTAAAAAAAACATCAGTTTTTATCAAATTCAAGGGCACACAAACACAGCTTTCTGATCCTGCCTGACTGAAATTAAAATCATTCTATATCTTATGGTCACCAAGATTGTGTCCAAGTTTCATTTGGATTGGTCATTAAGTGTAGATGCTAGAGTGTAAACCAAGTCGGAAATAGTCTATAACAGCAATTTTGTAAAATTCAAGGGCATATTTCATGACTTCCAGTCCCGATCATTCTGAAAATTATACTCGTCCTAGATCTTATGGTCACCAACATTGTATAAAAGTTTAATTTGGATTAATTAATAATTGTAAATGCTAGAGTGTAAACCAAGTCAAAATATTCGAAAACGGCAATTTCGTAAAATTCAAGGGCATATAACTCATGACTTAAAGTCCCGATCATTCTGAAAATTGTATTCAATCGAGATATCATAGTCCCAATCCTTATGTATAAGTTTCATTTGGATTGGTCAATAAGTATACATGCTAGAGTGTAAACGGAGTCGAAAATAGTCGAAAATGGCAGTTTTGTAAAATTCAAGGGCATTATGACTCATGACTTTATGTCCCGATCATTCTGAAAATTGTACTCAATCGAGATATTATAGTCCCAATCCTTTTGTATTAGTTTCATTTGGATTGGTCAATAATTATACACTCTAGAGTGTAAACGGAGTTGAAAATAGTTGAAAATGGCTATCTTGTAAAATTCAAGGGCATTATGACTCATGACTTTATGTCCCTAGCATTCTGAAAATTGTACTCAGTCGCGATCTCATGGTCAACAATATAATGACCAAGTTTCAAATTGATTGGTCTCTAGTTGTAGATACTAAAGTGTAAACGAAGTCGTAAATAGTCGTAAAACGGCAATTTTGTAAAATTCAAGGGCAAGTAACTCATGAATTTTAGTCCCGATCAGTCTGAAAATTGTACTCATCTGAGATCTTTTGGTTCCAATCGTTATGCATAAGTTTTATTTGGATTGATCAATACTTGAAGATTCTAGAGTGTAAATCAAGTCGAAAATAGTCGAAAATGGCAAATCTGTTAAATTCAAGGGCATATAACTCGCGATGTTCTATTCTGATCATTCTGAGAATTAAACGCCTAAGAGATCTTATAGTCAGCAACATAATGTCCAGGTTTCAACTTGATTGGTCAATATTTATAAATGCTAGAGTGTAAACAAAGTCTAAAACAGTCAAAAACGGCAATTTTGTCAAATTCAAGGGCAAATAACTCATAATTTTCTTGTCCGATCTGGCCGAAAATCACACTCATTTGAGATCTTATGGTTCTTATCATTTTGTAGAAGTTTCATTTTCATTGGTCAATATTTGTGGATGCTAGATGGTAAACAAAGTCTAAAATAGCTATTTTTAATGTTCAAGGGCAGATAACTCAGGACTTTCTAGTCCGATCTTGCCAATAATCAAATTCATTGAAGAACCTATTATCATATTTGTTCTGTTTAAGTTTTATGAATATTGGTTTACTTTTGCGAGAACTAGATTGTAAACATGTTTTGTCATAAAGCCTTTCTTTGAACATGCCCTTATTGGTGGTAAGAGTTGTCTGCCCCCAGAAAAAAATCACACCGACATTTGTTGGAAAAGTCATCCTGGAACGAAACCTAATTGATTTCAAAATATCCCTATGGTGTCTAAACTTTTCTATCATCAACGTATAAAAAGATAATAAAGTTTGAAAAAACTTTTCTTATTTATTTTAGAGTTATTTTTTCTATTTTGGTGAATGAACATTTATTACGGCAATTACGGTAAATTTGTTTTAAAAATCGACTATTCTATTACTAATTATTTTTTGGCATACATAATATTTCAATAAAAACATGAAGTTATTGAGGAAAAAAGTCACAGAAAAAAAATTGACGACAATTTCGATTCATGGTCAACTAAAAAACCGTTTATTTCATTTTTGGGTGGGTAGAGTTATCTGCCCCTGGAAAAAATCTGCACCACTTTCAGTTCTGGCATCCACCATAAAATAAAGCCCCAATGGACACCATAACTCACTGTACCATCGGAATCTTTCTGGACTATTGGTCCAAAGAAAACCACTTTCTAGGCCTCTTTTGGGGGTTGGCCCCTAGACTAATTCTTATGCTTATAAATGCCATCATTATTTGCAGTTGTTACTAATAAACGAAAAGATACTCCTTCAATTAAAGATGAGACAGAAATGACAAATGCCATAATTATAAATCTGAACTGCTGTCCACATCAATTTGGTTAATTTTAGCCAAAAATGTAATTATACCGGTATTTCTCGTAAACGGCACAATATTTTTGCTTGAAATTTTCGAAAATTTCCGTAAGAATATTTACTCTTCCTGGTGAAAATAAAAGTAAAATTTAAGAAAAATCATATGTGTAATGTGACTTTAACATTTTCTCGTCCTTTTATGTTTTTACTTTTTACCGTGACAGCTGGCGTGCAAGTCTGAGTCCACAATCAGAGTTGACCCAAGGAAAGGAATATACATGTAAGTATAGATTTTCTATATCTCATGCCCACTGGTGGTGAACTCGTCCAAAACGAGGGACCTTTTTCGCTACAACAAAGTACAGATATTTTGCGTTTAAATGTGAGTTTAAAGATCTGATTGGACAGTTTTTCTAATAACAATGAATTTGTTCTAAAAATAGACCGGGTTTACCGATATGTATTGACAAACCGTCGGTGTTGTTATAAAATCTCGTAACTAAGGTTTCGATAAAGCGGTGTTTTTAACAACACCGACGAAATACAATGATCGCGAAAAAACGTCCCACGCTTTGGCCGAGTTCACCACCATACCTCTATAGTCGTTCTGTCATTTCATACATTGTATATGGAGTCAGGGGAGTGTCTTACATAGTAAGATATTGCTAATTATCCGTATTTAACCCAATATATAACAATCTTTAACATGATACCCCTCGGAGTGAATATAGGTCAACCCTTTGGTGTTTTTGTACATTATAATCCCAATTTATTCGCATCTCGTGAGATTGTATTCCATCAATACGTATTTAAGGAATTTACACCGAAGGGCTATAAGGCAGTTGAATTCTGACTGGATTCGAAAGCCGAGAAAATGTTGAAAGAGACATTTCCCTTTTCAAAGAATACAAGATAACTCTTTCAATGAGTTTTATTATTCCTGATACTCGTATATCTGGTGAAGGCCTGGACAAATACACAATTCCGCGTCCATATCACGACCGGAGCTCGTCCAAAAACGGTCAGTCGTACGACATAATTTTGGACGCGATTTAGAGGTGATGTGGAAGTCAATAAAACCATTTTTTAAAGCGAGATATTTTAAGATTTCTTAAGATGTTTTAGATAAAGCGTTAAGACCGAGATTTTGGCCGAGTTATTCCGACTGCTCATGATGACGCCATTTGTATAAAGTATGGCGCATTCGGAACACCTCGGTTTATAGATTATGGAACGTTCGGAACCACTCGGTCAATTCTCTTTACGTTGTTTCTACAGATTTAACCGAGGGTTTCCGTATGAAGTATAGCGTAATGCCCCCCCCCCCACACACACACACACATTTAGCGTCTTAAATATCTTGCTCTAAAGACCGCTTTATTCTTAAATATCTTAAAAAATCTCAAGATATCTCAAGAAATCTCGCTCTAAAGGACGCACCTCATAAAACATTTCTAGATTGAGAATATAACTTTTAGGGTTGAACATTTGTATACCAGCAATCGTGTGCGGCCCGTGCAAATGATTAGGGTCCACTCCATAGATTGTCCATTTTAGTTTGACGGGTCACAAATAAAGCGTTTATTTTAAATGTTCTGTAAAGGATTAGGAAGTGATTGTTTTAAAATGAAAAGTCAACATTCTTTAAATCAGAAAGAAAACCAGCAATATGATACTATTGTATAGATAGACAACGATCTGTGAATGATCAAAGATCAGCGAGTCTAAATTGACGGGGGAAGAGGGATTTCGAGTTATTAAAATATGTGACTCGAACCCGTCTCCCTGTAAGAAAACGACGAAGTACTATCTGGATACAGCTACTGAACTCACGCGGCATCGTGGACAGCACGCAATACCTGTCATTGTTCGCTTTTACTCAGTGGAAAATAGGCACTCCTCCCTATTTACATGTATTGGAATATACCGTAACCTTTCCTCGCGGCTCACGACTCGATGTCCATTTATATGCAGAATGACAATACGGTATGAACATTGTACATGTAAACAATATAATATTAAACTTAATTCATTAATCCTTTCCCAATCGAACATAGTCTTCGGGCCCCAACTAGTAAGATAAGGGTTAGGAAGTGAAGGTATGAAATGAAGAGTCAACATTTTTTGAAACCCAGACAGAAAACTTGTAACAAGATACTGTTTTAAGAATGACAATACAATTATGTAAGATATACATGTAAGTAAACTGCATTGGTATAGAATTATGTTATGTGACAATCGGGTCATTATCACGGCCGCTTATCTACTAAATCACAACATTTTGTTGTGTATGAAAAATAGTTTAGAAGATATCCGGTTGGCAGTTAGAGGAGCCGACAAATCGGCGGGTGAAAGGTGAGTCTCGTCTTTTAATCGAAATGTTCTTGTTTCTAGCTCGGAAATCAAAAATCGGAGAATGTCATACAACCCTTTATTCCTTTTCACATATTTGTGAGCCCCATCCAAACCCCGATTTCCAGAGATTGAACGGAAATTCATTTTCTCCTGTTGCAAGGGTAGCCCCAATATTGACATTTCGTCAATCCTGATGAGCGTTTGTCCACTTTCTGAGGATGAATGGCCCAAAACCTGTGTGTATTATAAAAAAGTTGTGTGTACATAACATCGCGCAAACAATATTTTAATAACTTTCTGTCGATCTTTGATGAAAACCAGTTCTTCCGGTCAGTTTGTGCGTTAGAGGATGGGTTGTGAGTAAGAGGATAGGTTGTGATTTAGAAGACAGAATGCATTGATCGCATTTAATACCATTTGTCATTTTTTATATGCGAATTAAGCCAAACCGAAATACTCTCATTACTAGACTAGTCTTGTCCAAAGATTTAACCCTTATTTCACTTAAGAATCACTTTGTCATTTTTATTTGACAGAGTACGAGTTCATTGTGATATGATATAGAAAAACCCTTTTTACACACCAGTTATATATATATATATATTATCTCATCTAAATGAATGTAAGGTTCTTATGCATAATAGATTTATAACAATGTTTGATATAAACATTCACTATCCTTTGTGTTTCTTTCTGTCTGTCTGTACTCTGTGCGTCTTCATGTGAACTTTTATACAATTCAAAGTAAATACTGTGCAATATTCCAGCCATTTCTGTATGCTCTAAAGTAGCCTCTTTAAAATATAATGCGTAAGAAGTGGAAAAAACGCAGACAATAATGACGTGTCAAAAATACAGATCTGTAAATCTTGTTTATCCATAGATCTTCTTGTTTATTGATTCAATATGTTTAATATTAAGTCACCAATCATATAGGCCTACGAATTGATACATTAATACATTTTGCAAGTTGTAACATACATTAAAGATGAACTTTGTGAAATCCGTACTTTATCACTTTTGTCAACTTCAACGATGGTTTGTCTAGGTACAAACCACGTCATCGTTAAAAAATATCCACGCATGCCTCACTTCCAAAATATTGTAAAGTTCCTGCAGCTTATTGAATAAGCGATAAAAATAGCCTAAAGTTTCTCCACTCCATACATCCCGTATCAGATTAGTCTGATCTCATTTGTGGCGAGGAATGGGGTCAACACATCCTGAAAATCAACAAAAGGGCAAGTTTAAAAAAAATGTGACCATTCACTTTTTACATGCCACGGCTTTTACAGAGAAGCATATTCAACCCAATCAAAGCTAAAAAGATGTGTTATTGTATCTATATACTGGGTACCAAGATTAAAGAAAATCGCTTCACAAATAAAAAAGATATGTCATTAAAACATGTCAAAAATGTCAGGAGTGAAACGTTTTTGTGTGACACTTAACAGTTTTACCAAGTTTCTAGGCTATGGTAGACAAAAGACAGCGAAAGGATACTACAATAAGCACTTGTAATTCATAAAACAACATGTGCATCATCATCTTAAAATTACTTTTTAATCTTATCTTCATTGGTTTAGGATGTGGAGCCTATTTTATACAATACCCCTCTGAATTTTATGTCAGGAGTGAAACACTTTTATTTTTCAAAATGTGTTCTCATTTTTGTATATTCAGCCAGAATACTACCACTCAATTTTTTTAGGAAGCCATCAACCTTGTGGGCATTCTGCACTCTACTTTTTAGTGATTCGTGGGTTACAATTTCTCATATTGTGCTATATATATGCTGTCAGGAGTGAAACGCTTTTTTGTTGTCATTTTGCAAGATTGTGCACACAATTTTAGCTAAAAAGTAGTGAACATGAATTTAAAATATAATTTTGGCACTGCTTAACCATTTAGAATAGTTTTTAGCCACCCTAATCAAGAAATCTGGATGATATTCTGTAAAATTAGCTGTTATTCTTAACATTTAAATGTCACACTTTGGTCACATTTTTTTAAACCTGCCCAAAAGCAAATTATTAACCTTGGAAGTAAGAAATTCACCGCTAGCATGCAGCTTCATATCAAGCAGAAACTAACGACGGTAAATAACCTTTTTAGAAATGATTCCAATGTTGTAATATATCGTTTTTGAGATCATTCCATGAGAAAATCAATGACACAAAGATTATCACTTTACCTCTCTTAATTAAAAAAGATTTATGACCATTTGAAGTTCATACAAATATAGACAAAATCTGTCGAATCTACTACAATTTTGCGTGTAGGATTCTTAACATCATGGCATTCAATACTCCAAAATAAAGGGCCACTAAAATACTTGGATGACAGATCTAAGTTTGTCTACTAGTCTGGAACACTTTTGCAGTACTTACTTTATATATTTAGGGACACGACCTGTATCCAGTTCAAACAGTGAGTTTTCAAAACAGTGATTTTGTCACCTACTCTGGACACACCAGGAACATGAGGAAAGGTGTTGAAATCTGATACCTGCATTGGAACAACAAATCTATTGTAAATATTTTAACCATTGCAAATACAACTTACAAAGTTTGATTACAGGCATATCTTCACACCACCAACGTTTTAAAAATCTTTCCGAAACAGCTACATTTTAGGTTGGTCCAATTTGAAAAATGCTGCAGACGACAAATGGATACTAATACCAAGATGATTTATATAAAGAAAAGTAGTACAGAGAATACTGAGACAACGGGAGAAATTGCTGATTAACAGTAATCTCTTCTTTTGTGTCAATACTTTACAATCCCTTTCTAATAAGTACGTTATACCATGCATTGTATGAGAAAGGGTTAAAGAATCCCATTTACACATCATGTGAAAGCAACGGAACAAGAGAATTCGATTTCCTTCATAAAGATTTCGCCAAAAATCCTGTCCCATACAAAATATATTTTATAACTCCCTTGTAAAATAGTTTCGGAAAACATCGAGAGAAAGAAGAAATTGTTGATTATCAGCCTTCCCTCAATATTTACGCCCTCAAACATATACTTCTCACATCTGTAACTCTTTATAAATAAAGCAGTCCAAAATACGAGGGACGGTCGGAAAGTAGTTGGACTTTTGATTAGTTCTCTAAAACCATTTAACTTTTTAACAAAATTCTTTCTACACTGTTTAAACAAATTGTCCATCTGTGTCTAAGCATTTTTGTCATGTTAGTAGGAGCTTTACTTTTCCCACTATCAACCATGACGTAGACCCACTGTATTAGGTACTGTGTAACCAGCGGTATCAAAGGCGCCCTGGTCTCAAATTTCTTCCCAGCAAGCATTTTCATCAGTTCTAGACACAAATAAAAGTCATATGGGGTAGGGTCTGGGCTATAAGAAGAGTAAAACAACTTTTGTCATGGGTAATAGTTGATAATCTCCACTGTAGATGCAGTGGTATGGGAGCGTGCGTAATCGTGAAGTAGAAAACATTTTTCTTTGCTAATCTGGGACGCGTTTACTTCAGCATTTATTCTTTATTTTTTATGAGTTACTTCAGAATTGTACTTGGCAATGACAGTTTTTACCATTTGGCATGAAATGACTAACTATCAATCCTCGTGAATCCACAAAAGCAACAAACATGACTACCAGCCGAAGTTAACATGTTACTCTTTTCATGGGTGGGGAACCAGCTCGTTTTCATGGCTGCTTAAACTGACTTTTTATCCCAAGTTCGGAATTATTAACCCACATTTAATCTTCAGTGATAATGTAGTTCAAAAACTTAACTTCTTCGCGATTAAATTAATAGAATGTTCGTTTGTTTTGGTTACCCTTGTTGTTCCTCTAACAAATTGCCTATGGTACAGTAAACCCCTATCACATTTCAGTGGAGAGAATATTGTATATATACAAATATCTTTGAAAATAAACTGACCACGTTATTGGCAAATGGATGTAGATTCCGCCAATATATAATGTGTTTATACAGTTGCAAATGGAGAGACAGCAGCACGAAAAGTCCAACTACTTTCCGACCGTCCCTCGTAGTGTCATTTTGAAAACACTTCACCCATTACCAAAATGGCTAAATATTTGACTTTTCCGAAGCAAAAGATGTAGGTATAGCAGACAAGAATATCAGGTGTATGAAATTTTAAAAAGAGAACGCGCAAACGCCCTCTTAACTTAAATTTTCCTTTTAAATTATCACATGCAGATTGGCAGACAAGCAGACAATGTTAAAGGTCTGTGTCCCTGATGCATCAATTTACTGGGCGTAAAAATATGTTATGCCATTTCACTCACCCTTTGAAAATAGACATATCACATAGAGTATTTCGGTTTGGCTTAATTCGCATATAAACAATGACAAATGGTATTAAATGCGATCAATGCATTCTGTCTTCTAAATCACAACCTATCCTCTTACTCACAACCTATCCTCTAACGCACAAACTGACCGGAAGAACTGATTTTCTTCAAAGATCGACAGTAAGTTATTAAAATGTTGTTTGCATGATGTAAATTACATACAACTATTTTATAATACACACAGGTTTTTGGGCCATTCATCCTCAGAAAGTGGACAAACGCTCATCCGGATTGACTAAATGTCAATATTGGGGCTACCCTTGCAACGGGAGAAAATGAATTTCCGTTCAATCTCTGGGAATCGGGGTTTGGATGGGGCTCACAAATATGTGAAAATGAATAAAGGGTTGTATGACATTCTCCGATTTTTGATTTTCGAGCTAGAAACAAGAATATTTCGATTAAAAGACGAGACTCACCTTTCACCCGCCGATTTGTCGGCTCCTCTAACTGCCAACCGGATATCCTCTAAACTTTTTTTCATACACAACAAAATGTTGTGATTTAGTAGATAAGTGGCCGTGATTATATGAACTTAAAAGATACCAGTATTGAAAACGGCTGAATATAAATGTTAGAAGCAACCATGGGACTGAGCAGTTTCAAAACTGCCCAACTGTCACGGAACTCATTTTGAGCAGACTTGAAACTGCTCAAAATAGCATTTATATTGTTATACCGAAACCACGTGATGCATTGTTACTGGTAAATAGGGCTACGTACACTTCTTGACAAGAATGTTTTTCTGTTATCCTAACTTATTATTTATTTATCTTTTATTTCCCAACAAAAATCCGTTGACTAGTAACTTTGAATGCAACAACAAAAAATGATTTTGAATTCCGATATGTTCAGACTTTATTGATTTTGTCAATCGGAATAGTTTACCTTGAGAGGAATGTCCTTTTGCCAAAATTGTTGGATAAAGGTAGAATACCCGTAATGTGGCCATTTTGAGATTAAAAAAACATCGGATTTTTTCGAGCATCGTCGTTCCGTATCTGAACCTATTCGGGTGCCGTCGTAAACATTCGGCAGTGGAAAGTTCCACCGCCGAATGTTTTCGACCGCGCCCGAATAATACCGCTGTCGCGCGAATCCCATTAGGGGTAAACTACCGTAATTGAAATTGAAGGTCCATCGTTTACAGGTGATGTTTTGTAAGAGTGCGATGGGCGGTTGCTTTTGTCATCACATCATATAATTATATTCATATTTTTCTTTACAATTCATAATGTTCTTTTGTAAACTGAGAACACAATATAAGTGAAGATACTGTAAAGATACGAAAACTTTTGTTGTAGATTTCGTTCAAGAAAATCGCAACCACAGACTGATAAAGCTGCATTTACGAAGTTCTTGAACGCAACCAAGGTAAAAAGTTGTTTTACCCTTTTAACAATTCTTGGCTTTTACGTTCGCAATAGCTCAAACTTAGACAAAAGCATAAAAACAATAAAAATAAAAGCTGGCAATAATCTTTTTTTCCCTTTTGTACCATGCCTTCAATACTACAACACATTATGTATACTTTTAAGTTTATATGTATCAATGAAAATATTGCCATCGAGTCTTTTGAATTCGCAGCAACCAAACTGTTGGTGTTTGGGAAAAAGTTCAAGAAAGGAGGGGTTGACATGGTGATACTAAATTATAACAAATAGCATCCACGCCAAATCGTTAGCCAAGAGGAAAATTGACTATTCAAAAATATAAATTATATTTCTCACATGGGTCATTTTCAAAAAATATGCACTTTTCAGTGGTGGTAAAGATAAAAATGAACAAGTTAATTTTATTTTTCTCTATACTTTATTTGTTGCTTATAACCTTTAAGAATATGTTTCAAATAATAAGCAGATGATATTCAAGCAATTTCTTTGAAAAAATAGAAAAAATGATAAATTTCACATGTCAGTGGTGTAACGTAGAAAAAAAGGCATCATAGAAAGATCAAAACGACCATACTGTGCACATTGATGAAATGTATTAATACCAAGAAGTTGAATTTTAGTTATAGAATATTTTTTGTTAATATTGAAATCCCCGGATGACAAAATTTCCAAAATTAACCTCTTAATCAAAAATAGTTTTCAACAGTAACATCAGTTACACCACTGACATCTTTAAACTATGTCAGTGGTGTAACGGTTTTAACTAAACCCTTGTTTTGTAATGATTTTGTACAATTTTATCTTGCAAAAGCATTATATCACTTCTTCAGAATGGCATAGAGATAAATTGCCATCACAAAGGAAGTACCTTCTAATAATGCTTTCGTAAAATACTGTTCTGAGCAATAATGTCAATGGTGTAACAAAATATAGTCAATGGTGTAACAAAAATAGCTATTTATGTTATATTCACGCTGCAATTTGTATATTTTCCAAATGTTTTTTGTTGCCTGTATTCCTTAGATAGTTACCTTTAAATATCACATACAAATTCTTTACTCCCCACGTATCAAATGTCCCAAAATACCATTTGTGTTACATGTTTATCGTTACTCCACTGACCGTTACACCACTGACGTATTCTTATTTTATCCAAAGATACTCAAAGTAATGAAAGATATCTCTTAATTTGATGACTTCATAGACCAGGAGTTTACATGACTTTCAAAACCTCCAAATCTCATTCAAATTCAACGTTCATGTATTATGTAAAACGGTGTTACACCAATGACATGATAAAAAAGTACGGCGTCAATCTCATCTACTGTTTTGCTCCTAGAGACAGCATTTAACTACTAGCATTAGATCCGCTGCTGTCGCATGTTTTTATAAAAGTGTCGTTTTAGGAAGCAGTAGTTATTTTTCAAATTCGTCTGTTCAGTTGAATAAAATCTGGCAAAACATGTTACCGTTACGCCACTGACGCGGCGAAATATACAACATATTTTCAGCTCATAAATCATATATTACTTCCTATCTAGTCTCATTGGATACTGCTTTTACTAATTTTTGGCTCATTTAATTCAATCATGTAATTTTCATACGAGAAAGTTTAGTAGTTTTTTTGTATTTGCTTGTGAAAGTCAAAGGTACGGCGAAGTCACAGGCAATTTTGGTGATTTTTTCAGACATATGAGCACCAATTGCACTTTATCTGAAAAAATACGTTATTTTGCTATGGATAAATATTCTAAGACTAACAGTAACTATGTATACGAAAAAAGGCGAATCACAAAACTCAAAAGTAACCTTTTCATGTAGAAATCACAGAAAATTGCACACTTTTTGAAATTGACCCACATGTACTTCATATATCACAAAGTGCGCAGTGCCTGGAAGCAAAGGCACAAAAATGTCTGGAAACATAGGCACACAGCAACAACAACAACAACAACAACAACAACAACAACAACAACAACAACACCGCCGAATGTTTATGACGTCATCCGAATAGGTTCGGACACGTGCCGAGTGTTTAAACGACATCACACGAAAACATCCGACGTCGCGTTAATCTCATTAAGAGTGGACTACCTTAATCTCTCTGCCCATATGTTATTGTACGGATTTGAATGCCAATACATGTTATGGTCATATTATATGAAAAAATGAAATCTGGCAAAAATGAATATGTATATGTATATCGTATCTGAAAATTTCGTCATTTTCTTCATTCTGACAAGAAATATTTTGCATAGAAAAATGTACTACAATATACTTATAAATGAAACAGAAACTTACGACCATTTGGTGTTTGATAAAAAAGGAAACAAATAAAGATATTGAACATTGTTAGCATGTTAGTTTAAAAATGTCTCATAAATTGACATTTTTGTCGTTTTTTCACAATTTGACTCAAACAATCGTGTCAAATGTCTAGGATAGTTACACATAAGTTTGGCTCTTTTGAAATCTGTAATCTGAAACCAATATCGACTCTTTACCTACATATACGACACGGTGGGGATTGTGCATGCTGGGATGGGTAAATCTACGGACAAATTTGCCTCGCTTCAGGTAAGACATTTCTAACTTCCTTATTTCTGCGTCAATTCAAAAACGGTTTGTTGCATGTACCCCGCCTTACTGAGCTCTTTCCTCCGATGTATGTTTTACACGAAACCTTTTTGTACTTTTTGCGAAAAGTGATCTCAACCGACTAGAAAAACGACAAAAAATCTGATCGTTTTTCAGGTCTTTTGGGATCAATTTTTGGAAAAAATATGGGGAGTTGTCAAATAAGTAATATACCCGAGGAAAGCGCTCAGTAAGGCGGGGTACATGCAACAAATTGCTTGAAAATTGACACAGAAATAAGAAAATTATTGCACAATTTCCTACCTGAAGCGTGGCTTATTTTGCCGTTGTCGTTATCATTTCATTTTCTGGTCAGTTGGGATCAATTTTTAGAAAAATTAAAAGGTTACCACAAACAATCCATGTATCCGAGGACAGAGATTTTCAAGGCGGGGTACATGCAACAGTCCTTTTGAAACTCGACAAAGAAATAAAGGAGTTATTGCAAAGTATTTGACAAGACTCGAGATTATTTTTGTCCGTATTCGTTATCCATCCCAGCATGCACAACCCCCACCGTGATATAACCACATTGTCACGTTGATCTAGATTCTGACCGCTTTGGCAATGGGGCAATACAGAAGACCATTCTGCACACCCATATAGTCTGATAATATTTTAAACTGACTGCTTCTTTTATTTAAGCATTGCAAAAGTTATTGGTCGATGCTATATTCATAAACCTGTAAAATTCCGTAAAGGTATATATTCTACATTCGACTTGCCAAACAATTCATTTACTCTTGAGCTCCGACCTTCACTGAAACTCATATCTGGATTCTTCACTCGAAAATGAACCCAAAGTGCCTTAATTTCCCGGTTTTGACGCTCATTTGTGCAGACACTTTTGAGAAAATTAGAAAAAAATAACATTGTCTGACTATTTTCTATATAACTTCTAATAGTCTACGGACTTTAAATCCTACGATGACCCCTGATGGCATTCTATGTTAATGCTCGGCATCCATGCTAGAATTGTTCCTTAGACTATTACAAACAAGATAGGGGTGGATGCCCAGCGTGATTTTTCGATTTAAGGTCACAGTGAGGTCAAAGGTCAATGAGTGCAAAAATCAAGAAAAAATGGCTTATAGATAAAGCAGAATTATTTGCGTCCACACAAAATGAAAGCAATTTAAAAGAAATCAAATAAATTGAATCAGGAATGGACTGAGGCTCACCCAGGGCCTATATTATCATTTTCAAACATTATTTTACCATATTTATGCTAAAAAACGCTCCAGTCAATAACAAAATAAAGCATGATACTTAATGAAATTCATATTGAACTTGAATAAAGGCTTTAGTTCTTTTATTACACACAAATAATCCAAGGCATTCTTGTAATCAAAGGTAGCAATGCTAGAAATATTCTAGACTACTTCAAACACTGTTCGGAAGCATGCTTAGCGTCTCTTTCGAATTCCAGGTCAGAATGAGGTCACAGGTAAATTACGTTCAAACGTGCGAAACTGGCAAATAGCTTTAATAACAGATAAATGCAAAAATCATGCACTTGATGATGCAAGCATCAAACTTGGCACACGCATCTATAAAACCATGTAGCTAAATAAAAACCAATTAGCCATTCAAAAAGTATAGATGGCCGCCATTTTTCAAGATGGCCGCCATTGACGTATGAAAGATACCGCTTTTACCATAAAAGCTAATATATTTGGCCGGTTTTTATCCTTTTCACAGCAAAATGGTTGTTTCCAAACACGAGAAAACAGAAATTTATAATATTTTGTGCCTAAAAATTACAAGATGGCCAATATTTTCCAAGATGGCAGCCATTGACGGGTGGGAAATACCGTTTTTACTATAAAAGTTGATATGATTGGCGGCTTTTTTTTTATAACAAATGTATGTTTTTAAACACAAGATAACATAATTTGAAAATGTTCTGTGCATAAAATTACTATTTCCTATATTTTGAAAAATACTTTTTGGCAAAAAATAGAAAATTTATCAAGCCGGAGGCAGTAATAAAATTTGTGCAGACAAAACGCAATCTTTTAAACTAAGACCCTTTTAATTTCTAGTAATGGTTATGGTGAACTATTTCTCAATGGGAAGTGTTATACTTAATACCAGTTCTATGTTTCCTTTCATTTAATCCAATTCCATACAACATGCTATGTGATTCTTCATCGCTTCCTTTCCTATTTAGGAAGGCTCATTACTTCAATTTTGGGGAAAGTTATTTGACCGCAGGTGTATCCTACTTGGTAAAAATAGACCTTTCCAAAGCTGCATGCGCTAGTTGGGGATTACGCATCATATAGCTTTGCTGGCAGACATGATAAAAAGAGAAGAACTAGGCCCCTTGTCATATAAACGCGTACAGCTGAAACAATATCACAGCCAGTGAAAGGGAAAGACTTTCTCCTTCTTCCCCCAAAAAACTAGTGCATTGTATGTAGGGGCGTTTAGCATAAGTTTATAATCATAAACGAAAGCTTCTCAATACCAATATCATTTAGTCTTTTAAATGCATTGGTTATTATTATAGGGACGTCTGTGCAGCTGACTTTGATTATCAAACATGTATTTGCTCATGATTACAAGGTGCAATTTCCCCAAGACTGGCTACCTATAACCCTTTATTTCCCTTTTACAATGACAATATTTTGCTGACACATCTGAATAATCTTCGACCTGAAAGATGTTGAAATCAGTCTTGTTGTCATTGTCTAAATAAAATATATGTCATACTTAATAGTCTGGTCAATGTATGATTTGACCTGGACAAAATTTGAACAGAAATGAAATATGCACTATTCTACTCCGGAAGTATCTACCTTTTCACAGAAAAAAATATGAAAGAATCCCTCCGTTCGGATTTTTGTAATTTTGGGTCAAAAAATGGGTATTTTGCTGAAAAATGAGGAAAAATGGAATTTTCTACTTTTTGAATAAAAAACTATTTTCATCAAGATTTTTTTTTGTGCGAAAATGTTATCAAATATCGATTACATTGATACAACAATAAAATTTAGCTAAAAACCATAACAAATGATTTTTTCTGATTTCTTTTTCATCAAAGTGGGGGGCGCCTAGGCGGGGGGGGGGGGGGGGTTTGGGGTTGGTGATATTTATTACTATCATAGTAATCATTTCTTTATTGGGATTTCTATTTTAGATTATATTGAATTAATTGGATTTGGATTCAACACTCAGTTTGGCTCTTCTCTTTCAAATTTCAGTATTTGGTGCACCTGACCATGTTAGAATTACATAGTTATTAGTTTGTTGTTGTTGTATTTTTTCTGAAAATGTGAAATGTGACGTTTACATGAAATGAACTGCTATTAGACATCAATGAAATAACTGCAAATAAAATGTTTTTGGTTAAAAATGTCAAATTATATGTATTACAGTTACAGGGTTTGACTCCTGTAGAATATGAAAAAATATATTGATACCCGGGGCTGGTGGGGATGTTAATAAATGCACTCTTATCTTATCAAAGGCTCCCTGTAAAGCTACTAAATCATATTTTAGACGAAAATTGTCAAATTATATCTTTTTACCGCATGGTACAGAAAATCCTGTATGATATATAACAATTGGCATGGTCAACAAATTCTTTACTCTTAGAATTCATTTCTGACAATGAATATCACTGTCTTAATCAGCTGAAATTCTGAACCAAAAGACTTTTATGTTTACGAATAATTGTCAAACATACCAAAGTCGGCGTGAATCAGTTTACAGCTAAAGAGATACAGCGAATAGACAAACAATGGAAAGATGATTACACTTTTGGCATGAGGATTGCTTTAATTGTTTGACAAACAATTGATGATGTTTCTATACTAAAGGTGTAGGCTGCAGGAAACCAGTTTCTGTCAAAGCCTAGACTCCTCTGTTAATTAATGCCACTGAGATGATACTCCTAAAAACAGTCATGACATAGCCAACCCAGGTCTTTCTTTGACATCTATTGTCTCTTGCTCCAGACATTACAGAGTAAGTACAAGAGGTTGCATGCCAGACATGTCCATACCATCTGAGGCACCGTCCGCTTAGTGCCGGTGAGTTTTATGGGATCCTAACCTTTGTACCTATAAACCCTGCATCAAAATGTCGTCAGGGGGTCTGTGTCAGACCCCAAAATACCCAACAGATCACAGCTGTGTCATTTTGACTGAGACGCTTTAAATACAAAGCTTTGGGTGTGAAACTCACTACTGGTGAAGGGTAGAACGCCCAAAGGCATCTAAGACCCTTCCTTGAACCCATGCTCATGTGATGACAGGACTGGAAGGATCTTCTTGAACTTCCCCCAAGCATCACTTCATCGGTGGTGATATCAGTATTTCTTGGGGCCTGGGCAGCTTGACGCCCGCGGGCCAAGATACCCGTGAGTAGATTGCCCATGAGTACCAAAATTTCAGGGTGTATCTTTGCCCTCACCCTTAGTATCTTGACCCCCGGGGAGGCGGGCAAGATAAACAGGCTGAGGTATCTTGGTGATTAGTGGCCAAACATTACTGTGGTATCTTGGCCCCTCATGTTATTTTTACATTCTAAGTATTTCTATTGGAACTTCAGGCCTTTGTAACTATAGGTAGCTCGTTTGATTATTGCTTTCCCACTTGAAATCAACTAATGAGTTTAATGACTTTTTACTTGTCTCTTATTGGTGTATTCCACCTAAATTTTGTTTTTACCAAAAATTTATCATTTACTAGGTTGTTTTCTATGGTTTGTGAAATTTACCTTTAGACAGCCATGATATGGGATGAGGGATCTTGGCCCCATCCCCTATTCCAGGCCAATTAAATGAAAAATTAATTTGATCAAAACTCATTAAACTTTGGCTTTTCTTTGCCTTTAACTGTAATATAGGGTAAGATCTATAAACATATCTTTGCTCTTATTTTAAAGATTGCAGTCGTGATACCTCAACCAGGAACAAACCAAAATTGCACCGAGTCCTTGTTAATGAAGTTTTGTACCAAAGAGTCTATCATATGCTCAAATAACTTCACGTTATGCTCTATATGCTCAGGTCCGCAGTAGTTGTTGCATGGAAAAGAATCACCTTGGCATTAGCAAAAAATAATGATAAAACTCTACTTCCAGTCATGGGGTATTAGACCTATGCCATCAGTGACATTACTATCCTATGGTCATCTTACCACCTCTCTCTTAATCGGAAATGATGCTTGACAGGAATGATGTTTTTCCACTCTTCCGTTCGCTAAGAGCCTTAGGGACCATGCCACAAGTAACTTAAGGAGGGGCAGCTAACAAGGTGATGTGAGGGCGTCCGACACTCATATTCTACATTTAAAAACATAACATATTTTGCTAACCACCGCAATAATGAGGTATAGCTCTTCTTCGACTTTCTTACACACTTCTCGTCAACAACATCCTCTTTTGCCATGCACATTTGCTTGGCAACTTGAAGATCTGCCATCTTCAAGGCTGCCATCTTCAAGGATAAACATGCAAATGAAAGCAAATATTGAAAGCAAATAAACTAAATAATGATGCACATTCTATTGTTTAAACTTTTTAGGACATACAGGTACCATCATTGTTTTGTTAGAAAAATCAAATCACCCCATCCCAATTGAATCAGAGAGAGTCTTGCTTAGAAATTTTTTTCTTGTTTCATAGATTATTAAATTCGAGATTAATATATAAAATGCAAAGTAAGAACCGACATTGCCTGATCTAATGTTGCGAATTACCAGGAAAATAGTTGTATATAACTTTTTTCCGTTGCCTTTTTAACTGCCAGGTAAAAAATAGGGCTTATTCACGGTGAAGAATGTGTATTGTGGGATGGGTAAACCTATGGACAATTCTGCCTCGCTTCAGCTAAGACATTTTGCAATATTACTTTCTTATTTCTCTGTCAATTTTCTAACGCTTTTTTGCCTGAACCCCGCCTTACTGAGCTCTTTCCTGTGATTATGACTTACTTGAATTCTCCTAGTAATTATTTCAAGAATTGATCCCCATCGACCAGAAAAAAATCAGGTCGTTTTTCTGGTCGGTTGGGATCAATATCTGCAAAAAGTATTGAGGTGTTTTCAAAGGAAAGAGCTCCATAAGGCGGGGTACATGCAACAAACCACATGAAAATTGACTCGTGAATAAGAAAGTTATTGCGCAATTCCTTACCTGAAGCAAAGTTAATTTGACCGTAGTCGTTATCATTTCGTTTTCTAGTCTAGGTTGGGATCAATTTTCTGGACACAGTAAAAGTATTCTACAAATTATTCATATTATCTCAGAAAAGAGCTCAATAAGGCGGGGTACGTGCAATAAACCTTTTGAAAATTGAGGCAGAAATAAAAGAGTTGCCTGCATGGCAAAATATTTTACCAGAATCGAGATTATTTTTGTCTGTAGTCGATATCCATCCCATGAAGCATACTCTCCGCCGGTTTATTGTACAATCTTAGAAATTGGGATATTATAACTTTCAATCATAGGATTATGGGTTCAATGGCTGCCTTGGTCATTAAAATTTTTGTCCTTTGACAAAAGTTGTTTTCTCTCAAAACAGGACGAATCATTTACTAATGACCAGCATGATGGATTAAATTTGAATTTGTGTCTGCACTGATACAAGAAATATCAGGAAAACATGATCAGGGGCACCCATGACGACGCCATATGACTAATAATTTTATGAAAGGAGGATTTAATAATAATTTCACTCATTTATTCAATTACGATAAATCTTAGTCAAATAAAGGAATATATAATATATTTATTACCATGCTAGTATCAGTAATCCCCCGTCCCTCCCCCCCCCCCCCCCCCCACAATAGAAAAATTATAAAAAATCATTTTTTTTATTTTTTTATAACTAATTCTTTTTTGGTATCAAAGAAAATCATATTTGATAACATTTCCTCACAAAATAACTACACAAACAATAATATTTTTCACAAAATGATGGATTCCAGTTTTTCACATTTTTTAGCAAAAATACCCAATTTTTGCCCCAAAGTTACAAAAATCCGAACAGAGGGATTCTTTTATATTTTTTTCTATGAGCAGTTAGATACTTCCCCAGTGTATTGGCACAGGTTTCAATTCTGTTCAAATTGTGTCCAGGTTGCACCAATATTATTTTAGTTTGACCAGACTATAAGATGGAATACATTTGTCAGTCACTCTGTATTTGATGTCTAGTCCATGCTTTGACCTTTGTTTCAGCATTTAGGCTGGCGTATCTGTGTACATCGACAAACCAAATCAGTTAGCCTTTAAAAGCCCATGAAGGTTTGGCACATTCGGCTGCATGTTCCTAAAGCCTTTGGAAGTACAAAGCGACTATGTGTTTATCACAGCTGATCCATCAACTATGATAGCAAAGACTTTTGGTTTTGTATCTGCAGCTGCAATTTTGGTTCCTAGAACCGAGGCAATCTGGAACTTAGTACTGTTGTGAAGTATTTAGTTCCAACCAAGCACAACCGGAGAATTCGAAGAAATAGCTTCCTCGTGATTTGAAAACTATAAATAAGTTAGGGAGTTAATTCTGGTTTACATTACTCAAAAGAAGTCAAGTAGTGACTAATATTATCTTCAGGTAGAGAGTAAACAAATCAGGATATTCTTCTTGTAAAGGATTTCCCATATCATTCATGACATCGTCAGCGTGCACCTTTCCAAAATTGCTGAAGAGTTGTCTTTTACCGCAAAATGTGTGTTCATGATATCTAAAAAAATCCATTTAAGGCTGGTCATAGTGAAATCGATTTGCTCAGATTGAAAGAACTGAAAGAAAGCTGAGTAGTTTGAGTGTTCTAAAGATAAAATGCCTCTAAGATGAACAGATATCTAAGTTTGATTACCTTCAAAAAGAAACTGTAAGAGGAGTTGAGCATCAAGGAAATTGCTAACGGACAAAAGAACATACAGATGGAGGATAAGACACTAATTCCATGACATTATTCGACCATTCGGGTGTATTTAGATGAAATTGTTGAGTCTTATCTTGAGGCGCTTGTCGTATCAGGGCTTAATAGAAAGATTTGTGTCTTCATTTTTCATTGATTGTATTGTCGTAATAGTTATATGTACCTTTAACTCTTTCCCAAACAACAAAATCTTATGGTGCTCCCATTTGGAAGCTTCTGAAGCCGACAAAACGAATCTTTATGAATACTGGAATGTGTTTGTGTATCATATAGTCAGCATTTTCTTCTTTTGTCTCAAGGTTTTCCCAAGCTCTTTCTACTAGGGACATCAAAACCAGGTCTCGTTTGGAAAAGAGTTTATGTACAGACAACTTGATATCTGGACAAGTCTTGTTTCAAGATTATGCTTAGACAACTAGAATAATATCATTTACAGATACTATTTTACACTATATTCATATGCAAGGGAGTTAGATCTAATGTTGAACATTTTTTGTCAAATATTTCCTTAAGTATGCATTAGTTCAAAATTCGAAACCACACAAAATGCTTATATTTGTTTTCGGAATGGAATTGTAACACAGTTTAGGAATTACTGGCACTTTTAAAATTTCGCATCTGGCTCTTTGGTGCTAATGACAGGTTGGATACCTTAAGAACTATACGCCTATCAGCCTCTACAATAGCACTGCTACAACCACTAGAATGTAATTGAGTACCAATAGACTTCAGATCAACCATTTCAATAGGAAGACTACAAAAGATAACTACAAAATTGCATTCACCGTTCTGTTCTGATCACTGCCATTGAACCATTTTGGCAAAGATATGTTAATTAGGGCAAAATTCAACGATATAACAAACGTTTTGGACAAGATGCAACTTCTGCGGTCATTCCTGAACAGGAACATATTGCCATTTCAAGTGCAGACGTTATGAAGTAGGATTTGCATAGCATGTCATGAGTATTGGACTCACTAGATAGCATTTGGGACACTTACCGATCTTCTAAATTGAATGGAATTTTGTTACACCGACAAGGGACCCTGTGGTAGATTTCGCTGCATTACTCAGAACCGTGGTTAAATAGAGATATACCACGGTAGAACTCGGATTATTCCTTAGATATACAATAAAAGTGTACAAAGGACCTTATAAAATGTAGAGGACACAATTGCAAATTAAGAAATGCTTATGACTGAGGCATCGTGGCAAATACAGTTGAAAAAAGACTGAAAACGTCAGAAATATTCAGAGATATACCGTTTTTAGCATTGGAAAGTACATTTTTCCATCCCATAATAATCAAAATATTCACAAAAAGTCATCTTTTTTAATAAAGTAATGTCTCTGATGCAGTTTTCAGCATATTTAGCACAATTAGAAGTAACAATCAATCATTTAAAGAAGTTAAAAATGTCTCAATGACTATTTAAACATGAAATTGCACCCATTTGACCTTTGACCTTGCTGTGACCTTAATCCGAAGTTTCAGACTGGGCATCCACCCTAGGAGGTTTTGTCATACCCCAAAGAATATTATTAGCATGGATGCCGAGCATTAACAAAAAATGCCATCAAAACCATTTTCTAGAGCTCGTACGAATTAGAGTCCGTAGACTATAACCCTGGATCCTGGAGCACAACCGCGGAATATTCAGGTCGGTTTGGTCGGAAGAATAGAACAAGTCCAGCATGCACATACGTGCAGTCTAGACTTGTTCTATACTGTCTGATTCTTTTAATCTAGCATAACAAGTGTTAAGGTAGAATACCCGTAATATGGCCATTTTGAGATTTATAAAACATCGGCTTTTTTCCTATTCGTGCGCGGTCGTAAAACATATGGCGGTGGAAGCTCCACCGCCGAATGTTTTCCGACTTCGCCCGAATAATTTCGACATCGCGCGAATCGCATTAGGGGTGGAATGCCTTAACACGAGAACCAGTTTGGACGGCTCAGTAACTCGGCGGTATGTTTGTAACTTTAGCTCGCCGACGATTTCATTTGTGTAATTATAAGCTGGGATCTGTCATTTAACAATACAATTTGTATGCGTTCATCTTTTATGTCACTTTACATGCGGTCATGTTGCTCGAGATAGAATGTTCTTTAACCCTTTATGAAATTGAAAATACAGAAAATGTTTCAATGTGCACGGGTGTGCAGTTTTCACCGGGCCCGAATTGCACTATACATTAATGAAAAACTGTGCAATGTGAGGTTCGGTTTATAAAATGTAATTGCAAAACAAAAAACGAGAGTAAAAAAGAAGAAATAACATACATCTCTATGTAGCACCGAATTCGCCGTCTCGTTTTTAGAGTGCGCAAACTACCAAAAACACTTTTCCGAGAAAATCGACTTTTAAGATTCAGACCTTCATAACTTTTTTATCTTTGCTAGAAATTGACCAAAAATTTACATGACCGTCAGAAATAACCTTGTCTATCCACATGCGCAATTTAAAAAGAAATGATGGAACCTTTTTTGAAGAAAAATCATCATTTCTGTTTCGAGATAGAGCAAAGTCTGTCATTTTCGAACACACTTCGAACACACTTCTCACTTTTAAAGGAGATAGATCAAAATAACACAGAAAAACACTATTTGCTATATAGGCCCACCTTACGAATCATAAAAAAAGACAAATTGTTGTTTTGCGGTAGAAATGGGACAGCGCATGCGGTTGTATTACGAACCGGTGGCCTTTGTTCTAGATAAAGTAAAAAGATATTCGAGTACAAATTGATTTCAACTTTTTATGGCATCGAAAAGGATACAGACTCTAGTCTACATATATCTAAATTGCAACAATTCATAACATTTTCGTTCTAAAGAAATATATTTTCCTTTTTATCATGGCTACATGAGTTATAGTTGAAATAATCTACCTGATGAAGCACTTCCGTGCCAAAATCAATTTCAATTACATTTTTAAGATTATCCGGCTATTCTACCCATCGAAGACTGGTAATCAGAATGCCGGCACGCATATAGTGTTATTGTGAACGGCCATTGATTAAAATAGCATTTGAAATTGTTAACGATTGACTTGCTAACATATATGTACTTACATATCATCAAAAGCTTCAATAGAAATCGATTGTTCACATTTTGTAATCGGAATTCGTGTTTGTGTCAAATAACAGGTCACGTGGTTTTTACTCTTATTTTCATTGGACGAGAGCAATTTTCAGGCACAGATTGCTCTATGCCCTGGACAATGCATACGCGATTTGTCAAAAACCTGCCCGCAAATCGACGATGTCTGGTGTTCAGGAGATAAAGCATGAAAATACGAACACAGCGATACCAAATATAGGATTCTTGTAAAAATGGAGTTACCGCAATCTAAAGACAAGGCGACGAATTATGTTCTATATCTTAAGTGCGACAAGCCATCTTTACATGCTAATCTCCGTTGAAGAACAGTTTCAAAGAATACCGACGGAAGAAGTACGCCATGGTAAGACTCACAAAATGTTAATGCCCGAACAATATGAAAACTACTGAAACAGAGAGATTAGGAAATAAATCTAAATACTTTTATACGACAAACAATATCTTTCGATACCAACATAGCTCACGATAAATGAACTGGCAGAGCATCTCTAACTTATAGCTAGAGATACTCTACCAGGGCCCGGTTTCTCGAAAAAACTTACGTACGTTCTCATGCTCAAATCTGAGCACCGTGCTCAAATCGCACGAAATCCACGTGAACTTCAATCGAATACCCTTCAACGTTGGAGAGTATCCCTTAAGTTTTTTTTTTCGAGAAACCGGGGCCAGGTCATTTATCGTGAGCTAAAAATGCATGAATTATGTGACAATCAGCCTCACACCTTTTAATGTCTACTGCCCTTATTACATGGGATAACAAACGAAAAGTTGTTTAGGCAAGTTTGGTATATAAATAACAAGTATATAAATCTTTTATCTCATATTTTGTCACTTTGAACACCTAGACAAACTTAATAAGGCGTCTTATCATCGATGTCACGGTGTATAATCACGTGACTCAGAATTTCCGATTATCTTCAATATCTTTTTTAATACTTGACCAATTTGAATTCGGTTTGAAGCAGAGAAGGTGGGAAAATACCAGGAATAATCTGGACCTGTTTGATTTTTGAAAAATCAACTGATTAAGAATTTATTGAAGATAAACCAAAAATTTGGTTTATCTTCAATAACTTTTTTATCAGTTGATTTTTCAAAAATCAAACACGCCCATCTAATGCGTGGCGTTTGTCCACATTCTCTGCTTCAAATCGAATTCAAATCGGTCCAGTATTTACAAAATTATTGAAGATTTTCAGAAAATATTGTATCACGTGATTATCCACCGTTTTGTCTACTACCCTTGTTACATGGGATAACAAACGAAAAGTTGTTTAGGCGAGTTTGGTATATAAATAACAAGTACATGTATATAAATCTTTTATCTCATATTTTGTCACTTTGAACACCTAGGCAAACCTAATAAGGCGTCTTATCATCGATGTACAAGCTCATGGGTGTCCAACGAGGTTGCCCTTTAACAAAACGACATTTAAATGGTGTTTACATTTGAATGCACCTGTAAATAGAAATATGATGAATAAGCTAGAGTTACGAGGTTTTGACTTCCCACCGACGATAAGTCAAATGCTTTTTTGCGGCGAAATGGTGGTCTTGCTTTTGTTTTATAAAATCGAGGAAAAGACAACAAATAATAGTCAATAAAACATTGTTATATGCACCGAAAACCACAAACGCCTATAACTTCGTTACTTCATGATAACCGAAAATTTGGGATAATTCAAAGCATGACTATATTCATATTAACAACAAACACCAGGAAGAATCGTGCATTCAATGACGACAAATATAAAAAAGGTCATAATGCATTCAATGACGACAAATATAAAAAAGGTCATTCAAAATCTAATTTCAACTATCATTTTACCATCACTGTAAAAGGCGTTGTCAAAAAATAGGGTTGTTATTAATTCTTTCGTGACATACATTGTACCCAACCAATTGGATCCTGTTTCGGGGTTACTATGACAACAGTTTTACGACGTATGTGGATTCAAATTTCAAGAAGAATTTCATCAAAATATGGGCGTTTTATGGAGTAAATAAAGGCGAACATAACATTAATATCAACCTTTGTGGTAGATCTAAAGAAAAGAAAAATAGATTCCTATAATTATGTCTCCTTTTCATAAATTAAGACAGACTTTCAGCGACGGACCAAACGGAAAATATATCAATCACTATTTGAATGTTTCACAATTTAGGCAAAGTCTTAAGGCCTTAAAGAAAACATGTTAATTGAATTTAGATTCATTTGAAAGTTTCACATTTGAAGAGACCAGATTGACTGCTGAAAAGATATCATATGCATATAACAACCCAGAAGTTGGAAATTGTAACCTTATGGTATGACGTACTAAATGGGTCAAAAGTCTATATAGAGCGTGCACGCATAAAATATACGCGTCGACGCACTGATCGCGTAAATTGTATGCGTCGACGCGTAAATATGCGCGTCTACGCATGAAATTTACGCGAGCAGTTGAAATAAATATGCGTCGACGTGTACATTTTACGCGAGCAGGATAAAAAATGTGATACCGAAACTGGCCAATGAGGAGGTTAGAAACCTTTCCTTTTATACCATAAAATTGATGAATGAAACGAAGGATCTGATTGGTTAATAGATAAGGTACGCGTCGACGCGTATATTTACGCGAGCAGTTGAAAATTTACGCGTCGACGCATAAATTTTCAACTGCTCGCGTAAATTTTATGCGTCGACGCGTATATTTTATGCGTCGACGCGTATATTTTATGCGTGCATGCTCTAAATAGACTTTTGACCCATTTGGTACGCCATAGTATGGCATTTGCGGTTAGCGAGTACCTAGGTGCCGTATTCACCAAAAGTTCTAAATCGTGTGTCTGAAGCAAAATTACATTACAAGCCAACTGATTGCGAGAGACTTATATCTCGACCAATCCGATTGATTGTGTCATTTTGAATTTAAAATTACACAACAATGAATCGGATTGGTCGAGACATAAGTCTCGCACAATAAGGTAACTTTGAAATATACGTACTGGTAAATGCCCCCCCCCCCCCTGTCTGTCCGCTTGTGCCTTATTGTCTGCTTGATTTAGATTCATATTGTTATCTTACAGTCATCACATGTTACTTACAACAACATAGAACTTAACCAGATCGCGTATAGGCTAAGAATGGTCGAGATCAATGCTGTTCCCAAATGCCATATGTGTCCTTGTGCTCTTTTAATTGAAAACGACTGTAATATAATCTATGATATAGATATCTGACTTTTTGTATGTACACTTGTCAACTCTGTAGGTACGTTCGGCTGAATGATTGGAACTTTCCAAAGCACTTTCATGTTTTTTCACGACCAAAGCAAGACTGTTCTGGTAAATGTTGAAAAAAGACAAGATAATTGCTATCACTAACGATGTTTGCTTGTTTTGAACATGCAATAAGTTGCTTTTGGCAAGCGTTTTCATTTTGGACATGCCTTACCTTTGTTTCAGCGAAGGAGGAGCTACATAGGTATTTTTAAGTTAAACATAAGCATCCATTTTGTTAAAATCCAAACAACAATAAGTAACGCCTATGTTACGCTCCTAGATAAAATAGTATAATACTGAATCATTATTATTGTTTAAACATATGTGTGTACAAGTAATTGTGTGAATGATTTGCATTGTACAGAGCCGGAAAATATTACATTTCAACTTTGACAATATTAAGCCTTGAGTATTTGTAAATTTGAAACCGGAAACAAGCTGACATTGACACTTTCAGAAATGGTCCTTTAAGGTGTAAATTTCCTCCATTTTACTTCCAATGGATCATCTACTTCCGGTTGTACATGTACGGTTAGTCGAGGGGGCATCTCAAAACACGTGTCGCAGACCTTAAGGGACGTGCAAAAATGTTTCATAGATAGATTTCCATATGTGTCTTGCATCTTATATGGAAGGGTGAAAATTTCCTGTGTATTCTTCACTTTTAGAACCATACACGTCAAATTCCTTTGAAATTCTAGAATATCTGTTTTGCTGTTGTTTAAAATTCACCAATCGTCCTCTATAAAAAGAAACATTCGAAACTCACAGAAAGGTTTTACCTTTTACAAAAAAATGTATAACCCTAATTATAGCGTATCTTGAAGAGATCTGTAGCATTAGAATGTGAGAATTATTTGAGATAACGAAGAAAAATGGATGATGACTCCCTTTTCAAAAAAAAAAATTGCCTGTATCTAACTTCAGCTCTAAATACATTTTGTTAACATTTATTTTATTATGTGCAAGTCCTTCAGTTTGGACGGGTATATACTATTTTCTGCTTGGGAAAGGATTTAAAAGTACGCCTGATTTACTGATTAAATAACTTTTATTGTGATAGAACGTTGGAATGTAAACAGTAAAACAGAGAAAATAATGTGAAAACGACTGAATAGAAGTCATAATAAGATCTCTACCCGATTCAGTGGATCTTAACTATTCGCTCAGGTCAAAGAGTCATAAATTTCAACATGATAAAATGAGACTTCAAAGGGATTGGCATTCTTTTTTGCCGTTAATGGTCGTAAATGCAAGGATCATGTGCTTTGTACACGCACGACTAAAGTATTTTAGACGAAAAATAGGCAAAACTGTCGAGCTTAGAGGGACAAGGGTTAGATAATTTAGACTCAATTTAACGTAAGAGCTACCGGAACATGCATAGTTGCGTTATGTATCACATTATTTTTTAAACATTATGAAAATATTAACAATGTTTTGTTTGCTAAGAGAGAAAGAAACCACAGTTGCATATTTATATGTTCCATCGAGAAACGGATATGACTACTAGAAATGAAAAGGCGAGTTTAACCCGAAGCCTTATATCATTATGAAATTGTTGTTGATTTTGCTGTGCAAAAATGATTTCTGGCTCTGATCACGGAATCCACTACAAAAATTTTGCATTTCCTTCAGTTTGCTAAGGGTATCGATGACTGACCTGGCAGAGCATCTCTGTCTATAAGCTAGAGATGCTCTGTCATATCATTTATCGGGACCTATAGAACTAACAAATACAAATTGTCGTCATGGGAGAGTGGGAGAGACGTCTCGATGTACATTTGTCATTTTTATGAATCAAATTAATGACAAGCACTGACCATGTCGGATTTTTGTTAAATGTAGTGTGACAAGTAAGAGTGCATTAATAACCCTTTCCAAACTAGACCCAGTTTTACGTCCTTAATTTAGAAAACATTGGGGGAAATGAAGACAAAATAGAAGGAAGAAGTTGATAACCCATCATTTTCTTCTGTTGTCTTAAAACGTTTCATATTCTAAAAATGAATTTGGTCTTTGTCAAACCATGCACATTGTGTCGCCTGCAACAACTTTCAAATGGGAAATGTCCATTTTTGTCGCTTGGGAAAGAACTAAGGAACCCTTTCTGCGTCGTTTGATAGTTCTTGTGTTTTCGTTTCTTTTTATCTATCTTCATTTTTCTTAAAAAAATCTTTTTAGTATTTCTTAGGCGGTATATTGGTGTTTAATGATGCATCTAACTGTTTCATTTTAGGGTGTGTGACTCGGGTCTTGTCAAGAAGAATTTCATAATTATGTTTAACCCGTTCGATTGCAACTATTACTAAGTATTTTTACCACAAATATTTATGATCTTTGCAACAATAAATATTATATAATATTATGTATAACTGTGTACGTGATATATTTCCGTTTACCCATTTCAGAAAAAATGTATATACATGTATGAGTAAAAAGAAATAAAATAAATTTCGCTGCTTTTCAACGAAAACCTCGTAACTGCAGCTTAAACCAAGCTGCAGTTACAAGGTTTTCGTTGAAAAGCGACGATACGTGGCTATGGCAATGACTCATTTCATGAATTCATATTTGTACATTATAGAGACATATATAAAATAATAGTAAAAAAAGTACACTATAAATTATTCGGCATGTCAATTTTCACAAAGTCATGGGTGCCGTTTAATTCAGTATTTTGACACCCTAAATGTTAGGTGTGACAAGATTGCCTATCAGCATACAGTTAATGAACAAATTAAAAATCTGCATTGTAAACATTTGGGTCAAAAAGTCACCTTTTCATTAATTTGAATATTTCAAATGTCCAGTCGAAGCATTGACCTGCAACGAAGTCCCCTTTGCTCTAAATTAAATGAAGTGCAGCTATAAAAACTTGAAAATAATTATATTTAAGAACTTGAAAATAATTATATTTAAAAACTTGAAAATAATCATATTTTTGTCAGAATTTTAGATATGTATATAAATGAGTGCATGTGTACTAGAAGTAGAAAAAACCCGATAGCCCCCCCCCCTTCCCAATCATCGGATTGGAGACAATCGGAGTCTAAAAGTAAATGGGCATTTTTGAATATCTTTATGGAACCCTTTCCCAAACAACAACATTTAGACTTGTGCCAATTTAAATATATTGCAGATGACAATTTCAAGTGAATGCAAATTAACATTGTTTTGAAGAAAATATTGTGGGAAATGAAGAAATTGCTTGTGAGAAGCAATGTCTTCATTTCCCACAATGTTTTCAACTTAAAAAGTCCGAAACATTTTTAATTTCATTCACGTGAAATCGTCGTCTGCAGCATCTTAGAATTTGGACCAGTCTGATTTTTTTCCATTTTGTAATGGGTTAACAATAGTATGGTGCCACTTTGTGCTCGTGCCTAGAATCGTAGATAGATGGTAGCAAGTCTAGCCCGAATAGCTCAGTCCGTAACACCCAGGGGTCACGGGTTTGACCCCCGTTTCAGCCAATACCATCTCTTATATTTGACAAAGGGGTTTTTTTTAAATCTGTCACCAATGGGTGCTTATCCCCTAAATCACAACATTCGGTTGTGTATGAAAAAAGGTTTAGAAGATATCCGGTTGGCGTTTAAAGGGACCGACAAATCGGCGGGTGAAAGGTGAGTCTCGTCGCTTAAGGACAGATCCTCCAGTTGTTACTGCGCAACTTACTGCGCATGTCCTAAATAAGGAAATAAAGCTGTTTCCGTAATTGGCCTTTTTAGCAAATGTATTTTTACATTTAGTTAATGTTTGGTTGATAAATGACAAGACCCTTTTCGGTTATTTCAATTTTCTCTGTTTGGTCAATTAAAGTGTAATAGTACTCGGATGGTACATTTCGCTTTCTTTTACACGTTCAACACGTGGCGTTAGCGATAGGAAACGTAGCAACAAAAGCAAAGTGGTGTCTTTATGAGCTAGTCCGCTTCTGATGGACACAACAGATGACACTTTTTATTATCTAAAGCTGGTAATAAGGAAGAAAATGGATAAAAATAGTGAACAAATTTCGGACAGAACTGCAAAAAGTAAACCAAATTTTACTTATAACTAAGAAAAACGCTTGGTTTGATATATTTTTCTTTTTTTTGTTTTTGTAGGTATGACCAAGCACTATGTCTATACCAAAAAAATAAAAAATTCTTACCGCTGGAATATTTTTTATTATCAGAAACGTTGCGAAAAAAGAGCAATTTCAGCCACTTTTGAAAGAATATTTTACTAAAAATTTCAAAATCATCACTAAATTTTCCCAAATTGATACTCATTTAGACAGAACTAAATATATTGAACACAACAAAGACTTATTTATGTAATCCTAGTCATTTCGAACACCTTTTTTGTGGGTATTTAAGTGACACCTCATTTTTGCAATTTTAGACAAGAGTAATCTCCCTTGATACCCAATAACTTTTTAATTCGCTTGGTGACCTATAGTTTTTAAGTCATTTTTTTACTTCTCATATATTTAAATATCAGTGCAGAAAAAATAAAAAAATTCTTATCGTAGGAAATAAATGGAGGATCTGTCCTTAATCGAAATGTGCTGGTCTCTAGCTCGAAAATCAAAAATCGGAGAATGTCATGCAACTCTTTATTCATTTTCACTTCTTTGGCTAAAACATATGATTTTTTTTCATGATGATATCATTATAAAATGACGTTGTTATCGTATCATCAATAGGTTAACCTACTGTTTGCAAGAGGTCTACAGTCTATTCAATAAGCTCAAATATCGGCAAATAAATTATGTCATTATCAAAAGGTTTCGATTTACAAATGACACAGTATGAAGCTAATTTCGTGTTAATCGATGAACCTTGGAGTGCAATTATAACATTTACGCCAAAATAGTTTTTTTTATGAATGGGCACAGACAGTAATAATTTTCATTTTAGATAATTTATTTTGAGTGCAAAAGAACCGATTTTTGCGTCGCAATGTACATTATCCATGCCTAGGTTTCTCGTAAAAACTTAAGTACATACAATGTACTCATGAGTACATGCTCAACTTCAACGGAATACTCTCAAACGTTGAAGGGTATTCGATTGAAGTTCATGTGGATTTCGTGTGATCTGAGTACTGTGCTCAGATTTGAGTCTGAGAATTTACATGTACTTAAGTTTTTTCGAGAAACCGAGGACAGTTTTCTATTCTTTTATCGGGATTGGTGTTGCTTTCAAGAAATTTAAACTACGGATAGACTAGGCCTTCCTTTGAACTTCCGACTACCTCGTATACTATACAAAATCCATGTAACACATTCCAAGACAGTACTTATATCTTTTGGAATCCTCACGAGAAAATGACTTTGGAAAACAATGTGGAAAATGAAGAAATTGCTTGTGACAAGCAATTTCTTCATTTACCACACTGTTTTCTAACCAAAAAGAACAAAAATGTAAAATTTCATTCACTTTAAATTGTCGTTTGCAACATCTTTGAATTTGGACCAGTCTTAAATATTGTCGTTTGGTAATGGGTTAAAAGGTGGTATGAATGAGACTCAAATCAAAAAGTCTTCTTGTATGTTAAATGGTAAAGTCACAGACAATAAACTTCCATCCACACAGAAACTCTAGATCTATATTCATTCTAAATAGTATCGTCCAGCCATTTGCCTTTCTCTTTCGTTGTCATCAAACAGGACAAAGGCGTGGGGTAGTACAAATGAGGTGTTGCGATGCATAACGCATTTTCGCTTTGTTCCTTATCTTCGCAAGCCAAGGGTTCTACCTCCACTTTGTTCCTTCCGTTCGCAAGCCAAGGGTTCTACCTCCACTTTGTTCCTTCCGTTCGCAAGCCAAGGGTTCTACCTCCACTTTGTTCCTTACGTTCGCAAGCCAAGGGTTCTACCTCCACTTTCTTGTTTACGTTCGCAAGTCAAGGGTTCTACCCCCACTTTGTTCCTTACGTTCGCAAGTCAAGGGTTCTACCTCCACTTTGTTCCTTACGTTCGCAAGCCAAGGGTTCTACCTCCACTTTGTTCCTTACGTTCGCAAGCCAAGGGTTCTACCTCCACTTTGTTCCTTACGTTCGCAAGTCAAGGGTTCTACCTCCACTTTGTTCCTTACGTTCGCAAGTCAAGGGTTCTACCTCCACTTCGTTCCTTACGTTCGTGAGCCAAGGGCTCTTCCTCCACTTTGTTCCTTACGTTCGCAAGTCAAGGGTTCTACCTCCACTTTGTTCCTTACGTTCGTGAACCAATGATTCTACCTCCACTTTGTTCATTACGTTCGCAAGTCAATGGTTCTACCTCCACTTTGTTCCTTACGTTTGCAAGTCAATGGTTCTACCCCCACTTTGTTCCTTACGTTCGCAAGTCAAGGGTTCTACCCCCACATTGTTCCTTACGTTCGCAAGTCAAGGGTTCTACCCCCACTTTGTTCCTTACGTTCGTTAGCCAAGGGTTCTACCTCCACTTTGTTCCTTACGTTCTTGAGCCAAGGATTCTACCTCCACTTTGTTCCTTACGTTCGCAAGTCAAGGGTTCTACCCCCACTTTGTTCCTTACGTTCGCAAGTCAAGTGTTCTACCTCCACTTTGTTCCTTACGTTCGCAAGTCAAGGATTCTACCTCCACTTTGTTCCTTACGTTCGCAAGTCAAGGGTTCTACCCCCACTTTGTTCCTTACGTTCGTGAGAAACAAAGTGGAGGTAGAACCCTTAGCTAGCGCGAAGATGCACATTATGTTGCAAAATAAATATATCATTGAATCAGCACAAAGCTTCTATAGATGAGAGTGTTTATTTGAGAGTGCAATGCGAATACTTCTTTTATCTCGGGTTCATTTTTAAAAGGCTCCGCTGCAAGGGAGGATCCAGGATTTTTTCCAGGGGGGGTCCAAGCCCAAGATTTTTTTTCAGGGGAGGGGGTCCAAGCCCAAATAATGGCTGAAAACGTAGTAAATACATGTATGTAACGTTACACTAAATTTATAAGTCAAAATTTAATTTTCGGCCAATGCCAGGGAGGGGTTCGGACCCCCTCCCCCCCGACCATCCCGCCTCCGCCCATGCACTGCTAATTGTATTATCATGTAAAATTATCTTCTTTTTGAAGTTATCCACCGATCTAAATAGTTTGGCCAGACTAACGAGGCGTTGGAGAGATTTTGAAACAATTTCTGTCCCGAGGGTATTGCGACTGGTCAGTTTCATCCGATTTAACCTGTCCCACATCGTAATCAAAATATTTATTTAATTTGGGATGGAGTTTATAAAGTCATACTAAGGTATTAGGTCCATCATTACATATCATGTCATTCGTAGCTACGGAGATTGACGATATTATCCGGATTTTCAAAATCCGGATTATCCGGATTTTTAAAATCCGGATAATTCGTCAATTTCCGTTGTCACGGAAACCGTAAAAATGGATCTATTTATGTAAAACGAAAACTTTTGGACTGAAATGAATTCATGCATGGGTATTTACTTTGGTGATATTATAGATCGTGAACCACGCCAATGCAGAGACAATACTAAATTGCCATCATCTGTGGCAACAGAAAATGACGAGATTATTCTTTTCTCTTGAATCCGGCAATCTTCGTCAATTTTTGTTTTCACGGATAACTGTGAAGTTGCAGTCGAAATTGCACGAACTGTCTGGAATCTAATGATGGATGGAATGTGTAAGTTTCGATTTTGAATGAAGTTGACCAAATTCCTCGGCAACGGCGTACCAGTTGTGGGTTAACGCCCTACGAGAGAATCACCCCATAGAAAGGCTTGACCACCAGCGTAACCGTACAGTTGTAATTTGACTATTTAAGGGATCATATTTTTACTATTCATGAATTATGTGAACCGGTTGTGTCTTAAATTTCAGTAAAACGCCTTGTTTAATTGTCCATGAATGACCTAGTTATCCACGACCTAATTGTGTCCATTCACGATGAAGTCAGAGGATACCAGAATGTGAATGTACTCTCCTGAACAAGATTTGTACAAGAACACAAGTCGTCGTTTGTCTTATGTTTGAAGCTGTATTTAATAGTTGTTTGGAAGAAAACCAGAGAAAAGTCAAGAGATTTTGCAGCGAATTTGCAAGCGAATTTGCAGATATCTACATGCATAATAGCTTAACTCCTATCAATTTGTATCCACGAAAGTATTTTACTTGTTGATGATGCGGAGTCAAATATAGACTAAATATACTAAAATGCCTAATGTGATATTCTGACTAAAGATCTACAATAACACGAAATTTCATAAAGTCTATTTCATCTTATGCATATTGAACATAATGCATTGATTTGTGAATATAATAGATGTTGATAAAGATAGGCTTTCTGTACCATGTAGCACAGAAAATATTGAGACAAAAAGACGAAAATGCTGGTCATCAACAATTTCTTCTTTGGTCTCAATATTTTCCCAAACCCCTTTCAATTAGGGCGTCAAAATCAGGTGTTTTTCATATCAGGGGTAAAATGCGTCATGTCTGGTACTACACTGAAAGCCCAATTGGTGACGTAGCTATGATACACCCTTATACAAAAAGATGATTTCGGGTTATGTGCCTTATGTACTTTATCCGTCTCTGACCCCTTAGATTCTGGACCTTAGGGGCCTCAGGGGCCATGTAATTACAGAGTTGAAACTGGTCGTTGTAATTTTCCGCACCGTGATTGTGTGAAATCTTTAATAAAATTTCTGTTTATTATGCGGAGATAATTGCAACTTGCGGCGCCCTCGGGGACGTAGAAAAACTTCAGATATTTTGCGGTCTACGGATGTGTCTTAATGTTTTTAGATGATTCAGAAAGGGGAAGAAGGAATTTATTTAACGATTTTGATAATCGTTCAATATATTGTCGATTTTCCTTTATGAATAATTGGGTGTATGCTTGAGTCTTTATGATTTCAAAACGATTTAGATATACATGGAAAGAGTTCTTTCTCAACTCTTGAAAAGTTTGTGTGTTTAATTCAACTTTTCAAAATATTCTCAATGTACGGCAGTGGGTGGCCTACGAAATCGTTGTGAAAGGGGCTAATTTCAAGGTTACTGCATGCGAAAACAAGATGCCATAATTTAACTCTGACTGCTTATTCGTCTATAATCGAGTTAAAAGCGTTGGAAAATGATACCGGCAGAAGTATTTTGGAAGGTCAATTACGTTTATGAAAATGATAAGCAGTAAGTGTAGATTAACATCAAACTTGGGCATATCGCTGGTCACGTTCGAAAACGTCGTTACTACAGCTTATTTAAGCTGTAGTTACGACGTTTTCGAATGTGACCGACGATATGAAGGTTGGTCTTTATAGGCTACGTGCAGCCTGCAAAAAGTATGTCGTTGGTGGGGGGTAAAAACCTCGTAACTACAGCTTGAAAAGCTGGAGTTACGAGGTGTTGACCTCCCAACGAAGATTTAATACCGGGAATGACACTTCAATGATGTAAAGTACGCCAGAGAAGACATTTGTATCTATGGAATATATCTGCACCAAGCACCGTAGCTTCAAATATTCATATGATTCAAGCATTTTTTCTGTGTCCAAAAGTGGAAACAAGCACATCTGAAAGAAAATGCTTGCGTTTGAATGTTTGAATGGGCCATGGTGTTTGGTGCAAAGTGAGATAGAACCGCGAATGGTACCCCCTAAAAGGCGCCTGCGGTGTACTTTATTATTACCATTTCCTCAAAATCCGATGGGTATACGTCGAAAAATTAGGGAAAACTGTACACCTTGAAGCGAGCGACTATTTCTTGTGCATCTCTCCAAAAATTCACGTAGGAAAGTCTGAATACATGTAGTTTAAAATGCTATGTTTCGTTGTTGTGGATAGAGTAAAAAAACATGCAACATTTTCAATATGACGACGAGAGATAAAAAAACTCGTAACTTCAGCTTTATCAAGCTTTAGTTACGAGCTTTTTGTCGTCCATCACACGTTATGACGATGAAATTATATAGCTTATAATCGGTTGCTGTGAAATTCATTGTTGTGTAACAGCGGTCATATGGAGTTTTCTTTAAATAAAGCAAGCAGGCATGAAATCTATGTTTGTAATATGAACGAGGGTTATATAAATACCCAAGTGAGAATCTGTATATGGACATATATTAACATCTTGCGGTGTTAGAAAATATGCCATTTTATATTTTGACCCTTTCACATACGACGCAATATCACGCTAGGGATATATATTGTCAGTATACTGTGCTAGAAATAGATCAGTTTATTCCTACGTAGATTTATCGTCCCACAATGTTTCCTACTCCCAAAGATAAAAAAGTATAATTTTATTCACTTCAAATTGTCGCCTGCTACATATTTGAATTTGGACAAGTCTAAAGTTTTGCCTTCTGGTAGTAGTTGATATTACAACATAACATAAAGCTTTCAGTACAGGTGACATAAATTGGGAATGTTGCTTTGTGACCACACTTTAAAGTGGACATAGCTGGCGATTGTTTAGGTTTCGCAAGGATATGATTACCATGAACCATAGAACATTTCAAACTAATACACAATTCAAGAGCTAGCTATATATCTTAGGATACGTTCGAAATTTTTGAACGACGCCGACTATTTTTCGTTATGTCCATCATTATTTTCTGGGTGTTATCAAAATATTCAATTCTATAATTACATTGTATAATATGGTGACACATTTTTCTCATGAAACTTGTAATGGACGATACTTTGTATTAATGATTCATTTATAGGATACTTAGTATGTGCAAAATTTAAGTCTCTTTATGGTAAAATTAAGACGGAATTTAATGATTCGCAAGAGAAAGAAAAACAACGAAGCCAGCGTTTAGGATCTAGGGACCAAGTTCTCATTCTTGTGTAAAACATGACTTACAATTTATGTGATCTGTAATGGCACACTACCCGTTGTTGTAGAATATTAATATGTATTGCCCTTTAAACTATCATAGCCGTTATAAGAGACTAGGGTTTGGACTGTTCCAACTTGAAACAATGTTGCAGACGACAAAATGACCACAGATAAAGATAGCATTTTAGTATTACGGATTTCATTTGGTCTGACACTGACCTTTATACAAAATGTCTTGATATTTCGCACATAGCGTAACATTCTTAAAAAAAGACTTGTGTCATGATACGCAGATATAACAGGTACACAAAATAATATTAATGAATTGTTATTTAAAAAAGCACATTCGTATGATTAATGATAATAAAATTTAAAGCTGTGCCATGTGAAATGAAATCTGTAATACAGAATGACAGAGAAAGTATCCAAGCACAGAATGGTCATCAGATTATACTTTGAAATCAAAATATCTATGTTGATTGAAAAAAAAAATGACCGTTATCAAAATTTGCCTAAAGGTGGGTTCACATTGACGAATTTTCTTACGATTCCTTACGAATTGGACATTCGTAATCACATTGCCGATAAGTTCACGTATTGTTACGATTTGAGCGAATTTAACGGACGGTTTACGTATTTCTACGACAAGTTTACGGACTGGTTACGGATTATTTACGAATCAATAGGAGTATTACCGACTTAGTTACGAATATTTACGAGTCCTTTGTTATTATTGTGTTGTTGTTGTAAGAAAGACAACCTCGCTTTTGAAAATCTGACATTCGACAAGACGATATTACTTGCGAACCAAATAAGCTTGGGTTGTACCAACAATTTCTTCAAAACCATTAACCCTTTCCCAAGCTAGACCTAGTTTTGACGTCCTATGGTTTGGGAAAATATTGAGAGAAAAGAATAAATTGCTGATAATCAGCAATGCAATTCTTTCTGCTCTCTCAGAATTTTCTATTCAACAACATACAAAGTTTATACTTCTTACATCAATAACTGTTTTGTCTGCAACTCCTTTCAAATAGAAACAACAAAAAATCTTGCCGTTTGGGAAAGAAAACTTAAGTGATTTTACCGGAATAACCCTCATACTACCGTATAGGGTCATTTATGGCCCTAGACATATATTTATGAATGCTATATTCAGAGTTGTTCTCCGATGCCCGTTTATTTTTTTACTTTTTCAATCTTTTATTCGTGGATAATAAATCAATTTTTCTTGAACATCGAACAACGTTTGAAGGACTTATCGTCAAGTTTTGTGATGGGATAAAAAAAAAATGACCCCAGTGCATATAAACACATTGAAAAAAAAGGGCTCTTAGTCCTCAATTTATTGCAAATCCAATTGGAAATCGTTTGACGTTTAGCAAAACATGAAATAGTATTTCTTCTATCATAAATTATATTTGTCATCAATTTTGAATCGAAGTATAGTATATGAGCAATGATTTCGAAAAGGTGTACTTATATCATGTGAGATAAATATTTATCATCTTAAGCCTCTGCATATACACAAGGTATGACCAAGACCCACACTGTCCTCTCGCAGCTTCTCCATCAAACATAACCCTCATCAGGACCTTTGTGGAGCTTGATCTGTTTTAGTATCATACTCGGAATCTTCTATAATTATAATTGCCTTTTTTAAAGGGGGAATAACACTTAACATCTTGCACATTTTCCGAGAACTTCGTACAAAAAAATAAATATATATTATTAAAATATGGTCTTTAAATTGCATATATGCCAAATCTTAGCTTTCTACCTTGTGTATTGGCTTAGATGTCGACGGATTTAAAACCCCGTGATTTTTTGTCGGGGGGATAAAAATTATAATAATAAAACATATGGGTTTTAAATCCGTCAACATCCTAGCCAATACACAAGATAGAAAGCTAAGATTTGGCATAGATGCAATTTAAAGGCCATATTTTCATAATATATATTTATTTTTTGCACGAAGTTCTCTGAAAATTTGTAAGATGTTAAGTGTTATTCCCCCTTTAAACATCCCGGCTCGTTTATATTCGTAAACTTGCCGTGTTATATTCGTGAATTACTTTCGGGTTATTTGCGATTAACTAAGAGTCATTTACGATTGAATAACGGAACATTTAATCCGTGAACATTCGTGAGAAAATTTTCGACATGTCAAAAAATGTCCCCGTATGAGCACGAATCATTAAGAATATTCCCGATTCATTGCGAGTTATTTACGAATGCATAATAGTTGTTTACGAATACTTGCGGTTATATACGATAGGACTTTCCGAATGGGCCACTCAAAACGAAATCTATGAATGTGCACGATTTCTTTACTATGTCTATTATTTTTTGGGTTGTAAATAATAAGAAATAATCTCCATATCATCACCAAGCATCTGACTTTGAGAAATAAAGCATTTTATACTTACGAGTTATTTACGGATGCCAGCGTATTGTTTACGAATGTCCACGGATGGCCTACGAATGCACAATTCGTAAGGATTCGTAAGGAAAATTCGTTAGTGTGAACCTACCTTAAACGGCAATTATTTGTGTGGTCCAATGTAAAAAAGGGTGTTGGTAAAGAAGGACATATACATAATCTAGCAAGGAAAATATTGAGACAAAATGCTAAAATGCTGGTTATCAACGTTTTCTTCTTTTGTCTCTATGTTTCTATGGAAAGGTTTAAAAAATACGTCTCGCAATTTTGTCCACTTTTCCTACATTAAAAGATCCACGATGACAGCAGTTATTGTAGAAGCTTTACGACCCTTTAAACTATTATATCGCCATTAAACACTGCGGAGAAAAACACTCCTGGTCATATAAAAAACATTAAACACACCCATGTGTAAAGATGGGCTATCAATTTTGAACTAACAATTTTCAATAAATCTTGCCTATGTACAATGGACATATCCTTTGGAAGATTGTGATGAATTCGACCAACAAATGCAGGAAAAGGCAAATTTTTGTCAAGACCGTTCTCCTATCTGATTAAATTTCGATGTTAACTTACATTAACATCTGACATGTACCAGTAAGAGGGTCGTCTAAAATGACAATGAGAAAATCAAAAACGGTTATATTTACTCTAACTAATTAAATACATTGCCACATAATGTGAGCCAGGATCTGGAAAAACGTCCCTTATAGCATTTTTGAAAATTGAGTTTCACGATCATCCTGTTGTCAAATGCAGTCCAATATGCATCCATCCTGCTCTCTTTAAGTTACTAAAGGTCACGAAGAAGCTATTAGAGAACAACGTGGATCCTGATCAGACTGTGCGTATGCACAGGCTGATCTGGATCTATGTTGGGCTCATAAGCCTTAAGGGACGTTTTTCCAGATCCTGGCTCATTATTGTTTTCCTTAAAAGATATGCGCAAACACACGTTTCTGCACTGAAATGGAATGTCCTCGTTGCCAAATTATCGGCTGTTATCTCTGAACAAATCTTGTAAACGTTTACTTGATTGGTCAGAAGAAAATGCCATTGAAGATGACTCCTTACTAGAGCCTGTCAGATGTTAGTGTAAGTTACATGCAACACCATATTTTAATCAGATTCGTCCTTTCTCAGTCTAGGGTGATTTCTATACTTTTTTGGAAACATTAGGCACATGCACGTAGGCTACTTATAAGCGACATTGACAAAGTTTCATAATGTCCATCGAATGAAAGTAAAGGCAAAACAGTTTATTTACTTTTCATTGTTTAGACAAATAATTAAATATCTTGACTCTATACATGTATATTTGAAGACGACATCCAAAGTCAGCGTCATATGAGTTAACCAAATTTCTAATAAAAATAAAAGACACCCAATATAAATAGACTGAAAAGGAGACAATAATCGTTTCTTTAATCTCAATATCTCCAAAGTTCATAAGCGTTTCCTGTTTGAACCAATAAAACTGTCATTAATTCTGTAGAAGGTCTAGAATTCTGACGGGTTTACAAGCGGGATGAAATCCCATGATCTTGAGATTGACCGGCTTATAGCTGTAACCCAGCATGATTTGAGCTGGAAAGAAGTAGCAACCCCTTCCATTCCCAAATCGAATGCATAATTATTTTGATGACCCTACATAATATGTAATGACTACATGTAATAATGTCATTCGAAAAAAGAAGAAGAAGAAGAAGAAGAAGAAGAAGAAGAAGAAGAAGAAGAAGAAGAAGAAGAAGAAGAAGAAGAAGAAGAAGAAGAAGAAGAAGAAGAAGAAGAAGAAGAAGAAGAAGAAGAAGAAGAAGAAGAAGAAGAAGAAGAGAGTCTAAAAATCAACTCTCCGATTCAAGTGTTCACAATGCTGCATAGTTCAATTCCACCATTATTCGTTTTGTGTTCTGCAATTTCCGTCCAGTTTGACCAGTCTGAATTCTTGCGATTAGCCCGTTACCAAACGACAAATTTTGGACTGGTCCAAATTCAAAGGTGTGGCAGACGACAATATCAAATGCATTTATTTTCATATTTTTTGGTGTTTTTGTGTAGAAAACATTGTGGTAAATGAAGAAATTGCTTGTCACAAGCAATTTCTTCATTTTCCACAGTGTTTTCCAAAGCCATTATCTTTTAAGGAGTCAAAAAGAGTCGTTGTGTGGTAAAGGATTTAGTAAAGGATCACTAAAGTGCACGGTTCAGATGTCGTTGGCATGCAATAAACACTTAGTATCTATGACAACGATTTCAAAACTATTTTTTTCGTTTGACCGACCCTGTAATTAGATTTTTGCAAACGGGGTATGCTACTACACTAAAAGGATCAGAATGAATGTACAGAAATTCAATCCGCAAACGAAATCTTTCGACCATGTAGACTGCGCTATCTGCAAAGTTTTATTAGGACCGAATCCAATCCTTTTTTCAAAAAAAATCTGGTATACTTCTTTTAACTACTACCTAACTAATAAGGATCTGCTCGAATACAAAATAATAATAAAAAAAGAAGAAAAAAAACGGAACAGTAAACATAATAACTTGATGGTTGCATTGCGAACACTCCACAAGCTAACCTGATTGGTCGAATAAAATTACAATTTCAAAACAAGCCTTTTTATACGCCCGAAGGGTCGTATTACGTTATGGCCCCGGTCGTCCGTCCGTCCGTCTGTCCGTCTGTTAGCAATTTCTTGTGTGCACAACTCCTCCTACAGTTTTGATCGGAATTTGATCAAACTTGCTACAATGAATCTTTATGGTGTCTAGTTGTGCACACCACTTACGGAATTCAGATAACCCTTTTCGTTCTTGAATTATCTGCCCTTGAATTAAAAAATGCCCATTGTCCTGTGTGTGCAACTCCTCCTATAGTTTCGATCAATATTTCATCAAACTTGCCACAATGAATCTCCATGGTATCTAGATGTGCACATCGCTTACGGAATTCAGATAACTGCTTTCGATCCTGAATTATCTGCCCTTGAATTTAAGGAAAAATGCCCATTTTCTCAAAAATGCCTATTTTCTCGTGTGTGCAATTTCTACAGTTCCAACCAGAATATAATCAAACTAGCCACAATGAATCTTTATGGTGTCTGGTTGTGAAAACAAAATTTTGATAACATTTAATGTTTGAATTATCTGCCCTTGAATTGACAAAATGGCCAATTTTACCGACAAGCCCCTCTCGGGCGTATATGCGCCGCTTTGCGAAGCTCTTGTTACCATCTGTTCTCATAATCAATCTGAAGCAAATAAATAAATGAAATAATGATGCTAAATGAAATTGAATAGAATAAAGGAACATATATAAAACGATTTATAATTGGGCCAGCAATTTCAACCATTTTCACAATCACAATTCCCCCCAAACCCGGGCGTGGTCGACCATCCAAAAGAATAACACGTAAAGACGGGTGTCAAATACCTTATTGACATTGTAGCGGTGTTGTTTATGTGACGGGAGAAATTGTTTAGTAAATTACCTATTAACCAAAATGTTTATGTTGCCCAAAGAAGTGTCCCTTTTCTAAACAAGCCCCTATTCTGAATTCTCTAATCAAAACGGATCGAAAAGAATTGGGAGAATAGAAGAAAATGCTGTAAAGCAGCATTTTCTTCTTTTCTGTCAATACTTTTCGTGATAAAGTGTTCAAGTTTTATACATTTAATAACAATGAATCTCAAAACCTATTTGTCTGCAGGTTCGTTCGATTTGGTTCAGTATAACATTACGTTGTTTGGTAAAGGGGTATACCAAAAACCGGACACACCAGTATCCGTTTACAGCCGCAAGGTGTTTTCTCATTTGTTCAGTTGCTTGACCTTTCGAATCAATTTGTCATTTGATCCTTACCTTCAATAAACCAAGATCTATAATAGATACAACGCATCGAAAATGTATTCTTTTTTTTAAAACTGTGTCGTGATGCGCATGTATGGAAATCGAGACAGGAAAATGGCGGCCCTACAAGAAAATACATACTTATATCGTGATTGAAGGCTTCCAACGCCAACTAAGACTTTAAACAAGGAAAATGATCATTGGTTGTTAATTTTGATTTTATCGACTGGCTCAAACTAGCTATAGACAGGTGAATTCACAATGACACAACCGAAAATCATCTAAACTCTAACAAGCGTTGATGAAAAAAGGTGAACACATACAAAACTGAATGACGTGGTGCATCTTACAAACTGTCTGGTTCATATCTTTTGAAAACAGAGTGATTTGTTTTTTAACCGAACAACAAAGTAAAAATAGATAAGTTGGTGAAATCAAGACCAATAGGCATAACAAATAGATAAGAATAATTTTTATATTTGACACTGATCTTGACATGATAATTATGACCTTGACCTTTGAAACTTAGAATTGACTTGTCACAATAATCTCGCATCTAAAATACTAGTATTCAAACGTTTACAGACAAAAAGGAAGAACTATTCCCCCCCCCCCCTTACCGCTTTCGTAAAGAGCTTGGGTTTGGTAGTTTGTCGTGAAAATAATACTGATTTTACTAAAAGCTTTGTAATATTTTGATGAAAACGACAATTCGTTTTCGTGCTTTTTGATGTTTCTTGCATTACAACAAGTCGGTCATTCACGTCAGAAAGCCGACACAGTGTCTTGACCACCTAGACACCCCTTCTGCATCACAGTGGGGGAAATAATAGTTATCCTAACAATTTTGTTCGGTGTTGCTGACGTTACAACGTGTCGGTCATTCACGCTAGAAACCCGACACACAGTGTCTTGACCACCTTTGACGCCCCCTTCTGTGTCACATTGAGGGATATAATAGTTATTCTAACAATTTTGTTTTGGTGTTTCTGGTTTTACAACGTGTCGGTGATTCACGTTAGAAAACCGACAAAGTGTCTTGACCACATTAGACGCCCCCTTCTGTGTCACAGTAAGATATGTAATAGTTATCCTGACAATTTTGTTTTGGTGTTTCTGGTGTTAGAACATGTCGGTTATTCACGTTAGAAACCTGACACAGTGTCTTGATCAACTTAAACGCCCCTTCTTTGGCCCAGTGAGGGATGTAATAGTTATCCTAACAATTTTGTTTGGTGTTTCTGGTGTTAGAACATGTCGGTTATTCACGTTAGAAACCTGACACAGTGTCTTGACCACCTTAAACGCCCCTTCTGTGTCACAGTGAGATATATAATAGTTATCCTAACAATTATTGTTCAGGTTAACTCTTTCCCAACACGACAATTATACAGACTGATTCGAATTTGAAAGCAATTGCAAAGGATAAAATAAATCCTTTTGGAATACTGGGACATTTATAGATAATAATAATAAAAATATGTTAGGGAAAAGACGAAAATGCTGATTTTCAGCATTTTCGTCTTTCCCCTTAAGGATTTCTAAACTAGATCTATCACTCTGTAAGTTTGTCAAAAGCAGAACTTCGTAGGGAAAGGGCTAAACCAGTTTTAAAAACGGATTTTGACACCCAGGTTTGAAATCTTACACCCCTTATGAATAACCCAGCGATGGGCCATGCCTTTCCGCCCTTATGAAAAGTTGTATATAAGCAATTATAATTTGGATGCTATGAAAACAGTGACGCCCAAATTTTATTTTCACAAATTTTAAATGAAGTTTTGACACGAGACTCTGCTATTATTTTTTTGAAAAATGGGTATTTTTAATAATAAAAAACAACAGCATGAAAACCTTCTATTGAGAATTGTATTAAGAAAAAGAACAGTAATTTTATTATGTTTTTACATTTTTTTGCTATTTAGTTGTCTTATTTCATATAGATTTTATATAAATCGAAGCATTGTTGACATTAGATATATGTCGAGGAATATGAAATATTTGGTTAAATCAAAATAGTTCATTTGAAGGAACGGCGAGTTCAAGGTTAATCCTCTAAGGGTATCACCCTTCCCAAGTCGACAAAAAATTGAAAACGCTCCATATCAAAAACGGTCGCAGACACTGATTGAACATCCAAAGTACAATGAACACGAACATTTATCTAATTTCATTTTTTTAATTGTCTGATAAACTACAAAACATCTTCGGAGAAGGGGAAAAGACTTGTCAAGTTCTAAAGTTCTTGAATAAGAAAAGATATACAAAGCTTGCAAAACACTAAAGCGAATGAAAATGGGAAAACATTAGATGCTAAGCGTATTTTTCGTATTCGTATTTTTCTGGCTAAATGTATGTTATCAAAATAAAGACTTTCTCTGAAATGAACGTCAGACCATGTCTTTTGAAAGATTACGCATGTTCCATTCGTCTTGCATCAATTATCTTAGCAAGGTTTCTAGGCCGACAGACAACACATTTTTCTACTTTTCTCAATGTTTTCAAATTTGATTTTTGTATGTGTTAAGTAAGGTAAGATTAAGGGCAATCACGGCGCATTGTTCTGTGCTATTCGTGCGATTTAGAGTGATTATAAAATCTCTGTAGTGTATTATTTACGATTTACAAATATTTACGTAAGATGGCACAATTTATATTGTGTGACGTCATGAGTGTACCACCTTTTTGTTATCAGTACATCATTATGGTTTAGTCAATATCAATATTATCACGTTAGTCTGGTGTATCAACCTTTTTCCCGAACGACAAAATGTTGGGTTGTTTCATTTAGAAAGCTGTTGCAGACGACAAAATGTATGTTGATAAATTGGGAATATGTGCATAGAATAGTATAGAAAATATTGAGACAAAAGAAGAAAATGCTGGTTATCAGCATTTTCTTCTTTTGTCTCTATGTTTTCTTATGCCTTTTTTTATCAGGGACCTCAAAGCCAGTTCTATTTTGGGGAAAAGAAGCAAACGTTGCAGAAGTAAGGTCAGTACAGACGTCTCGGGATTATGTTTGGGTGCGGGGGCATGGTGCAATGAACGCGATAAATTCAAACAAAAATGACAACGAAAAGATATTAAAACACAATCCATATTGATTTATTTTAATAAGAATAGATGTACCTGTATAAAATTGACTCTGTGTGTGTCGAAGTTGAGAGATACGCGAAATACCTCGAGATAACGGTAGTTAAAATATTGCTAATGTTGAAATGTAATAGAAAAAAGTGGAATATTTCTCTCCGCCTGTTACGGTATTTCTATGTTGAAATCTTATTTTAGGGACTATATTGTGCTCTGCTATCCATCTTCGATCCCTATGTATATGTGACCATTCACGCTAAAAGGGACCTTAACGGATGTGTGAAAAATGTCGTCCCTAGTCAGTCTGCGCAGTCTGCGCAGCCAGACTAGGGCGGACACTTTTCACTTTTATGTAATTTTCTAAACCGGGAATGTTTTCCCTATCTTACTATATATTCATTTCTCGCATACAGTATCTGGTTGACCTGTGCTGAGTCTGACAAGTTTGCCAAAATTTGGATTTTTGGAGTTCGGATAAGGTCCCCTTTAGCGTGACGGGTCACATATCTAACGGCAATGTCCGTCTTTTCCTTCGACACAATCGGTATTGCGAGTTAACCGATTTCGTTATAATGAATATCAACTCTTTCTTTAACAGTTTAACTCTTTCGTTGTGAACAAGAATACTTAGAACAACAATCAACATCCCGACCACGCGTTTATTATATGTACTAATGCAAATCTCTTCGAAATAAAAATGCCGTTTATTTTTCGTCTCATTTCTTTAAAATAAGCTGATAATCTTAGACAGTGTCGGCACATGTCATGCTGCATATATGTGTACATGTATATTTGACTTTTCCCTTCGCTTTTTAATAAGACCGCATATAAGAAATCTTCGTGTAACATTGTTAAAATAAAAATATGCTTTGAATAAGCTTCAGTGGCTCGCAATTCGGAAGGCTCTTTGTCGAATCGCAAACTTCGGACCCTGTGCTTTTGGTCTGTCCATACATTTGTCGCATATAATTCACAGTCCATAAAACATAAATTTAAGGGAGTAGAGGGTAAACAAAAATTTGTAAAGGATCAGTGAAAAAATTATAATCTTATTTCCGATAAGATTATATAACTCGATAGCAGTAAGATTATCAATTGATACTTATTGAGCTATAGGTAAACTTTCATTTTGTCGATAAAACAAATAGTATAAAAATCGACCTAATACAAAATGGTCTTTAGAATTACAAATACTAATTTTTTGCACATATTTCGCTCTACTCAGGTCATATTTGGTCAAATTAATATAAGAATTAGAGGAACGGCCAATTCAACGATAATCCGACAGAAGATTATCTATCCATTACCACAATTTATCATTGGCATCGAATTTTTATCGCTTTCAACAATTTTTGGTCATATAAAAAACGACAAAGTATATCGTCGCTTTTCATCTAAAACCTCGTAACTGCAGCTTGCTGTAAGCTGCAGTTACGATGTTTTCGTTGAAGAGTATCGATATCATGTCGTAAGCAAACTTGAGAGTAAAAACGTTACTTAAGCATTCCCTAAATTGCTTATAAACAGTCTTAAGAATGCTTAAAATTCTAGAACTGCACAGAACATCGTTTAGAGATGGGTTAAGGACAATCATGCTGCATTTGGTGCAGTAGGTGCGATTTAAAAACGAAAATATTGTTAATGTATACCTTTTGGTGTATTGTAACAATTAGCAAATATTTGTACAGGGTTGTGCAACCTGAGATGTGACGTCATATATGTACCAAGTGTATGGTATCATAAAATATTTACATGGTGCACTGTTCATGCCTTATTCAAATATAAATGTCAACAAAACGTTTGGCCAACCACTAAATGAAGCTTAAACGGCTTACTTTGCAGAAGGTCTAATAAATTGGGTATAAATGAAGTTTAACGATTAAAATATGCTACTGTAGGCCTACAGTTTTGTTTTGGCCAACTTCGAATAATCCCATATTAGATATCGAGATAGAGCGAATCGAAGATATGACAGAAGCTACCGAATTTGCTAAGAATCCTTCGTGAAATACTTGTCGAATACTAAAATATACATCATCTGGTTTGAAAAAGGCGGTACTGCGCATCCGCGTTTTTTTAAATTCTCATTGTGTAACATCGTTTTGTTGTTTCGGTTAAATATCCCGTAGTTTAGAATTAGAAATTTTCTTGATGATAAACATGCTTAGAAATATGATCGCGTAAAAATATAACAGATTGTTCACATACAGTGCATGCAAATTTGCCTGAAAAGGGACATTAAGGGTAGTCTAATATCCTTTAATTGCACTGTATTAATTTTTAAGAAAATGTAATACAAAGCCGATTAGGGACGGACATTTAACCCTCCTTTTTTCGTATATTTTTCTCATTGGTGACTTATAACCAAGAAAATGGAAAGATATATACAAATGGAACCATATGTACGCAGTAAGGGTTGACCACAAAAAGACGGTACAAACATGGTTGAGGGCACCCATTCTTAATCATCTAACGAAAGGCCATGTCCTCTTTTAACAAGATCTTTTAACAAGATCTTTAATGAAAATGTTTGACACAACTTTAGGAATGTTGAATGGTAGATACATATTTTACGATATTTAACCACAACCTTCAGAAGGCTATTGAAAATTTTACCCATTGACCGTGTCAATAGTATTATTACCTTAAGAATTGTACTTTACTCATTAATGGGTTTTAAAGTAAATAGATACCATATAAAATTCAAATAAAAGACAAGGAAAATGTGTCCGTTTTATAACGTGATTTTATCACACCAAGCATGTGTGGTAAATACTTAAAATATATTAAAATATTGTATTATATATCGTTATAAAAGAATAGAACATTAAAGCATTTCACGGGACAAGTGTCGTAAAAGGGTAAACCAGAACATAATGGAATAGTATTTGATGGCCTCATTTCCAAAGGTCCACAAAAGAACCAATGAGCATGAAGAATCCCACGGTCCTAAAAATAGCCGGCTATATAAAGAGGGGAGAATTTTTCTGTAATGATCAGTCGTGGTCGGGGATTTCAGCCGTAAAGTGGGCGAAGAAACGAATGCGACAATGAAACATTAATCCCGTCACGACCGTATCATACAATATCATATTATTATTTACCCTTAATATATACTTGGCCGGATTGATTTGTTTTGTTTACAAAATGAATACACAAACAATGTTATCAACCGGCGGCATCTAGCCTTTTAAACTTTTAATGGTATCTACCATCTTTTTAGCTTTTTTGAACAACAAATTCAAAACCTTTTTTAGGTTACCATATTCAATTATTCTTAACAAGGGGTATATAAGATAAGATTGATAGTTCGATCAGACAAGGTGACGAAATACTTGTAAAGATCAGATAACTGAGTTGGACGAGGGATAGTCTCTTGCTGAAATGGCATTTTGAACACACCTAGCAATAAAAATAGAATAGAAAAAAAATTGATAAAAAATCTGGCTTATTGATTGATGTTTTAAGAATAATTTCTGAGAGTGTAAAACATACAAAAATACAAAAAATCAACAAAGCAAACGGCACGTTATCCTGTGAAACGGTATCTTGAATGCATTGTATCATTGCATTTGCGTTAAATGATAAAACCCTTTTTTCTAAAACGCTACGCTGTTACATAAACAAAAGATAATAAGCTTCCAAAATGCTATTTCAACTATGTTTAACTTATTTCTAGTCAAAGGGCAATCTTTAAATTATTTTCCAAAATCTTAAGAAAGTGACAAGTGTTTCGTTGATTGAAAATAAATAGCTAAAATGTAAACAAATTCACGCTCAACAGAAACTACTTTTTATACAATGTATTTTCAAAGAAGCAAGGGAAAACGTTGGATGTTTCTTATTCGAGAAACGCAAATAATGCAATTTCAGATTTTACACTAACACTGTTATGCCCGTATCTTACAAAACGGCAATTGGTGTCTGAACATCATAGGGACTGGGATACATGACCAACTTTTTGAATTACGAAAAGATATGGGTTAAGCCGCGTATTTAATGAACTGTGGCCTTTTGAAGATTTTCTTATTTAACAAATACTCCAACCGTTTGTTGATTCACCTATTGGTAAGTAAGATTATGAAAAGTAATTTGTTACAAAAATAAATGACCGTGAATTTGTTGGGCGGGAGCGGCTAATCGTTCGGGCAGTATTTTGTTATTTGTATTTATGTCCTTTTACGTGATATCCGTGTCACGACATCTGCATGGGTGATTTTGAGTCAGCCCATTGAGCGTTTGGCCAGTTTTTCTCAGAAATGGCCCATAGAATTTGAATCTTCTCGGCTAAAATGTTTCGCATACATTCTAGGGTGCGGTTATCCCTTTTATCTACCAATATACAAAGAAAGAAATATGTGAAATCTTTTCCTATTGGAATCCAAACGGGCTAACCAGAATTTTTACTGGATAACCTATTAACCCTTTTCAAAACGGCAAAATTTTAGTGCGATCCACTTAAAAAACTGCCAAAAATGACAAAATGGAAGTTATTAAAGATAGAATTTGTGTAAAATATGACATAGAAAATATTGAGACAAAAGGAGAAACCGCTGGTTATCAGCAGTTTCTTCTTTTGTTTCAATGTGTTCCCAAGCCTTGTCTATTATGGACGTCAAAATCAGGTCTTGTTTGGGAAAGGGTTAAAAGAAAACCATAGACCATAACTCTGGATACATGATGTTACATTGCTTATGACCCAGATTTTTCTACTGGTGGACCAATTTCCAAAAAGCATCACGATTTTTGAGTCACGGTTTCCGTGTATGTGATTCCGTTTGGCACCGGATGTAACACCAAGCGCTTATCAAGACGTTTTTCCAGAGGAGCCAATAGACTGGTTACCGCATCTGAAAGGTTGGTATAAAATGGTGGATGGAATACCTTTATAGAATTCAACGTTACGTAACCGATTCGAGAGTACGACTTAACTTAGTAAGAATTAATCCATTACCAAACGAGAAAAAATATAAAAAAAACAAGTGCATGTTGTATTGCGATGCAATACAGGAGTCCCCCACCGGATAACAAAAAATCCTTTCTTATAATATATCTCCTACTTACTAGATCTATAACTGTATACAAAATTTGAAGTTGCTAGCACATTAGGTTTTGGACAAAATGTCCCAAACAAAAATATAAGGGTAAAAACAACCAAGGGCAATAACTCCAAAGTGGGCGGAGAAGAATGATTCTTGTACATGACACTTGTCCTCAATGAGATCTATAAGTGTACCAAGTTTGAAGTTTCTAGCACTGATGGCTCAGGAGATATGGTCCGGACAAAAATGTAAGGATAAAAAACAACAACGGACAATAACTAAAAAAGTGGATGTGGTAGAGTAACAATTCTTGTGCATTACACTTCTTCTCAATGAGATCTACCAGTGTATAAAATTTGAAGTTGCTAGGACTTATGGTTTAGGAGATAAGTTCGGGACAAAAATGTAAGGATAGAAACAACAAAGGGCAATAACTAAAAAGTGGACATGGCAGAGTGACAGTTCTTGTACATGACACTTGTCCTCAATGAGATCTATAAGTGTACCAAGTTTGAAGTTGCTAGCACTTATAGTTTAGGAGATATGATCCGGACAAGAATGTAAGACTAAAAACAACAAAGGGCAATAACTCAAATAGTGGACATGGCAGAGTAACAGTTCTTGTACATGACACTTGTCCTCGATAAGATCTATCAGTATACAAAGTTTGAAGTTGCTAGGACTTAAGATTTAGGAGATAAGTTCGAGACAAAAATGTAAGGATAGAAACAACAAAGGGCAATAACTCAAAAAGTGGACATGGCAGAGTGACAGTTCTTGTACATGACGCTTGTCCTCAATGATATCTATAAGTGTAGCAAGTTTGAAGTTATGGTTCTTGAACATGACACTTCTCCTCAATGAGATCTATAAGACGGAATCGAGCAAACCTATAGTCCCCCAACCGGTAACCGGTGGGGGACTAATAAGCTTGTCCAAATTGAAAGACGTTGCAGAAGACAATTTTGATGTGATTAGATTTAAAAATTTCCCTACTTTTTGGATAGAAAACATCATGGAAAATGAAGAAATTGCTTGTCAAAAGCAATTTCTTCATTTTCCACGATGTTTTCCAAAGTTTTTATCTTGTTGGGAGTCAAAAGGCGTCACTGTGAGGCAATGGGTTAAGGGATTAGACAGATGATATCATATTCCCTGTTGAAGTTATGAAGCAAAAAGATATTTTGCAATTTGAACCCTATCATTTTTTATTATTATCAAGACATTTCGTCACTTTTCTTCGAAAACGATGTAACTACAGCTTGTTTAAACTTGTATTTACATGGTTTTCTTAGGAAAGTGGCGATTTTATTGTGCGTAACGTTTGACCTATCCTTATAAAATGGAAAAGGATAATAGCTTACATGTACATTATAATACATGTATTACAATACAAGAATGATTTAAATTTCTGAATTAAAAAATAACTAAATGTTAGCCAGGTCAAATTTGAGGACCGTCGTGGTTTTTTTTTTTTTTTTTGTTTTGTTTTGTTTTTTTAATGGGCTTGGAAACGTAGACAACTAAAACTGTGGCCATAAATAAATCATTGGTGGAAATAATTGTATCACTTAGCCTTTATCATTTTTTATATTTTCTGAATTTTAGTATCATTAAGTACTTAAATTATACTGTCGCGTTTATTGTGACTCAATTTTTATCAAAGGAAAATTGTTTTAGATAAGCTATAAAGACAATTTCTTGGACCAATGTACTAACACGGATTCTTGATATCGCTGCTTTTCTACAAAAACCTCGTATCTGCAGCTTAAAAAAAGCTGCAGATACGAGGTTTTTGCAGAAAAGCGACGATATCTTAAATGCATGGTGGTCCATCATTTAACATTTATTCGAAGCCAAATTCCAAAATTTTGTCTTTACGTATCCAATAGGTATAGCTTGTAAAAATATTGAACAAACAGAAAAACAAATTTTAATGCTGCTTTTCAATTATGATCCTTTTTTCTATCAGAAATCTCGTGCAAGACGGAAAATCTTTCCCAAATTTCTGAAATTATTTGTCTATACTCGACTGCATAAAGAACGCAAGCTGATTGTGACTACTAGGCCTACTTTTCGCAGTATCAAATCCCTCTCCCTCTAAAAAGACCCAAACAACAACAACAACCACCAACAACAACCACCAACACCACCACCACCACAAACAACAACTGTAACAATAACAACAACAACAAACAAATAGACAAATAAACAAACACGTAAACAAAAAAATAACACCCTTTTTAATGCGGCGCGACAGGCATATGTTACAAAACGATTGAGATGATACAGTGAGAGAGTTTGTGTATTCATGTATCTATTAATCCTTTCACAAACGATAAAAACTAAAAACAAACCAGATTATAAAATGAAAACAAAATTAGAGAAAAGAAGAAAATGCTGGCACCAGCATTTTTCTTCTTTCCCTCAATATTTTCATTCACACCAACTGTTATATCAAAATTTAATATTTCGTTAAAATATATTTCGCTTGGTTATTTAATGTCATCTGTAACAAGTGTGAGTTTGGACCATTTTAGATTTTTTGTCATTTTGGGAAGGGTTAAGACTATAATTACCAGGATTTAAGCAAATCCCCGTGAAATCAAACCAGTTTAAACTTTAGAAGGCTAGACCGCCCTACCTGTGGGTGATGTCTTATGTCGCATCGTGCAATAAAGTGGCTTATTTTTAAACAGGAAACTTTTGTTTACAAAAAAATACTTTACTTTATTGTGGTTTTACACTGTTTTCAACTGCTAATGTAATATCGAGGCGGCTGGAACACATAATTGTTGATTCCTGGTATTTCACTCACCAGTACCACCATAATATCCAAACCGAGCCTCCAGCTGCTTATAGATGATTAACACCCATTGGTGAGAGACAAATGGCAGAATGGATACTGGCCGAGCCGAGCCGGGGTTCGAACTAGCGACCCCTGGATAGGCAACATGATAATATAGAAGAGGGAAAACGAATGCGATTACACAGAGATAAAAATGTGACACACAGAAATGCAAAAAGACAAGCAGACAGAAATAGACAATTGAAAGATCGTATAGATCGTTGATTGAATGTTGGTTAATGACTCTTTCATCTGCTACGGTCATAACGCACGACTGGAGCACATAATCATGGATTCATGTCGTTTCTCTCACCCGTACTGTCGCGACATTGTTCCCAAGCCTTCAGCAGCTACTCTCCCACACAGGCTTAAGATTATCCAACCATTGATACGATGCAAATGTCAGAAGGGGTGTTCGCCGTGGCTGGGATCGAATCCGGGACTTCATCAGTGAGAATCCGATGCGCTACCAACGTTCCCCAAACGACAGAACGGCAGGTGTTTGGACTGTTCCAGTTTGAGAGGTGCTCCACACGACAAAATGTATCTTTATGAAGTAAGATTTACAGGAAAATATAGACGCCAACGGGGAAAATGCTTTTTTTGCTTCGAAAATTTTACACGCATTTTGTATAGGGACGTCAAAAACAAACATTTTCTCCTTTAGCTTCAATATGTTTTCAATTTTGGTACGTCAAAAGCAGTTCTTGTTTGGGAAAGGGTTATTTGTCAGGTTAGGATACGTGTCAAATTCGTCTAAATGCAATTTTCACACCGATTGTGTAAACGAATAATGATAAAGGATGTCACATACAATGCAATTTATGGTAGTTTAAATGTTACCGAAGGATGTAATTTGCATTATTTTGCCCCTTCAATGTTTGATATAAAGTCTTGAATATGCCAAAAAGTAACGTTTTATACAATGCATCCATAAGATCAGTACAGATAAGAGGGAATAAAGACATTCTAAATGTTATATATCAAATTCAAACCCAATGTTGTGGGTACTCATTTGACTCGTCCCGACGGGACGAGTCAAATGAGTACCTGCAACATAGGGTTTGATCAGCAATTAATCGTAATTCGCTTTTTCAAAAAGCCTCAACCCCCTCTTATAGGCCTAAATCTCTGTATAGGAGTCGGGAATTCATAGATGAATGAGAGACACGTGCATTATATGTTCCACGTATTTTGAAAGATTACCTTTTTCTCATACAATTACTTTTACTGATCTACTATCTTGAAAGACATTCTAGACAATGAAGCAATGCTCGGAGAAGACACACTCCAACCAGGCAATGAATGTATCACGTGAAAATGAGGGAACTATTGGTTAAAATACAAATTAATCTGCCGAAGTCTCCAAAATTTTCTCGGCATTCGAGAATATCTTTCATCGTAAATGTCAGTAAATTTTCTTTTGCGCTATGCACCAGAGAAAAAAGGAATTCGACTGTTTCCAAAACAGGTTAAGTCATTTTAGTGGGGGAGCTTAAGTCCAAAAAGTGGCAGAATACTTCACTTTGTGATACAAGCACCAAATTTGGCACAAATGTTACTCAGAGTGTACTATTTTCAAAACAAATGGTATCCACGATGAAAAACCAATATGGCGGCCATTTTTCCAAGATGGCCGCCATCTGTAGAGGTAAAAAAATCAGAAAAAATACTTCATTTCGAGATACAAGCACCAAATTTAGCACAAATGTTCCCCAGGATATACTCTTTTCAAAACATATGGTATCCACCATGAAAAACCAACATGGCTGCCATATCCTGAGATGGCCGCCATCCCTATAATTCAAGAAAATCAAGAAAATCTTTCTTTTTGAAGATACAAGCACCAAGTTAAGCTCACATGTTCATAAAAGTATACTTTTTTCAAAACATATGGTATCCACCTTAAAAATCCAAAATGGCTGCCATTTTCCAGAATGGCCGCCATCTTCATAGAAGAAAAAAATCTGAAAAAATCCTTATCTTTAAGATACAATCACCAAATTTGACACAGATGTTTCTTAGAGTGAATTGTTTTCAAAAAGCAAAATATCCATAGTGAAATCAACCTTGTGGCCATTTCCCAAGATGGCCGCCATTTCTGTAACTCAATATATTGGAAAATGATTCTTTTTGTGATATAAGCACTAAATTTGGCATATATGTTCCAAAGAGTGTACCATTTTCAAAAATAATGGTATCCACTGTGAAAACACAACAACATGGCTGTCATTTTCAAAGGTGGCTGCTATCTATATATAGATCTCATTATGAGTAAAAACATTTTCGATGTAAAAAAACAGATTTTTTACACAAACGTTTTTTGTGGAGTAGACTGATTTTCTTTGTAAAATATGTTATCATACATTAGGTATCGGCTTCCTTTTTTTCGAAATGGCTTTAGTATGTATATACATGTAGATAGTCTAGTTTTCAATTCGCCTTACTTCAACATTCATTTCGACATTCATTACAACATATTTCCTCAAAAAAATCATGTATAACCTGACTTTGATAACATTTGCAAAGCAGTTGTAACATTTAGTTTGGTTTAAGTCAGTTATGTTTTTTTGCTGTTGGTTATGTTTGTGTTTTTAGAGGATTGTAACTAAATGTGTTACCATTTTGTTTTTTGCAATGCGCATAAAAGTTTCTGCATGTTAATAGCACGGTCCTATTCATGGAATAATATCCTTGTAGGTGAAGACAAAACAGCTGACATTTCAATAAGCCTATACGGCGGTCATTTCGATTATCATCTATACAAGTATTAACTAAACTATATTTCAATATAACCAAATTTATAGTGTTCAATCCTACATAAATTGTCATTGAAACATCAAGAAGTAATCTCTTTACAAGCTTTGTCATCGTAAAAAGTTTGCTTCCCATCAAAATAGTTGTCTAAGTATAAAATTAAAGACATGGGTTCTTCATGGCAAATGACAAATCATAAACTACAAATATAGATATAAAGAAGGTAACTTATTTGTTCTACGTATTCTACGTATATCGTTATTCTGTACAAAATATATAATGGGCTTTTAAGATATAGGCCTATTTGACAAATCTTTCGCTTAATAAAAATGTGCATGCACAAATATTCCTTACGGTATACCTTGATATATAGTCACATATAATTCGTAGAATATACATTCTTCAAAATGCATGGTATCGACCTGAAAAGTCAAAACACTTTGTTGATTTCAAATAAGTCCACCTTTACAAAAGTCAAAATAGTGATCTTTGATTTTGTCATGCAAGCCCCCATTTCCCACAAATGTTTCTTAGATTATATTTTCTTCAAAATACCGTACACAGTATCTGCCATGAAACACTAAAAAAGCTGCTGCAAAATTTGTGAGATAACTGTATACAATTTTTAAAGGTTCAAATATTTGAAAGATCTACAAAATGATCACAATGACACTAAGTTGCAGCTCAATATTTAAAATGTTGTTGATAAGTAATTGTGGCTTTATTTGTATTTAATCGTCAATTACAAATTAAAGGAATGTTTTTTAAAGTGGTAGCCAAGTAGTTCTTTAACACACCATGGTGAAAATTTCTATCGAGACAATTTCACAAGAACAGCTAAAATGACAAAATTGTTTGGTTAACAGTGAATTCTAGTTAGTCCGTCAAATTGGGAAACTATTTTGTTATTGAGCACAAGAACAATTTTGCTATAAATTTTCATAGTCATTATCACGTTATGACAAAAATATGGCTATGGAAGATATCATATTTCACAAAGAATAACTGATCCACAAAAACTTGGAAAAAAATGGTGCTTGTAACCTAGGAAATTATTTTGGCCCATATGTGATCTACAGAGATGACAGTCATCTTGGAAAATGGCAGTCATGAGGTTGTTTTATCTTGGTGGAAACCATTATGTCTGAAATTGGTATACTCTGAGAAACATGAGTGCCAAATTTGGTGCTTATATCACAAAAAGAAATATTTTCCAATATTTTGAGTACAGAAATGGCGGTCATCTTGGGAAATGGTCACAAGGTTTATTTTACCTATGGATATCTTGCTTTTTGAAAACAGTTCACTCTAAGAAACATCTGTGTCAAATTTGGTGATTGTATCTCAAAGATAAGGATTTTGTCAGATTTTTTCTTCTATGAAGATGGCGGCCATTCTGGAAAATGGCAGCCATGTTGGATTTTTAAGGCTGATACCATATGTTTTGAAAATAGTATACTTTTATGAACATATGTGCTTAATTTTGTGCTTGTACCTTCAAAAAGAAGGATTTTCTTGATTTTCTTGAAATATAGGGATGGCGGCCATCTTAGAAATTGGCAGCCATGTTGATTTTTCATGGTGGATACCATATGTTTTGAAAAGAATATATTCTGGGGAACATTTGTGCCAAATTTGGTGCTTGTATCTCGAAATGAAGTATTTTTTCTGATTTTTTTACCTCAAGAGATGGCGGCCATCTTGGAAAAATGGCCGCCATATTGGTTTTTCATCGTGGATACCATTTGTTTTGAAAATAGTACACTCTGATCAACATTTGTGCCAAATTTGGTGCTTGTATCACAAAGTGAAGTATTTTGGGATAAGTTCCCCCACTATTTGAAATGAAATTCGGGTAACAGAAGACATCGTTGTCATGTTTTCATCCTTTTTGTTAAGCTGTTTCGAAACCTTGGTCTTGCTTTGGAAAGAATTAAACAAATCATACAATATACTATTTTTTAAAAAAGAAATATTTTAAATTTTAAAACAAACGCCAAGTACTGATAAGCATCAAGATACATGTATATCGAAATTATTGGTATAAGGGAGGTAATCGTGTAAACGATTACAGACACCGATTGATTCCCTTTATTCCACATAACTTTTGAAATTGCCTTTAACAAAAGTTTTAACAAAATTCATAGCTAAGGTGTTTTTTCTCGAAAATCATCTTAAACATATTTTGATTATTATTTTTAATCTAGCTTTTAGTATACGGAGCGAATGACACTTGGCCCTTTTCTTTCTCTTTCGCTGTAAGTTTAGTTTGGGTTTTCCATTGAAAACGAAAGTAGCGAGAGAAAACTGAGCTTCAAAGAGAAGAAATTGGACAAATTTTGCCATTTTTAAACATATATTCTTCTTAGAAGGTTGTTAAATCATTATATTGATATTACAACAAGATAAAACTAAATTTTGTTTCTTTAAATATGCATTTTAACTAAATTTTGAAATCCACTTTCGGTTTGGACTTTTCAAACCCATGGAAAATCCGTTTGATATCATGATACAAGCGATTCAAATACAGAACGATGAAGAGTAGTGACTATACCTAGGTAAAAATGATTTTGTTTCATTTGATTTCGTTTCTTTGAAATATTGAGACAAAAGGAGAAAATGATGTTTATCATTATTTTCTTCTTTTGTCTCAATATTCTCACAAGCCTTATCTTATATAGAAAAGAGTAATAATATAGGCTACATAATAAAAATTGAAAAGTGCAACCACTTTCAAAACACAACCTGATCTTGGCGTCTATAATTGAAAAAAAATCTTTGGAAACATTTAGAAAAAAGAACGAAATTTACTTCTATTTTATTCAATATTTCCTGAGCTACATCTAGACTACATGTAGTCTAGATCTATTTTGTATACAAATCGATTTACTTTTTGTTAGTATTTCTTTTATTCTTATTTATGTTTTTTGATATATTATATCTTTTTCAATAACGTTTTGTCATCTGTGACAGATTTCAAAGCAGATCAGTCCAAAAATGTCGATGGAAAAGATGTAGGACCTATTAAACATATAGTAGATTACCCGTATTTTGCTATTTTTTTTCATTAATATTTTTTTCCATGCGGTTACATTTCCCGTGTCTGACCCCAATCATTTGCATCATTTAAATATCCCAAATGGGCTGAGAAAGTAAAACGGAAACATGTTGATATAGCCTATGTATTTTCTCCCTTTTCGTCTAGGATTCTTATGTCATAACATGGGTACCTTTTGCATGAATATTTCGCATTGTCAATGACCGTCTTTTACATCTTTTAACTCGTTTTGGAAATGATTTATGACAATACGAAAATACTTTTATTGAGCAACAAAGAGCAAACGACGTTGGAGTTAATCACATTATTTTCGCCATCACCATCTTTCCACTTAGAACATTTTGGAGAAAAAAATCGTCAATGAATTTTTTTTGGTAAAAGAGTAGAATTTACCAATGGTCGGCGATTATTGATAATACAGTCGTTCATTCGTATTAAAATACAGAAAATGTATTTAGAACCCTTTCTGAAACTAAAAGCTGCTGCAAACGATAAAACGAACAAAGAAAAACGTAGCATTTGTTTACAAAATAGCACATAAAACGTTGAGACAAAAGGAGAAAATGCTGAATATCAGCATTTACTTCTCCTGACTCAATGGGTTTTTTTCCTGTTAGACACGTCAAAACCATGTCTTTTGTAAAGGTTTAACGTTAACCCAACTTAAGTGTAACGATTGCGGAAGTAAATTCACCATAGAATTCTGATTGTGCATTGAACATTAAAACGCTCACGCTCACGCAATATTCAACAATCTGATTTAAATACTATCATAATGTAAACTTTTCAATAACATCTGACAGGCACCCGTTAGGGGTCATCTTCAAATCCGGAATTTTAAATTTGATTGGTGCGGAGAAAGGTCACAGAACTTCTGTGACCTTTCTGCGCACCAATCAAATTTGAGATTCCGAAAACGATTAAAACTGCAAATAAAGCCACGACGACGTCATTATCAGAAGCTCTATTGGAAATATTGAGACAAAAGAAGAAACTGATGATAATCAGCATTTTCTTCTTTTTGTCTCAACATTTTCAATGCGACATTTTTCACAAATTCTATCTTTTACGATCATTTTGTCACCTGTAGCAGCTTTCCATTTCAACCACCTTCAACCCATTACCACACAATGACTCTTTTTGACTCCCTAAAAGATAATAGCTTTGGAAAACATAGTGGAAAATGAAGAAATTGCTTGTCACAAGCAATTTCTTCATTTCCCACAATGTTTTCTACGTAAAAAGACCCAAACATGTAGAATTTTATTCACTTGAAATTGTCGTCTGCAACATCTTTGAATTTGGAGCACCTTATATTTTTGTTGTTTGGTAATGGGTTAAATTGTGGCGTTTGGGAAAGGGATAACCGATTTTGGATTTACGTAGCCCCGAAGTTATCTCCCCACCCCTATCGGACATGGTAGGGTCTCTAGAGCGTGACTTGTCACAAATGCAATCGACACTCGTTGTTTCGAAGTCAAAGGGGGCCGTAAAAATACCTCGACTTATCCGGAGTTCGACTTTTCTGATTTCGTTCGGTTTAGAATTAAATGCCAATTGACCATTTTTGTCGATCAAGTGCGTTCATACATTGAAATATAGTAGGAAAATGAAAGAAATTGCTCGAAACTCGCAATTTCTATCATTTACTTACTATATTTCAATGACCATATCTGTTTAGAAATTATCTTGTTTTAACTGTGATAATCCATTGGTGAGGACGGGGCCAAAATTTCACTTCGACTTGAGCGGAAAATCGACTTATCCGGTGTCGACATAACGAACGTCGACTGTAAGATTTTGAAACTAAAGTCGTTCTCATTTTCAGGTACATTAATGTTAAACACTGACACCCGTTACGACCATGAATAATAGAGATGGGAGCACAAACAGACAGACAGGCCAACCAATGAATGGAGAACATTTCATGTCATCTTTCCGTTCGGCGTTGTCGTCTTTGGACAATGCACAGGGCGGAAGCAGACCTGCGGCTCAAACCCAGGATCCATACAGCCCAAGCGTCATGGACATCATGCCTTATTCTCGAGGTGGTGGCGAATACACAGGTTTCAGACCGGAAAGTCTTCTAAGCCTAGCTTTTGGCATGCCTGTTGCACCATACGCGGACCAAAGTTTAGACGGAGTGGAATACGAAGACGAAAGTCACGTGGAGCAAGGAAGGGACTATATGCGAATGGGTTATTCGAGAACAGTTTACGGACAAAGACCGAGTCACTCGAGTGTTCAAATGATGATGGGAAGAGGGGGCTTTGGGTTTCGGACATTACGATCGTCGAGATTGCGATCCGGAGGAGGGATGATTGGTATGCCAGAAGCAGCGTTACTTGGTATCCTCGGTGCAGGAATACTTGGAATTTCAAGAGGGGAGTCATGCGGAAATCCACTTTGTCCAGTACATGGAACCCATGATGGCGATGGCCATGGTCATGGCCACCGCCATCAAGGATTTCATGGACCAGACGATGATCATTACGAAGGTCCAATTATAGAAGAACTATCTGATGATGACGATCAAAATGTTCATGACAAGCCTATACTTGCTTTACCTGCACCAGAAGACGATGCAAACAAGAGAGGTGGTGGTGAAAAGAAAACAACAAAGAACAAGAACGCCGAATGTGGGCGGATAGAGGTGGTGAGAAATGAAAACTATGATGATAGAAAGTCCAACGAACGTTTTTCACCTGAGACTGGAAAGATAGAGTTTGAAGCAGACTTTGAATCTGACAACAATGGTGCAAAGCCCGAAGCAAATCTAAGACTCCGGAGAACGACAGAAGAGATTAGTGGTCCTGATAACAGGGTAATTAATGACAATAAAGATAGTGATATCATAGACTATAAAATAATAATCCCTATGAGTGCTTCGAATGTTTCTAAACATGGCTTTTCATTAAAAACTAGCCAGATCGAATATAACCAGGAAACCAGTGATGCGAAAGATCTCGAGGACACACAAAGACCTCAATCGCCTGTGCTGATGTTTGAAGAAGTAGATGAAGAAGAAACGCCAACTCAGCCAATAGAAATGACTTTCGAGGACCAAAATGTAACTGGTATTGTTGATAAAACTAGTATGTCAGCAATTCCAAACACCGGAAAGGCCGAGAAAGATCAAACGGTCATCAAAGAAGAGGCTGTTGAAAACTTTGAATCTCTACATTTTGAGGAAAATTATTTTTCTAATGAAACTGATGGAAGCAGCATTTTTAGTGAAGACAAAAACTTAAAAAGGAAGGAACAAGTTTTAAATGAAGACAATTTCCGTGACAACAATGCAGTTCCGTTACCAAGTGGTGTAGAGCCTCCAGTACAGTCCGAACAGCCAGAGATTAGAACTAATGTCACAGAACTTGATATAGAAGATAGTCAAAGGAGAAAGAAGGTGAAACGAAAATACCAATTAGATAAACAAGAGACAGAAACAATGAATCGAGACGATGAATCTTTGCCATCGCAGTTGAAAGAGAATGTTACAGATGTATTTCCCAATATTTCTATTAGCGTTGGTCGAGGGACTTCACCAATTCAATGCGATAAATCCGAAATTGAAAACGAGAATGAAATGATAGAAACCGAGCGTAAAAATCAAACAGCCAAACATTTAGAAGACATACCTAATTCAGAACCCAAGGAAAGCTCCAACAATGACAGAAGCTACTCTTTAGACGATAAGGGCTGGTTAAAACAACAAAATACTGATTACCATAACCCATCTGTGATATCTCAAGAAAACGAAAGAAGAGACACTGGATTCGATGCAAATGCCATTGACACATTTTCACAAAATCCGAAAGAAAATATTTCTAGTCAAAACAAACAGGCCGTAGAACAAAAAGAAAAACGACCGACACCCCCAGGTAAACCAACATTTTACCAAATGATACAAACTCGCTTGCCTGACAATGTTTCAGAAGAAGATCTCAATCGGACACTGGGGCGAAATGCATCGCATGAAGATCTCGAAGACAAATTCAAAGAATTTGATGACTTAGCAAACAGTTTCAACAATCCAGTAACAAACACAAGACCTAAACAAGTAAAACAGAAAAATGCAAAACCCGGCACTCTATCCAAGACAAACATCCAAAAAGATTCGCCAAATAGTCAAGGAAACCAACCCGGACTTGATACAGATGAAACGCATTCTTCAAAGTCGGATAATAGAAACTTCAAATTCATTGAAAATAGTAAAGGAATAGGAAAACCCTTGCCTAAAGATTCACAAGATCGTGAACCTGAAAATGTGGCTTCTTGGTGCGACCGTTGCCAGAAGGTTCATATTCGATGCGGCTGTTGTGACAAGATTCTACAGACCCTTTGTGGAAACTGTTTTAAATGTCACTCGGATTTGGCACGCTTTGCGAATCAGAATGAAACCCCTTCTGGAGAAGAACTGACTCAAAGACATAGCCTATCTAAAGACAAGTCCGAGATAAATGGTGCCTTTAACAGCACAGCTCCTCATTCAACGCACAAAAGTGGAGCTTACAAAGAAATGAATTCTCATTTAAATGAAGAATCAACGGTTGGAGATAGTTCTTATGCAGCTCAATCTGTATTCAATAAAGGTTAGATATGGATACTTTCTTTTAATTATTCTGAATTTATAATCGTCACTTCATCCTCAACTCTTTGGAATAAGTCCAAATAATGATTAGACGCATGCATGTAACAACTGAATTTAGTTTTGAAACCTTTTCAAAGTTAAAGTTTTCAAGTTGATGCAAAGTAGAACCAAAGGAGAACCGACTCGGGGAAAGACCAGAAAAGCATAGCTTATATTTTATAAATCGTCGGAAAACAATAAAAAAAATAATTATCTTCTTTAAAACAATTAAAAAACACAATTTAATCCAAGTAGATGCATACGGGTAGATGACACAAATGGACTTCGTGGACATTTATAATATTAACATTCAGTTTAAGCCATTATCAGGTTGCATATAAACACTAGTCCACAATTAAAGAGATTATATACGACAACTCCAAGTGAATGGAAATTTTACATTTTTGTTTGTTTAGGGGGCAAAAGACCATATGAAAGTGCTTGTCACAGACACTGTCTTCATTTTCCACAATGTTTTCCAAAGCATATATTTTGTGGGTCTTCAAATAGCGTCAATATGCCCGAATGACTTAACCCTTTACCAGACGGCAAAATTATGGACTGATCCAAATTCAAAGATGTTGCAGACGACATTTTCAAATCAAAGAAATCTAAAATAAATTGGTCTTTTGGGTAGAAAATATTGTCGGAAATGAAGAAATTGCTTGTCACAAGCAATTTCTTCATTTTCCACAATGTTTTCCAAAGCCATTGTGTTATAGAGCGTCAATAGGCGTCACTGTGTTGTAATGGGTTAAACAGAGTGCAACCTCGTGACTGATATCATTGTCTATGCTAATTGCATGGGAATAATCTCTGCCTAAAGAATAGGGGTCCTGTGTTTTAGATCGTGTCTCTCCAAAGAAACCAATGCGAAACAAGAATGCATCACAAGGTCCGTCTCCAATACGGAGTCCTAACTTCACTGCAAAACCAAAACAAAACACACAGACCAGTGTAGGGAGACAATATACATCTAGTTCAGGTAAGTTAGCCCCTTTCCAAACAACAAAAATGACAGGACAGCCCAATTTGAAAACTGTTGCACACGACGAAATTAAAGAGGATAAAGATGGGGTTGTGATATTGAGACAAAAGGATAAAATGTTGATTGTGAGCATTTTCTTGTTTTTTCTCAGTGTTTTTCCCACGCCTTTCGTATTAGGGACGCCAAAACTAGGTCTTTGTTGGGAAAGGGTTACTAGTAATGCACTGTTGAAAGTTTGTTAATCGTTTCTGCATAAACGAAAAGCTAGATTGCTATCTGAATTGGCAGGATTGGTCTATCGAGAGATTTACCATAATACATGTATATGTATATGTTTTATAAAAAGACGGGATTATTTGATACGAGGTATTTGTAAATCGCATAAACTAATGAATTCTTGAAAGAATATACAATAAAGAAAACAGTGATCTTAATATTGATCTTTTCTTTCACCAATAACTTTGTTAGAGGGCAGGTTTAAAAAAATGTGACCAAATTGTGACATTTAAATTTTAAGAATAACAGCTATTTTTACAGAATATCATCCAGATTTCTTAATTAGGATGGATAAAAACTATTCTAAATGGTTAAGCAGTGCTAAAATTATATTCTAAATTCATGTTCACAAGTTTTTAGCTAAAATTCTGTGCGCAATATTGCAAAATGACAACAAAAAAGCGTTTCACTCCTGACAACATATATATTACACAATATGATAAATTGTAACCCACGAATCACTAAATAATAGAGTTCAGAATGCCCACAAGGTTGATGGCTTCCTAAAAACGTTTGAGTGGTAGATTTCTGGCTGAATAGACAAAAATGAGAACACATTTTGAAAATTAAAAGTGTTTCACTCCTGACATAAAATTCAGAGGGTTGTTGTATAAAACAGGCTCCACATCCTAAACCAGTGAAGATAAGATGAAAAGGTAATTTTTAGATGATGATGCACATGTTGTTTTAGGAATCACAAGTGCTTATTGTAGTATCCTGTCACTGCATTTTATTTACCATAGCTTAGAAACTTGGTTAAAGTCTTAAGTGTCACACAAAAAGCGTTTCACTCCTGACATTTTTGATATGTTTTAATGACATATCTTTTTTATTTGTGAAGCGATTTTCTTTAAACTTGGTACCCAGTATAAAGACACATGAACACATCCTTTTAGCTTTGATTGGGTTGAATATGTTTCTCTACAAAAGCCGAGGCATGTAAAAAGTGAACGGTCACATTTTTTTTTTAAACTTGCCCTAGAGCAGAAACAGTCTTCCAACAAGAATAACGCATTTCCTTCTTTCATTCACACAAATAGGGGTTTAACTTTAGTAATAAGAAACAACTAGGGTTTTTTTTCCTGACTGGTAATCATCAACCGGTCTGATTCCAAGTTCACCTTTAAAATTACACAACAATCAATCCGATTGGCCGAGACATACGACTTGTCCAATCAGATTGCTCGTTATGCAATTTGGAAATTAATTTAGAGTTGTTGGTAAGAACGGCCCCGGAACTTCTTTTCTAATTGTTCTTCAGGGTACTACAATGACAGTTATTACCAACGACAAAGTTCAAGCACTGATCGACTATCTAAGCTTGGAGAAGTTATGCTAGATGAGGGACTAGTTGTCAAAGATGTGTACCCTGATGGTAACTGCTTCTTTGCAGCCATTGTAGACCAGCTCAGGGTGCGAGGGGAGTTCTACTATACGGTTAAGTCGCTGAGAAATGCTGCTGTTAACTATCTGAGAGCACACCCAAATCAGGTAAGATATTCTATTTTTTGTTCATCCATATTTTTTGTGTTCATTATTTAATTCTAAAAGTATTCTCTCAAATCTTATGGTATGATATGAATTAGTAAGAATCATGATTTTCTGTTTTTGTAGCATTCAAACAGTACATGTATTTCTTTCGTGGCTTTGTCTAGGTCTGTTGTTTCATTCATAGCTGGAGAATCTACAATGTAACGATAATCCATGAATCTAATTAAAAGAAGTTGTCATCCCCAGAATATCAGAACGCATATAATTTATACTATATTCAAACGTTAAAATCCCTCTCCGTAGTATACTAAAAAATGGATATTTTGAAGGATGTTCAAAATGTAACTGCAAAAGGTCAAACAACAACAGTTTAACGGCATTATAATCAATTCAAGCCTGAAACAAGATTAAATACGGCAATATAGTCATGTGGTAAGGTACGTAAGCAAAAATGTGCCTCAATTACTTTTCTGGTTTTTTTACATCAACCAATCAAACATCCATTTTAACCCTGATTCAATCACGTATATACATGTTTTGATTCAGGACGACGGAACGCCCCTGTTGGAGTTCGTGTTTGACCATGATGGGACGACCTGGGAGGAATACCTGGCAAGACTCAGACGTGATGGCGAATGGGCGGACCACATCATCATAAGGTTCTTAAATATAAACAATAAAGCTTAACATAAAGATATCAATAAAATTATCATTCGACTTGTAGAACTCGCTCTGTAAAACAAATCCCTGATTTTGGCGACCATTATCTAGAATGACACATTCAACATATTTTATTGTACTCAAAGTTTAACATACTAGTACCTTTTCCTTGTTTTTTTAAATGTAACTTTGTTGATCAAAAGCAAGCTTATTACTACTTCAGTTAACATCTTACTCTTTGTACCAAACCTTCACCTATTCATCTATTTTATTAAGATTTTAGTTATTGTTTGTAATCCTGTTTTTGTTCAATATTCATCAATAACGGTATAGTGATTCAATTAATGCTTACAATGAACAAAGAATCAGTCAAATTCTTTCCATTTTCCAGTGCAATTTCAAGCGTATTACGACGGCGCATTGTAATACACTCAATACGTAGAACGGACCAGTCAATCAACAAGACAATAATGGAGCCAGATTGTATTGTTAAGCTCAATGACAAGGAGGCGATTGCTAAAAGAAAGACCGATGGAGAAGATGATTTAGATGAACCGACAAATGATGGTGATGCTGATATTGAAACACGGACAGAGGACAGTATTGATGTAGCAGAGCTACACGAAGACTTGCTGCTGGGTCATATACCCGAGGCTCACTACGTCAGCCTGAGATTTGTTGACTGGGAAGAGCGACTTTTCAAAGGTACGACATGTCAGTTATTTAGATTATACACACGGAAACCTTAGGCGCGTTCTTTAGAGCAATAATTTTTAAGATTTCTTAAAATGTTTTTGATACAGCGTTTTAAAGACCGAGATTATAAGCGAGGTGTTCCGAATGTTCCATACCTCATACAAATGACGTCATCATGACGTCATTTGTATGAAGTACGGAGCATTCGGAACTCCGCGGTTTTTGAATCATTGAGCATTCGGAACAACTCAATTCTCTCCCATATAGATTCTACAGAATTTTCTGAGGTGTTCCGAAAGAAGTATAGAGCAATGGCGGCTCCCAGTGATCGTCTTAAAAATCTTGCTCCGAAGAACGCTTTATCCTAAAATGTCTTAAGAAATCTCAAGATATCTCAAGAAATCTCGCTCTAAACAACGCACCTCTTATGAAAATGCACAAAATTGAGGTTGTCAGTTGTGCGTGTGACTGTGCAGTTAACAGCTTCAGATTCTCTGGTTTTGCGGCGACGTGGATGGCAATTTTCCCTGAAATATTTTTTATAAGCTGAAAGAAACCTGCAATCGACAAAGATATAAGTCCAAATGAGGAAATAATCAATGCACAATAGGCATGGTTAAATGTGATCTATCTACACATTATGACTATCTACCCCTTCCAAAACAATGCTTAGTTTCGACATCTCGAATGGAGTGAGCTATTGAAAATTCATAAAGAATAAAAGAAAAAAAAGCAATTTCCCAATACTGGTAAGCAACTTTTGTTTGTTTTCTCTGAACATTTCTCTATTTTACATTAAATGCACCATTGTATATTCAGTAAAATTGATTTTGTCGTCTTTAAAATTGATCGATCTAATTTTGTGCCGTCAAAGAAAGGTTAAATAACTAAAGGAAATCAAAGAAACATTAGTGTGTATCAATAAAGCATGTTTTAATTTACCATGCATTTCTCGAAATCAATAATCACACGAAAAACTCATATAAATGGGAAGAAGAATTCGTGTGTTTTTATTGATATTGTTTTAATTTTAGATCTCAGAGAGAAAAAAGACAGACCACATACTGCCCTCACTGAATATGGGAAAAGACAAACTGCTGATGGAGAATCGAAATCTGGTAAGACTCGAAAATTTAAGGTTGAATTCTCGTAATGTTCTTCCCACAAAATCGTTAACTTTCGACGATAGTTGATCTATACCTAAAGACTATTTACGAAGTACACTTTCTGTTGTCATTTAAAAACTACATTGCCCGTCAAGTCGAGTGACTCTCACATGGCTGCAATAAGGAACGTAGTATACCATAACGGAGGTATAATACACTTATTCTTGTTTCACCAGCAATAGAAACTTGAAACGCATAAACAAACAAAGAACACATTATGTACGTGACTTCAAGAAGCTGGAGCTTATTATTGGTAACAGTAAGTAAAAGGAAGACTTGATGGATCTTAATTGGAATCTTGCATTATATTTCATTTCTTATTACACATAAAACGTACAAATACATTTCCCAAAGCATAACGAAGTCTGCTTTTCGCACATTCGTTCTTAAAATATATTTGAGCCGGGATCTGGAAAAGCATCCATGGCACTTGAAACAAACATTGAGTCTGGATCATGCATACTCTGATCAGGATCCTAGCAGGTTTCTTGTGACATTTTTTAATCAACCGTAGCAGGGAGGCATACCTCTTATTCACAATACATTCAATCGTAAGCTATTCTAGAAAATCTCTAAATTAGAAAGAACATACTGTTAAAACTGACTTGAACGGCATGAATTTATCGCCTCTTCTTGTCTATTATAGATTCCAATGAAGAACTTGAGAGTCCACCCATTTTCAATTCAACATACCAAGAACGAGCATCATCCCTTGCAACCTCACACATTAACTTTTTACTCAAGTACATACGTGATGGAGATTTTCTTGAACTTGGACCATTTTGGACCCATACTCGACCAAGACAATCAAAGTTTGCATATGAAATCAGTTGGATGTGGGGAGTTGGTGATCGAAACAATGACATGGAGTCATATCTAGTAACACATGATTTGGCAAGATGCACCCGGCCTGAACCAGAGGAAGACCCTTCCCTAGAATGGTTGATTGTGTTTCCTCATGACACCAACGTGTCAGAAAAGATCGACGGATCTGATTTGAAACAGTTAAGACCAGTTACAACTGGATGTACACAAGGGTTCATGAAGCTCAGTCCCGTCTGCCCCCAAACCTGGGGCAACAAGACAAAGGAAATAGACGGTATTTCTTACCTGAAACATATGCACTATGCTACTGATCCAGGAAACCCGGCAAAAGCCCCAGTGTTCATTGGCATTAAAGCAGACTGGCCAAAAGAAGCTTTTGCTTGTAAACAGCAGTTAATGAAATACCGTGGTATTATCGATGATGACAAGAACACATTTCAACCAAAACTACTTGATGGAGTAAGGGTTGTGCCAATTTGCTCTGAAGGTCTAGCGTGTCATGACGAGGAATGCGTTGAATGGAAGTACACGTTTTCCGTGATAGAATATGTTATATGCCGGCACATTTTGACAGAAGATGCCAGATACTGTTTCAAAATATTGCATCACTTTTTGAACTTTCTTTTTAATGACAAGGACATTATTACAAAAGAGCATATCAAAGTGATATTCTTCCACACATGCGACGAACTAGAAGTTGGAATAACACACTGCAGTTTTTACGAAATAATATCACACTTTATGGCTAGACTTGAAAGCTATTTGCTCCACCAAAACATTCCAGATTTTTTCTTCAGATCAACGAATCTCATTGAAAGCATTGTCCCCGAACAGGCAAAATGGCACCATGAGCGCATATGCGTGGCTAGAGATAATTTCCTAGTTTATATATTTTTGTTTCTTGACCAAAAGGGGCTGATGGAGCGTTTTAGTCTTCAAAAATGTTTTGATGGACTTCTCTTCAATGCATTCTCGCAGTCTTCAATGAACCAAAACATGTGTTTTGAGCGACTTACGATTGTTGGGGCTCGCGAATGGGTATTTGCTCAAAAGTATGGAAAGGCTTTCAGGGTAATATTCAAGTATGAACATGAAGCTTATTCCGACTGTGAAACAGAATCCGAGGAAGAAGAAAGCGACTCAGAAACCATTGGAAACATAAGACTACACAAGCTTGTGCTTAGGGGACTTCCTTTACAGGAGCGATGGTTGTATGCTTTCTATCTCGAGTACAAACAAGGAATACCAATTCTCTACCATGTGTGTGAAGTACATGATTGTGCGAAAATTCTCTTCTACTTTGGCGACAGCGCGATTGAACTGCTTGCATCAGAATCGTCCAGTCGGTTAAAGAGTACAGAAATAAAACTACCACTTGATATTTGTCGACAAGAGGGAATAGCCTGTTTCGCGCTTCAATTCTTTAAACTCCTTAGAGATCAGATACGAACACAATCTGCAATTGATGCTGCTGTCGCCGCAATTCACTTTTTCCTCAGGCAACATACGGATATGTTATTGAACAAGATGCTACAAGGTGATGATGGCGATGCAACTGACGGACGGAACAAGAAAACTCTCGATGCACTTTTTCAGTTATACAATAAACTTTACATTCACTACAAAGGAAATGACCGAGTCCACGAATTCTATGAGCTAATGGGAACATTTGACAGGTTGTGTGATTTTGGACCCAACGTAACTCGATACGAATGGTTAGCGAAAGAATGGGCTGCAATAGGGAACAAGAACAAATCAGAAGAAGCATATATGAAAGCAGAGGGGTGCAAAGAAAACAAATATTACTATTCAGCAACAGCGAGCTCGACTCGCGTATAGTATAATTGATATTATTTAAATTTAAGTAAGTATGTCTATACTGCTTTAAAGTAGTAACATTGTCGTAAAAACATGCAATTAAATTCGCTGATTAATCGTTTTCCATATATCATCAGAAAACAAACGTTATGTGCTTTTTTGTCGGTCACTTCGTCGTTAGTAAGGACAACGGAAATTGTCGAGGTTGTCTTGATTTCGAAATCTCCAAAAGAATCAAGATATAGATCGTTAATATCCGTTGCTAAGAATATTGGTGAAGTTGTGCAAAGTGTTTAGTATCTAATGATGGATGGAATATTAGCTTTTGTAAAAGTTTCGTCATATTTTGATAAATGCAAAATATATGTACATATATGATAATGCTTACTTTCATGTGATTAATAGAAGCAATTCAATGCCGCGTAAACTGATCTGAGCGATTAATATGCTCTCTGTTTGTCTCATATATTATCTCATTATCCCCACATTTCTTTTTTCCGAACAAGATAGATAACAGTGGACTGGTGTGGAAATATTGTTTGCTACAAATCTGGGCTTTGATGTCGGCATGGTTTTGTGTATTGTGTTCCGTACATTTGATATACCTCATGTCTATGACCTTTTCGGGAGGGGGAGGGGAAACAGTTTACTAAATGAACTGACATGATTTCGCCTAAATCTTATATATATATATGAAAAATATATAAAAAATGGAAGCGAAATCAAACACCATGGTTATTCATTCGAGCTCAATTGGTACCTCTAACAAGATACAATCGTTAGGAAATTGACCCGGCTTCGATTTGTAATTAAGGAATATGGCCCATCATTAAAAACACCACTTTCTAGCCATGAGACATGCATCAAATTACACACAGTTGTACATACACTTCAAATAAGACGATTCACCGTGTCGAATTTCAAGATTATGCTTCAATGAGAATATAATTTACAAATATATTTTTACTCTATATTCATATGCAAGGGAGGTAATTTATATTATTTTTGTCAAATATTTTCATAATTATGCATTAATTCAAAATTCTAAACCGTTCAAAATGCTTATGTTTGTATTTGGAATGGAAATGTAACACATTTTAGGATTTACTGACACTTTTCAAATTTCGCATCTGGCTCTTTGGTGCTAATGATGGGTTGTATACGTTAATGTTACATTTACAAATGCTAGCAAGACAGTTCACAGATTTTACAGCACATATGCTTTAACATCAATATAGCGTCCCTTTATTTTCCTATCGTTGCGTATCGTTTCAGGGAATGTCCATAAAACAGACGCACCAAAGATTCACCTAGATTTTCTCTTCTGCTATATCAGCACTAGCGCGCACCTTGTTACCTTCGGAAGCATTGATGTAGAAAGGTCCAAGGAAGGTCATATGTATTCAACATATCCATTCGATGGTTTGTATTCAACAACCCCGGGAGCTCACAAAGGTGGAAAGTTTCTTCAGAGTGCAGGTAGAAAAGCGGAAGAAAGTCAAAGACAAAGCGAAAAGTATCGGAATATGAATGAAAAAACCTCAATATCAAAGAACACAGGAGAAGACTACAAGATGAAGTTGCTTTATGTACCTGGAGATACATATGTTCGCGAAAACAATAGAGAAGAAATGGAATCAACCTACTTATATTGTGACCGTGAAAACAGCCCAATCGGTTACACGAAACTTCGACCGTCGGTGGAAAGACTATGGCCAAAAAAATTGATGTACAAAGACGGTAGACACTACCTTAAACAGTTAGTATTTCGTCGCGATACTTATATTGGGGATATAACTGTTGCATTTCGTTGTGTACTACCAGACGAAGCAATTGAGTGGTTTGATCGGGAACGAGGTTATGAATGGCCGTCAGATGAGTTCATCGAAGATATGAAACGTTCGTACAATTGCCTAGTAGCATCAGTCGTTTCATCACGCGACAACATGCTTGATACATCAACTGTAGAGTGGAAATTCTCTTTCGATTTGATGGAGATTAAGCTTATCAAAGATGAGGTTACGGAGTATCAGAGAAAGGCGTTTGCTGTATTTCAACAAATGATTCAACTTTTGTTACCGGCTGGTCCGATTCAATACTATCATCTCAAGCAAGTGTTTTTCTTCTGTTGCGAGACGAGACACCCAGATGACTGGAAATTTGATCCGATCACCTGCATAATTGCCTTGGTAGAAAAACTTATTTATGACTTGACTAATCTGTTTCTGCCTTATTATTTCTGCTCAGAGTTCAATGCAATCGCCGAACTCACGAGAGAAGAATTACTTCCTTCTATTGAGACATTAGAAACAGTCAGAGTGTTCCCTTTCGTAGCTTTATATCTTACAATAGAGAAACAAAATCTTTCAGTATTTTACTCACACGTGCTAGACGATATAATAGAAGATATACAAAGATATGTTCTTGATGAAGACAGCAGAAGGTCGATGAACGAGTGTTTTGAGCCATTAGCGGTGCGAGGTGTTTCCGACCGTGCTTCCAGTAGATACTTCAAGTCGGCTTTGAAAGCTTCAAGATCAGCGGTGTTGCAATTAGAGAAATTAGGTGGTCAAAGTTCGTCGATCACTTTACATGATTTTCTCTCACTTGTCCTATTCAGCACGGCGGAACGTTATCGCTGGATGTTCGCCCTGTTTCTGGATCAGACATTGGATACATCGTTTGTGAAAACAGTCACCGATCCCTCCAAACCGACTGTTTCCTTGTTCAAATTATTCGGGCCACAACTTAAAGATAGTCTGAAGACGTATGATGACGAGGACATTCGTGTGCCACAATCGCTGGCAGAGACAGCTCAACTGATGACATTTGTCATTGACATGGAAAGCCTTTTCAAAGAGGAAATTGGTTTTGACGAATCCGTTGTTGGTCCATGTTTAGTATTCTTCTGTGACAGACATGTAAATAATGTCATGGAATATTGGAAAGCTTGCTCCGAGACAGAGAAATCTGTGATTTTAACACAGATGAAAATACTCCTTAATATGATCAAAATATATACCTATAGCAGGCAAATGCAGTTTAGTACGATGCAGATAGTGGAAATGAAGAAGATAATTAAAGACACCTCTAGATTAGTAGACTATGCTGAATAAAAACATTTAGACACTTTAGGATTACGCAGCGAATGTCTTTTAAAATGTGTTTTATAGATTATTTCGCAAGGAACACATGACAACTAACTTGGACAGGGAGCCTTCCTAAAGTCGACCTGGATGCCCTTACCTGGCTCAAATGATTTTTCAAAATTGAATGTTGGTGGTCTTTCGATAAACGTAGGATCGCATTGACATCGCTTATGTACAACAATATTTCTAATGCAGACGGAGTTCAAGTTGTGATCTCGTCGACACCACAAGTACAAAATGCACCATGCAATGGTTCACATATGCCTTGTTGCCCAAGATCATGTGTAAATGGCTAGTGGTGTGAGCAGGAATCGACGTGTTTCAGTCAGGATTTTTCCAAAGGGGGCCAGGAATCGAACCGCACGTTAAACGCGCTAACCTCTAAGTCGTTAATGACTCCATGCAACTATTATGCTAAAGTATATTTACCTATATGTAACACGGGTTTACACATTTACCAATGTAAACAAGGTGAAACTGATCTTAATTTTCAATACAATTTTGCATGCGCTGATTAAATTCTTGCAAGCGTCTCACACCTGCAAAATTTCTATCCATCACAAGCAATATTATAGTAGTTGGAGTTCGATTTTGTGTACTTTACATAGGTAAATTTTGTAAACATGTGCTTCTATGATATGTGATATCGTTACCGGACTGTAGTCAAAATTGTGTTTACTTTTCTCCAAAAACTCTTTTCTAGACTGCAATAGGTCCTGATAAATGACCTGGCAGAGATTATCTAGCAAGTAACTAGATATTCTCTACCAGGTCATTGATCGAGACCTATACACTTAAATATCAAAGAATTTTTTGGACATAAATTGCAGATTACTTCATTTTTGGATGACGGATAACAAAACAAAATTATAAAAGTTTTATAATTTAAAAAAAACAATCATCTAGTCAATATTTTTCTCCCATTCCGTTACTTGGATGGATTTGCTGCTTGTGCCTGTTGACACATTCCAACACAATACCCCTTTTTGTCTCCCCAAAAGATCGAGGCTTTTGAGAATGTTGTGGAATATGAAGACATTACTTGTGACTAGCATTATCTCCATTTTCCATTCTTTTGAAATTGTCGTATGAAACATTTTTGAATTTGGATTACCCCTTAACGTTTGCCGTTGGAAAAGGATGAACTAATTATGTACTGTCGACTCTCATTATGTTGACATCAGTTAATACGACATACTCTATGATCGACACATCCCATTACAGCACGGTGACGCCATTTAAGTCTCTAACAAGATAAGACTAGGCAAAACATTGTGGAAAGTGAAGAAATTGCTTGTGACAAGTGAAGAAATTGCTTGTGACAAGCAATTTCTTCATTTTCCACAATGATTTATACCCAAAAAGACTATGAAAGTTTTAATTTCATTCACTTGAAATTATCGTCTGTAATATCTTTCAATTTGGACAGACCCCGAATTTTGCCATTTGGTAATTGGTTAAATAAAGTTTGTCTGACCAGGTAATCAGTGTAGTTCAAAAACTATCAGCGCGGCGGGGAATAACTTGACACAATATTTTCGATATTTACAACAACTCTGTTATCATATGACCGATTTGAAAAGGATTTGAATCAGGGAAAGTGGTAAAACAGCACGGTATAGGGAACAAGTACTGTGCTACGGAAATACTCCCATATAGAATATCATGGCTACTTGCCTCATAAGTGAGCAATATCGCATACTTGTACAAGATACTGAATATAAATGTATATTTGCTGAATGCGACGGATCTTTCAAAAGTCATCTGATAAAAATGTTATTGACTACCAACAAAATTTTCTTTTGCTCGCCAATTTTTATAAGCTGATTTTTTAGAAACAAAAGATTTACCTTATCGAGCGTATCCCTGGTCATATTTCACCTACTCTGTTTCAAACCGAATTAGAATTGATCAAGTATTATCTTATTTATGGAATATTTTCTAAAATTGTTATGCCACGTGATTCTCCGCCGTATAAAGGTACCCTTTTCCGGATAATACCTCAAATGCGATCCCATTTTTAATCGGATATTGCTTTCTTACATTTGTAAACTGTAGGTCTGCTGTCAAACCGTAGCTGTTAAGCGCCTAACCATGGATTTCTGTCGTTTCTCATATCAGTACTACCACAATATCCTTACCAAGCCTCCAGCTGCTCGCCCACATAAGTTTACGATATCAAACCATTGGTCGGAGACAATCTCGTTAGAAAGGACATTTGCCGCGTCCGGCGATAGAATCCGGGAACTCACTAGTGAGCGTTCGATGCGCTACCAACTGCGACATGGCCGCGGTCATGGACAATCAAATGCTCTATTACCTTCCCCCGACGATGCTCAGTACATGGTATCCCCAACACAATTACCAACACTTAAATGGCTGCTTTTCAACAAAAATGCCGGTGACTATAGCTTGCTTTAAACTGTAGTTATGAGGCTTTTGTTGAAAAGTGACTATATGCTCATTAATTTTATCTGAGCTAGAAAGATAATTCCTAAAAGATATGTCAATTTAGAACGTCTCGATAAGTTTCCTCATTTTAATCAAAACATTGAAAATGGATGAATAGAAATAAAAGTTGTGCTAACACTTTGAGTCCAAGTCTTTCCTCACACCAGCAAAGTTGATAAACGATTTCTGTCATTTGACTTGTTGAGCCATATAAAGATATCAATGCGACAGATTATAAAAGACGCGGGTAACTAAATGAATCATGATTGGCCACACGATAGCATTTGGTTAATCGTTTTTAATTAGAAGATCGTAGCAGTTACAGATCTCAAAGAATTCGCCTTCATTTGCGCCTCTTGTGCCTTGTATGTGTGCCCGATTCTTGCCCACTCTTTGGATAACCACTGATACCTGGAAGCACTTGGACTACAGCTGCATAATTTATCATAAACACACAATAATCGGCATGGCTTGTGATTGACCGTGGTACTGATGACAAAGAATAGTGAACAACCGGAACAGGGAGGAAATCGTTTTCTGAAAACTGACCATGTTGTCGCATCTGTCGTTTTGGGTGAAATTTGTTAATATTATATCTGTGTGCTGTGTAAGAAAGTAGTGAATACTGACCACTGATGCGTCTTTCACTGATTGAGTAAGGGGTAACTGAAACTTCAGGCAGTTCACAAACTGAACAGCAAAGCTAGCGATTCCTTCTTGTCGAACTATTTCTATCGGTAATGGAATCTGTTGGTTCCTAAGGAGACCTAACATGTCATTTATCAGAATCTGCACCGCGCTTTCACCAAAATATTCTCCCAAGTCTTTGCGCTGATGATGTCGATAAACGTAGTCCAAATAGGGAGTTCCTGATGTGTATTCTAGATAAAAAGCATAAAGCCATTGTTCTTGTAGTGACAAGTTAAATAGCACGTCCTTGTGTAATTTAACTAGATCTATAGTACCATTTTCTGTACAATGCTTCTCAGAGTCCATTGCGGAATCGTCGAAATATCTGTCAATAAGTAGACGAGCTTTTCCGAAATTCCCTGCCATGAATGGAGTAATTACCCATTGTCTTGCTTCCATAACCACAAGGGAAACGAAACATTTCACAGCGTTGTCAGCATCGTGTTGTGAGTTGTACAGCAAACCTTCGAAACATTGTGATAGACCGAAGTGTCCCATTAGACTCGTCTTGTCCAGAAACATGAATATGTAGACTAGATAATTCCTATTTACTACACAAATACGAGCATAATGCCATCTCATTTCTTCATAGGAAAATGCACCAATGAGGTTTTTCGTTCGAAAAAAGAAATCGGGGATACAGTTAGCATCAAGGAATACTTTCAGCTTTAGTAAGAAACTCTGAAATATATCCACGAAACTTTGATTATTATTGCCGATGTCCAACCCGTCAACGATGTGGAAGAAAACAGCCTTTGTAACATCTTTTGACATCATTCGACTGCCTTCAAAGATGAACTTGAGGAATTGGTACATGACCTTGTAACAGAACCTAGATTCGCTCGTCATGATTGTCTTGCAGATGATATATTCAATCAAAGCGAAAGAATACTGCCACTCAACACAGCTGGTACAAAACGCATCGTGTGAGCATACAGGCAGGACTCGGACAGCTTCCTCAATCTTCTGGTGGGTTTCGTACATCGAATTGATATGAAATTTCAACAACCTTTCCTTCGATTCCTTTGCTTGTTCCGGCCAGTCGCATTTAAATGATAGAATCTTTGGTGCTTTGTTTGTATCATAGTCTTCTCTTAGATGTATACGTTTCAATGAGTGTTGTTCTTTACTCTCTTCTTGAACATTCTTTCCCCATATCGACGGATTCTTTGGTCGTAATTTCAAAAATCCAATTGTGCAGCCGGTCTCATCTGGTATTAATTGTTTTTGTCCTCCAGCCGTGTCCCGTTTTGAAACCAGGATGTCGTTTGGGTATATCGTATACCAAACTTGCGGAACACCCTCTTCGTCAAAGCAAGTATAAACATTTTTCACTTGGTCAGTAATCAAGCATGATTCAATACCATTAAACCTATCCCCTACACCAAAACAAGCATACCATTGCTCAAACGGCTGTTGGAAAATGACACTTTCATTTGTCATCCACAGACTTGTTAGTAGAAAGTGTCCATCTTTTATATATTTGAATAGAAAATTAAGATGATCAACAGATAGTATATCTTTGCTAGTGTTGTTTTCTGCTTCAATTTGTTCATCTGCGGAATCTGAAATACGAGAATCAAGTCTTAGCCACAATTCCAGAAGTGTGAAAATGCTTGATGTGTGTGCTATACATGGTCGTTTTTTCCCTAACAAAACTCGTAGCTATTAAATTTGTAGTTTCAATATGTTAGAAGATAAGCAGTGATATGTTTAATATGATAACAGTTTCTTAAAAGTAGATAGCATATAATAACAACAGCCTGTATCGGTGAGACGTACGTTACGCTGTATATCATAGATTTTTATTTATCTTATATTAGTTTTCAAAAGCTCAAAACAAAATATGACCTTACCATATACGTTGTAAAGCTCCTCACACCAGTCCTTGTGGCGTAAACTGAAATAGTGTGCCTCAGCAATATGTCCAAGAAGGAGATCCTCGTGGGAGTTTAATGTGTCATCTGTCGATATTTTGTCACACCCCTTTTCCGTGTCTGATCCCAGAGTTGTGAACTGAACTGAATTCGTTGAATGATTGTCACCACCATCACTCTTAGCTATCAGTTTAAATGCATGTGTACCTCTATTGGTTTGTTTCTTTATATGGCTTTGCTTAAATTTGGCCTCACTGGGTTCCGGCCGAAGACTTCCGTCGGTATGATATGTGTGCACTTCTGAGACTAGATCTGCAAGAGCCTTTCCAACGTCTGCAGCCTTTTCTGTAAAGACGTTTAATTAAAAAATAAAGTAATATTTTATGTCATGAACTGGATACAAAATCATTATTTAAGAGTTTAATAGTTTATCTAGTTAATGATTTCTATGTAAAAATAGCTTCTTAGAATTTTATTCCAGATTGTTACATTTGCCTGAAAGATACCGTACGTGTAATACACTAGCTTTCGATACGATTTTGATGCAAGTTCTTCTTTTCTCTTGTCCAAAAGCAACTTTTCCGTATACGAGGAGCGTTCGATATTTTATGTCGGGTCTCGGTTTTCTCTCACATTTCCTTTTGAATCCCATGCAAAGTTACACTATGACACGCCTCTCATTCGAGAGGTCCCGGGTTCAATACCCGGCCGCGGCAAGTACCTTTACTGACAAAAATGTCACCCATCAATGGTTTGATATCGGGAACATATGTGGGGGAGCAGCTTAAGGCTCGGTAAGTGTGTTGTGGTAGTACTGGTATGAGAAACGACAGGAATCCATGGTTAGGTGCTCCAGCCGCCGCGATATGGCCTTAGTAGTTGAAAACGGCGTAAAACCCCAATAAGCCAAACATCAATTTTTCATTTTTCTAAAGGTGTATTAATTATACATGTATGCTAATACACGCACGCATTGAGAAAAATAGCGTTCAAAGTTTGATATCCGATCAACTGTGTGTAAAAATGTCTAAAAGTCGTACAGTTAGTATTGTTGAAAGGGGGGCTTTCTATAAGCCCTTTTCCTTGGACATATATTTTCCAATGATATTTTTAGTACAAATAGATACTTAAAGGGGACGTGTTTTGCCGAAAAGTCCGAATCGAACGGACCTTTTGTTTGGTGTATATTGTATATTGAACGTGGTTGGGAGAAATTCTATTCAGGTGCTACCGAAGGTTCTTATTCATAAATGTTCTATCTAAATGTAAACAATTGGCGAAATTTTTTAAAACATTACATGTATGTTTTGTATTGATCCCATGTTAAGATGACCTGAAATCCATTGGCTTGCTTATGATAAATATTACAATATTTGGCATTTTATGTAATTTTTCATTTTTTTGTATATTTTCATCTCCCAACTTTGGGCAAACATAAACATGTTTTTATACAGCGACATTTTGGAATGATATTTTATGTGAGAACTTGTTAATAGATTGCAAAATTATGTTGGATTTTTTATAGGTAGTCGGGAAAATGACGAATTGTGGAATAAATAACAAAACATTTTTTCTGGCTTTCCTTCGTACAGAAAAATATTTAGTTAGCTTAAATTATAGCTGGCCTCAGCAAATAATATTGCAAATAAGCAATTGTGGTCAGTTTCGTCTGTTGTCCGTCCGCCTGCCTATCTGTCCGTCCATAATATCAGTTTTACCCTCTAGAATCCACAAAAATTATCCGATATTCATTAAAGTTTGTCAAAAAGTGTTTGGCCATAAGCCCTTGTGTAAGATTGATTTCGGACAAAATTGCTGCAAAAAGTTCTGAGTAATATGCCCTTGAATGTCAATGCATTTACAATGTTTGCATCCAGATCGAAATTGTAAATTTTGAGTTATCTGTTCCGACAGTATTTAATAAATGCTCCTCGTAGAATTGTCATACAAATAACATTTTCAAATGATAATAACACTTTGCACAATGAAATGATAAACTGGATGACTAGTCGAATTCAAATTGCACGACAAAATCCATCAAAATTGGAATTATAGAACGCTACACAGAAGGATAATCAACAGTTTTATTCTTACATGTAATTATTCCAAAAAAATCTTCTGTTTCATCTTTTATAATCAAAACATTTATTTAAGGACATTTAACACAATTTATCAAGTACGAATTCAGTATTAAAATCAAAATAAACAGTGTCGCAGTTAGAGTTGAATTTGAACAAGTATTGTCCAGCAAGATTAACCCGGGACATCTGCATATGTAATGACCCCACTTCGGCTTTGTTTTGGTAAGACGCTCGACTTACGGACTTTGCGCACGAAAATTAAGTTGTCCCTGGTTAACCTTGCTGGACAATACAGGTGTCTTGGACAACGCTATTGGGATGTTTATAAACACACCTTTAACCTATAAAAACATGTTATTGTAGAGACGCACGTGCAAATCGTCTCGTCAATATTACATCAAAATACTGATTATCATCGATATGGTTTTGTTTTGATCTGTATAACATATAATTAGTAAATTGATATATTTTTCATTGTTTGGCGGGAATCCGAAAATTGTGGGAGCACTATATGACACTTGGTTAAAGAAAAAAAAACACAACAAACAAGAGGGCCATTGGCCCTGAAGCGCTCACCTGATATAATAACTTTTTTTTTGTAAACCAATTTTCAGGTTGATTGGACAAAGAATGTGACCTCTAGGGTGCACACAAGGTTTATCTAAGATTTGACCTTGTGACCTAGAATTGATCAAGACAATCATTCTGATCAATTTTCAGGTTGATTGGGCAAAAAATGTGGCCTCTAGAGTGCACACAAGGTTTTACAAAGATTTTACCTCATGACCTAGTTTATGACCCCAGATGACCCAATTTCAATCTTGTCTGAATATTGATCAAGACAATCATTCTGATCAATTTTCAGGGTGATTGGGTAAAAAATGTGGCCTCTAGAGTGCACACAAGGTTTTTCTAAGATTTGACCCCGTGACCTAGTTTTTGACTCCAGATGACCCAATTTCAATCTTGTCCGAGATTTCACCAAGACAATCATTCTGATCAATTTTCAGGTTGATTGGGCAACAAATGTGGCCTCTAGAGTGCACACAAGGTTTTTCTAAGATTTGACCCCATGACCTAGTTTTTGACCCCGTATGACCCAATTTCAAAATTGTGCGAGATTTTATCAAGCCAATTATTCTGAGAAATTTTCAGGTTGATTGGGCAAAAAATGTGGCCTCTAGAGTGCACACAAGGTTTTTCTAAGATTTGACCCTGTGACCTAGTTTTAGACCCCAGATAACCCTATATCATACTTGTGCGAGATTTTATCAAGTCAATCATTCTGAGCAATTTTCAGGTTGATTGGGCAAAAAATGTGGCCTCTAGAGTGCACACAAGGTTTTTCTAAGATTTGACCCCGTGACCTAGTTTTTGACCCCAGATGACCCAATTTCAAACTTGTCCGAGCTTTCATCAAGACAATCATTCTGAGCAAATTTCAGGTTGATTGGGCAAAAGATGGGGCCTCTAGAGTGCACACAAGGTTTTTCTAAGATTTGACCCCGTGACCTAGTTTTTGACCCCAGATGACCCAATTTCGAACTTGTCCGAGATTTTATCCAGACAATAATTCTGATCAATTTTCAGGTTGATTGGGCAAAAAATGTGGCCTCCAGAGTGCACACAAGGTTTTTCTAAGATTTGACCCTGTGACCTAGTTTTTGACCCCAGATGACCCAATTTCAAACTTGTACAAGATTTCACCAAAACAATCATTCTGAGCAAATTTCAGGTTGATTGGGCAAAAAATGTGACCTCTATAGTGCACACAAGGTTTTTCTAAGATTTGACCCAGTGACCTAGTTTTTGACCCAAGATGACCCAATTTCGAACTTGTATGAGATTTTATCAAGACAATTATTCTGAGCAAATTTTAAGTTGATTGGGCAAAAAATGTGGCCTCTAGAGTGCACACAAGGTTTTTCTAAGATTTGACCCCGTGACCTAGTTTTTGACCCCAGATGACCCAATTTCAAACTTGTCCGAGATTTCATCAAGACAATCATTCTGAGCAAATTTCAGGTTGATTGGGCAAAAAATGTGACCTCTATAGTGCACACAAGGTTTTTCTAAGATTTGACCCCGTGACCTAGTTTTTGACCCCAGATGACCCAATTTCAAATTTGTCCGAGATTTTATCAAGACAATCATTCTGAGCAAATTTCAGGTTGATTGGGCAAAAAATGTGGCCTCTAGAGTGCACACAAGGTTTTTCTAAGATTTGACCCCGTGACCTAGTTTTTGACCCCAGATGACCCAATTTCGAACTTGTCCGAGATTTCATCAATACAATCATTCTGAGCAAATTTCAGGTTGATTGGGCAAAAAATGTGGCCTCTAGAGTGCACACAAGGCAAAGTTTGACGGACGACGGACGACGGACGACGGACACCGGACGCCGGACGACGGACGCCGGACACAGCGGTATCACAATAGCTCACCATGAGCACATTCGTGCTCAGGTGAGCTAAAAAAAACCAACAACAACAGCGAATGTTCGAGAAAGCTTGAAGTAATTGTACATGTTTGTCTTGTATGTGTTCTTTTTATAATAATTTTCTGAAGGTTTGAGTAGTGTGCCTTCTTTTAAAGTCGTTGGCATTTAACATATTCTGTATTTGATCGTAGTTTCAAGAGTCGTTATGTTTTGTCTTACCTTTAAGCTTTTGGCGTTTTCGTTGTTTGGCCGAAGTTCTCTGTCTTGTTTCCAGGTTACTCGAATAAGAATTGTGTCTTGAAGGCCCCGATCCGAAGTCCCTTGACCCTTTGATGGAATCATCGGGTTTCGGAGAACCGTCCTCTTTTGGTTTGGCATTTCATGGCTTTACGATGGTTATGTTGATCGGAGGATGTGAAGTTCTAATAGAACAAATGACTAGTCTTCTCCGAAGTACATTTGATATTGCTCTGTCACAAAATAAAGAAATATAAAAGATAACTAAGTGATCAGTTTAAGTATATTTACAAGAATAGCCAATCAAAACTAAAAATTCAAGTACTCACTTAAATAAAGAAACTTCAGTACAAAGATAGACAATCGACAAAATGTAACAAAAACAACAACTATTCTCAAATACCGTGTATATCTAGTGTGAGAATAAAATCATGTTCTTGTTCTTGTTCTAAAAAAAGAAAAAACAAAAACAAAAAAAAAACAATAAATCACGAAGATACTTACAAAACGTAACTCAATTTCAAGTTCTAAAGTTCTCAAGTATAATGAATGTACGTTTGTCTTTGTTGCTTGGTATATTCTTCAAAACTATGATGTCTGCTGGAGAGTAAACATTTTAGATTTAACACATACTGATTTCATATTGCCTTCTCCAGTTAGCATATTATCAACTGTCCTTACTGAATTCTATATTACCACAGAAGCAGTGAACCGTGTGCTACCAACACATTCGATCGGGTCCAAGCTAGTAAGACTTTCGTTAATCAAATGTGACCCGTCACGGTAAAAGGAACCTTAAAGGAAGAGTGAAAAATATCGACCCTAGTCAGTCTGCGCAGTCCGCGCAGCCAAACTAGGGTCGACCCTTTTCACTTGTGCGTAATTTTCCAAATCTGGAATGTATTCCTTATCTTACTATATGTTCATTTTTTTGCATACAGTAACTGGTAGACATGTGCTGAGTCTGACATGTTTGTCAAAATGTGGATTTATTTTACTTCTAATAAGGTCCCTTTTAGAGTGACGGGTCATAACATAAAATCTTACCATATAACGATATGGTCAGCCCATGTGCCTTCCCTAGAAAGTTTGTTAAGGTAGTCATCCCAGCTTGTAATTCTCTCGTCAGATATGAACTCTTGTAACGGTGTTCCGTCTTCCTGAAAAATGTTATATCGTCCTTTTACAACAAACACCTCGTTACTGCAGCTTGCAGTTACAAGGTTTATGTTGAAAAACAGTGATATGTATGAACACAAGTATCATAGTCCCGTAACTATATCATCGCACATTATGAAATTTACCTTTTTTAACCCATTACGACACAGTGACTCTTTTTGACCCCCCTTAACACAAATGGCATATGAAAACATTGTGAAAAATGAAGAAATTGCTTGCCACAAGCAATTTCTTCATTTCCCACAATGTTTTCTAACAAAAAAGACGACAAGATTTTAATTTCCTTAAGTTGAAATTGTCGTCTGCAACATGTTTGAATTTGGACCAGTCCAAAAATTTGTCGTTTGGTAATGGGTTAACACAATATCGAACTCAAAACTAGTGTAATTATGCATAGTTCGAATATTGTAGGAGTCTCATACAGGTCTGCACAATTCCAACCAACACATGGAACATTGTATCGAATAATAAGAACATTTCCCTTGTTAAAGGGACATTTCATTCCAATTTCAATTTTCTAAAGTATGTCTTGATGCCAAGATTGGTTATTCTAATGGGTATAAATACTATTAGTTTTTAGCTCACCCGAGCACGAAGTGCTCAAGGTGAGCTATTGTGGTCGCTTTTTGTCCGTCGTCCGTCTGTCCGTCCGTCTGTCCGTCCGTCCGTCCGTCCGTCTGTCCACAATTTGTTGTTACCACTCTAGCATCCACAAATATTGACCAATCTTGACCAAACTTGGTCAAAACATGTATGGTTATAAGTTCTCGGATGAGTTCGATTTTGAGTCAGATCGGACCAGGAAGTCCAGAGTTATGTGCCCTTGAACGTCAAAAATGGCTAGTTTTGACTTTGTTACCACTCTAGTATCTACAAATATTGACCAATCTTGACCAAACTTGGTCAAAACATGTATGACTATAAGTTCTCGGATGAGTTTGATTTTGAGTCAGATCAGACAAGGAAGTCTGGAGTTATGTGCCCTTGAACGTCATAAAATGGCTAGTTTTGACTTTGTTACCACTCTAGTATCTACAAATATTGACCAATCTTAATCAAACCTGGTGAAAACATGTATGACCATAAGTTCTTGGATGAGTTCGATTTTGAGTCAGATCGGACTTGGAAGTCCGGAGTTATGTGCCCTTGAACGTCAAAAAAGGCTAGTTTTGACTTTGTTACCACTCTAGTATCTACAAATATTGACCAATATTAGCCAAACTTGGTCAAATCATGTATGACCATAAGTTCTCGTATGAGTTCGATTTTTAGTCAGATCGGACTTGGAAGTCCGGAGTTATTTGCCCTTGAACATAAAAAATGGCTAGTTTTGACTTTGTTACCACTCTAGCATCTACAAATATTTACCGATGAAGACAAAACTTTGCCACAATGTTGGTAACTATAAGATCTTGGATGAATTTGATTTTCAGTGTGATAGGAGCAGGAAGTCTGGAATTATGTGCCCTTGAATTTGACAAAATTGCTGTTTTCGACTTTGTTTACACTGTAGCATCTACATTTATTGACTAATCAAGGCAAAACTTGGCCACAATGTTGGTGACCATAAGGTCCTTGATGAATTAAATTTTCAGCTTGATTTGATTAGAAAAACAAGAGTTATTGGCTCTTGAATTTAACAAAATTACTGTTTTCGACTTTATTTTCTTTCTAGCAAACACAAATATGGACCAATCAAGACACAACTTGGTCACAAAGTTGGTGACCATAAGATCTTGATTGTTTTAATTTGTTCGATTGATCGGACTAAAAAAACCCAGAGTTGTGGCCCTTGATGGCTACAAAATTGCCACTTTCGACTTTGTTTTCTCTCAAACAGCAATAAATATTAACCAATAAATAAACTTAGACATGAGTTATGTGCCCTTGACTGTGACAAAATTGTTGTTTTCTTCCACTTTCTTTTTACTGTAACAGCTACAAATATTGATCATTCAAGATTATGAAAGCAGTTTTCAGCTTGATAAACATCTCGCATCTTAAATTATGTGCTCTTGAACTTGACAACCTTACGACTTTCATTCTATCTAGGTGCAGGTGAGCGATCAAGGACCATCATGGTCCTCTTGTTTTAAGTTGTTGCCAATAAGCGAGAAACACGCATTTACAGTTGAGACATAATTGATAAATTGCATATAAATCCTAACTGTTGTCCACAACAATTTGTTCAATTTTAACACAAAAATATATATTTCTCGTAAACGGAGCAATATTTTGGCTTAAGATTTTCAGAATTTTCATAAGGAAATGTGCTCTTTCAGACAAAAATAAAAGTAAAATTCATGACAAAAAATTCTGAAATGTTACTTTAACATGGAAAAATTTGGAAATGTGTGCTATCATATACTTACCATCAATGAATGGACAAATATACGATCTGGATCTTAGCTCAAATTTTGACACTGACATGTATAAGCTTTCAAATTACGTAAAGAACTAATTTCATAATCCGTATAGAGACAGATTAGATTAATCAAAAAAACCTATTTTTCAAGGAACTACCTGTATAATTATACAGAGAGTGGGATTCTAGCAGTTATTTTTTCCAAACTCATTGTCATAAAAAGCAATTTCAAACATTTATGGAAACAAATTACAGTTTAAAAAATTATTCTATATTTTAAAAATGTCTCAGATGCACGAAGTACAAATTCCTTTAAAATTGGAAGTTTGGAGATCATTGCAAGAAATATTATATGCCTCACCATGGCATTACTTTAGTTTGTATTACCGAATAACCATCTAGTTTAATTGTTGGAATCAAACTCGGAACTACGAATTCTGGTAAAGCAATTTTAGATATTAAGATAGGAAGTAAGTAGCATATACCTGATTTGGATTCGTCCTCAAATAATCTACGGCGGCTTCCCGTAAAGATCTTGCAGTGTGGTAAAACTCTCCCCGCACCCGTAACTGGTCAACTACCGCAGCAAAGAAACAGTTCCCATCCGGTGCAACATCTTTAACAACGAGACCGAGTCCTGACATAGCCTCTTTAAAGTTTATTAGACGATCGGCACTGACTTCTTGTTGTTTGTTTCCTGTTAAGTAGTTATAGGTCACAAATAAAGTTCGATCGATTAACGATCGCCGTTAACCTTTTTGTTTATTATTGTTTCAACTTACTCCCTACGAAAATAGAATCCCACAAACAGACAAATAAAAGTTTGATAAATGATCCTCAGTCGATCGCTGCTGTTCGCATCGACTTTGTTTCCTGTTAAAATAAATAGCCATGATTGAAGATCGCCGGATTTCCAGTTGAAAATGAAATGGCACTTGATTTCAGTGAAGTAATATTTTTCCTGGATTTGGTATATTTTAATTGCGGAAATAATAATAATCATTCTGTAAGCATGTAAACCGTTTCCAAAATCACCTTTCAAATGACCCGATGAGAAATAATTTTGGATACTATTGAATACCAGCATTTGTTTCTTGTCTCGAGATATGTCGCAGCTTTTTAACAAAAACCTCGTAACTGCAGCTCAAAAAACTGCAGTTATGAGGTTTTGATGAAAAGCGACTATATTCACTATATATTATAGAGAAACGTGTCAGATACCAAGAGGGCAAGTGCTTTAAATGCATTCGTTTACGTAAAAAACAAGGTTTTTATATGAGTCAAATTTCTTTATGTCGAGTGTCCCTAAGACAAAGTTATCCCTACGTCGAAGTAATTTTCAAGTCCTGATTTTAATGTTCTTCATTTCTGTACATTTCAACATCAACACGTCGTTTTTCGCATGCTCGAACTTTATCTATACATATGTATTCTCCCGCTTTCGGGGCACCGCAATGATGGCGTTAATATTGGTTATATATGTACATAATAAAATTTATATACATTCATAAATTAAAAAACATGTAAATCTAAAGATGGCGTATATATATTTAAAACAAGAGGGCCATTGGCCCTGAAGCGCTCACCTGATATAATATAACTTTTTGTATACCAATTTTCAGGTTGATTGGACAAAAATGTGACCTCTAGGGTGCACACAAGGTTTAACAAGATTTGACCTCGTGACCTAAAATTGATCAAGACAATCATTCTGATCAATTTTCAGGTTGATTGCCGAATGATTGGGCAAAAATGTGGCCTCTAGAGTGCACACAAGGTTTTACAAAGATTTTACCTCATGACCTAGTTTATGACCCCAGATGACCCAATTTCGATCTTGTCCGAGAATTGATCAAGACAATCATTCTGATCAATTTTCAGGTTGATTGGGCAAAAAATGTGGCCTCTAGAGTGCACACAAGGTTTTTCTAAGATTTGACCCTGCGACCTAGTTTTTGACCCCAGATGACCCAATTTCAAGGTTGTCCGAGATTTTAACAAAGCAATATTCTGAGCAAATTCCAGGTTGATTGGGCAAAAAATGTGGCCTCTAGAGTGCACACAAGATTTTTCTAAGATTTGACCCCGTGACCTAGTTTTTGACCCCAGATAACCCAATTTCGAACTTGTCCAAGATTTTATCAAGACCATTATTCTGATCAATTTTCAGGTTGATTGGGCAAAGAATGTGGCCTCTAGAGTGCACACAAGATTTTTCTAAGATTTAACCCCGTGACCTAGTTTTTGACCCCAGATGACCCAATTTCAAACTTGTTCGAAATTTTATCAAGACAATCATTCTGAGCAAATTTCAGGTTGATTGGTCAAAAAATGTGGCCTCTAGAGTGCACACGAGGTTTTTCTAAGATTTGACCCCGTGACCTAGTTTTTGACCCCAGATGACCCAATTTAAAACTTGTCCAAGATTTTATCAAGACAATAATTCTGAGCAAATTTCAGGTTGATTGGGCAAAAAATGTGGCCTCTAGAGTGCACACAAGGTTTTTCTAAGATTTGATCCCATGACCTAGTTTTTGACCCCAGATGACCCAATTTCAAACTTGATCGAGATTTTATCGAGACAATCAATATGAGCAAATTTCAGGTTGATTGGGCAAAAAATGTGGCCTCTAGAGTGCACACAAGCCAAAGGTTGACGGACGACGCACGACGGACGACGGACGACGGACACGGCGGTATCACAATACCTCACCATGAGCACTATCGTGATCAGGTGAGCTAAAAACTCAACGATACAAATGAAGTTCATTTTAGTTTATTTCCGCTATTTAGCGACAAATTGTGGTCGTATTTAAGACCGAAGATTGCCGCCCATCTTATTGTCCATAATATATCTTCGTCGAACATTCTATACGTCGAAGCTTTCCCGAAATTCGACATAATTAAAGAAATTTGACTGTATAAAGGAAAAGAAAATGCTCGGAATAACAATATTTTCTTCCATTGCCGCAACATTTTCCGAGCTATAAAATTTATCTTTATGAACATTCGATTTTTTATCTGCAGCAGGTTTAAAATTGCGATAGTCTAATGTTTTGCCGTTTTTATAAGAGTGTAAAGTTGAGGACTGGTTGATTGCTTTCCATTTTATATGTCATACCCTTATTTCACCTTGTCTGTGTCAAAGCTAGGGATATATTTTGATAGCAAGGCATTGTCAAATGTTTTGTACAAATAATGTAGCAAAGTCTTGTCAAATGTTTACCTTATTTATCACAATGTATTTCAATGATTTTTTTCCAACAACAACTTTATACAAATGTAACTTTACCTTCATTTCCAGCGGCCATTTCATTTTGTGATGTAGCAGATGGTTGACTAATCTCAGCATTCCTCGACAGGCAGTTTTTGTTTCTCCTTGCCACTTTGGTTCGTTTTGCAGTTTTCTGTTGATGTTCATACGGGAGAGATGTATTTCCTACATCGACGGTCCACTCATTCACATCTCGAATGAAATTAAAGTACGGATGATCAAACAATGGACCATCTATTATTAATCAACGAATAAAGTGGTACATGTCGTTGCTTTTCTTTAAACACATCGAAACTACAGCTTTAAACAAGACGTAGTAACGAGGTTATTGAAGAAAAACAGAGATGTGTTAGGTATGTTCATCAAAGAAAATTTGCAAGAAATGAAGTGGATAGTGGGAAAGGGGAACTAGACACATTTGAATTTCATGTTACTCGGGAACTGGAACAACACACGCCTAAGAATATTGTGATTATGGTATATGTTGATAGCTGACAGCGCCTTCAAGTAATGAAGTTGTTTTGAGAGAACTCTATGGGTATTGACCAGACAATTATATCACTAACACGGATTCTTCCTAAATCATTTCATCCTTGGAAGAATGATGAAATTAATTGAGTAAGATCCGTGTTTGTGCCGTTTTCTAGCACTATTTTTAATGAAATTTGTTTAGAATCTGTACTCGTATGTAGCGAAAATGAAACCGTTATTTTAATAAAGGTGTAAAACCTTGTCGCAAACAACACCTGGTTTTGACGTTCCTAATAGAAAATGTACCAGAAAACATTAAGACTAATACAGAAAATGCTGAGAATTCTATTTTTGCCTAGATGTTTTCTTAGCTGTTTGTAGACACAAATCTTATTTTATCAACGTTTATTTTGTCGTCTGTAGCAGATTTCAGTTGATTATGTTTATTTTTTGTCGTTTGGGAAATGGTTAACAATACCTTAAGGGTGTAAAGAAATACTGTGGTTGTAGTGGTCATCGTTTGGGGAATCTGTATCTGGTACTTTAGTATCTTTCACTGCGCACACGGTTGCACCACTACCTGTGCCCCCTCTACTAACTTCCTCGAGCTGTACAAAGACTGGACATGTTCCTTTGCCACTTCTTTCTTTGCCCTTCTTATGATATGTATGAAGGTAAAGTTTCTGGTAGCAGTCTTCAGATGACGGCGACTGCCGTCTAGCGCCCGATGTACCGTCCTGGTCATGGTTAATTTCAAGGTCAATGCCTGCAAATGCTGGGTGATTTCTACTGTAAACCTCTTGTCCTTTATAATCGCGACATTTCGAACATCTACATTCGATCGTTTCAAGGATTTCATTGCAGTGTTCACAACAAACGTGGAATTTATCACAATCATGGCAATGATGGGTATATGGTTCATGGTGACCGATGCTTAACCCCTTCTTGTGGCATTGACACTTCGTGAACCTAGTTTAGTTGGTTCCAATCTTATCTACATCGAATACTTCGCGTTATAGTTGATTACACATGCCTCTAGTTTAGTTGATTATTACGTGAGCCGCTAACATATTTTTTACGAAACAGTCTTACTGAACGGTCTGCAGAGTTGCCGTACGTATTTCACCATTCATGAGAACTAGGTCTTTCCGTAACCCTCCGGGATTTGTCGAACGCAATTACCTTAAAGCGAAATTTTACATGAAACATATTTATATTTTCATTTAAAAAAAAACATGTATTGTATTCACTGTAAGGTAATACATAATTTATTTACAAATGAAAAAAAAATTACATTCGTAAATCGGACCTGGCCGCCATTTTTGTTAGCTCGGCACAGCACCTTCAAATTTGTGAGCCATAATTATGTTGCTCACGTAAAAGGTTAACAGGTCGTTCAGTAGGAATACGTTACGGTACGTGTTCACTTTTGAGCTAACCTGTTGCCTTACTGAACGCAGGGATGATAACCAAAATTTCAGGAATAAAGACGAAAAAGAACAAGATGTGTTTGTGAAACACGAATGCCCCCGAAATGGCTATTTTTTGAATAGGGTTAGCAGATGACCTTGAGGAAGGTCATATTGTATGGAACAGATAGATAGATAGATAGATATCATTGAAAGGAAGTTACATACCAAACTTCAGCTTTGTATGTCGAATATGTTTGGAGAAATGGCAATTTTTTTCGGATAGACAGACGGACAGACGGTCAGACGGACGGATATGAGTAAAACAATATACCCCCGATCTCTCGATACGGGGTCATAAAAAGACAAGTAAAGTGGAATGCGACGAAAGCAATTTGTCTTCTTTTACCTATTCCCATACAGTGGCGCTTTTTGGCGCCCTTCAAGAAAATACACTACAAAACATTGTTCAAAATAAAGAATTTCTTGTGACAAGCAATATTTCCATTATTCACAATGTTTTCTATCCAAAAATGTAATTAAGATTTTTAAAATTATATCGACTGTAAATTATTGTCTAAAACAACTTTCAAATTGGAACAATCCAAAGAAAGAAAGTAGCAACAAAAAAGCCCCTTACACCATTTGAGACTACACCGTGTTTTCTTATACAGTGACTAAATGGTCTGAAACGATACACGGGGCCTTTTTCAAATTCCCTGCACTTGATATTGTTGTCTGTTACATCTTTGAATTTGGACAAGTCTAACAGTTTGCTGTCTGGTAATTGGTTAATTGTGTGTGCCTAGAAGATTGTAGTAGCGACAGATCTCAACGAATTCGCCTTCATTTGCGCCTCTTGTGCCTTGTATGTGTTCCCAATTCTTGCCCACTCTTTGGATAACCACTCATACCCGGACGCACTTGGACTACAGCTACTCAGTTTATCATAGACGCACAACAAATCTATGGTCATGCCTTGTTGATGACATTGGTACTGATGGCAAAGAATATTGAACAACTGGAACAGGGAGGAAAGCGTTTTCTGAAAGCTGACAATGTTGTCGCATCTGTCGTTTTGGGTGAAATTTGTTAATATCATGTCTGTGTGTTGTGTAAGAAAGTAGTAAATACTGGCCGCTGATGCGTCATTTACTGATTGAGTTAGGGGTAACTGAAACTTCAGACTGTTCACAAACTGAACAGCAAAGCTAGCAATTCCCTCTTGTCGAACTATTTCTATCGGTAACGGAATTTGTTTGTCCCTAAGGTGACCTAATTTGTCAGTTATCAGAATCTGCACGGAGCTTTCGCCAAAGTATTCTCCCAAGTCTATGCACTGATGATGTTGACAAACATAGTCCAAGTACGGAGTTCCCGAGGTGTATTCAAGATAAAAGGCATAAAGCCATTGTTCTTGTAGTGGCAAGTTAAATAGCACCTCCTTATGTAATTTAACTATAGCACCGTTTTCTGTACAACCCTTCCCAGAATCGTTTGAGAAATCGCGGAAATATCTCTCAGTAAGTAGACGAGCTTTTCCGAAATTCCCTACTATGAATGTGGTAATTATCCATTCTCTTGCTCCCATAACAGCAAGGGAGGTGAAACATTTCACAGCGTTGTCAGCATCGTGTTGTGAGTTGTACAGCAAACCTTCGAAACATTGTGACAGACCGAAGTGTCCCATTAGACCCGTCTTGTCCAGAAACATGAATATGTAGACTAGATATTTCCTACTAACTACACAAATACGAGCAAAATGCCATCTTATTTCTTCATAGGAACATTCGCAAACAAGGTTCTTTGTTCGAAAAAAGAAATCAGGGATACAGTTCGCACCAAGAAATACTTTCAGCTTAAGTAAGAAACTCTGGAATATGTCAATGAAGCTTGGTTCATTATTGCCGATGTCCAACCCGTCAACGATGTGGAAGAAAACAGCCTTTGTAACATCTTTTGACATCATTCGACTGCCTTCAAAGATGAACTTGAGGAATTGGTACATGACCTTGTAACAGAATCTAGATTCGCTCGTAATAATTGTCCTGCAGATGATATATTCAACCACTGCAAAAGAATACTGCCACTCAACACAGCCTGTACAAAACGCACCGTGAGAGCAGACTGGTAGGACTCGCACAGCTTCCCCAATCTTCTGGTGAGTTTCATCCATCGACTTGACATAAAATTTCAACAACCTTTCCTTCGACTCCTTTGCTTGTTCCGGCCAATCACATTTCAATGATAGAATCTTTGGTGCTTCGTTTGTAGCCAAGTCTTCCCTTAGATATAAATGCTTCAAAAAGGTTCCCTCTTTGCACGGTTGAACATTATTTCTCCAAATCGACGGATTCTTTGGTCGTAATTTTAAATAGCCAATTTTGCAGCCTGTCTCATCTGGTATCAATTGTTTTTGTCCTACAACTTTCTCTTCTTTGGAGACCACTATGTCGTTAGGATATATGGTATACCAAATCTGTGGAACACCCTCCTCGTCAAAGCAGTCAGAACTATTGTTGACTTGGTCAGTCCATAAATAGGATTCGAGATCGTTGTACCGGTCCCCTACACCGCGGCAAGCGTACCAATGTTGCAATGGATTTGGAAATGAGACATGTTCATTTTTCATATGCTGATTTCTGACAAGAATGTTCCCATCTTGTATGTATTTCAATAGAAAATTAAGATGATCACCTGATAGTATATCAGTGCTTGTGTTGTTTTCTGCCTCATTCTGTTCATCTGCAGAATCTGAAAAGGTAGAAATCCAGCCCTAGTCACATATCAAAATGATATACTAGCAATGTTTAACATGCTTGATTCTTGCGCACATAATGGTTGTTGTGTTCCTAATTCCTATTGTATTTATGTGATTTTTTATGGAAACCCGTAGGAAGGAACTGTACTACAAGCGTCGTCGCTTTTCATAAAAGCCTCGTACATATACCTTAAGGTAAGTTTGGAGAGCGGCCATGTGACTTGCAAATTTTGTGTTTATTCTGCGGCACCAAATGCCCATGCTACAATTTTCATAAATTTTTTAAAGCGAAACATTCCCCTTTTTTGTGACGGTGAATGTCAAATGAAGTATTTCATTGTTCTAAATGTAAACATTTGCAAGAAAATTTTAGTATTTTTTTAAATATGGATATTTTTGTCATAATTAGGCTAAAACAGAGTAGGTGGGGCAAGATAAAGTCAAATATCTTTTTTTATTTGCGTGGAAAGGTGTGCTGATTTTTTGTTTAGAAATAGATCTTGGTATTATCTTCAAAATATCCAAAAACAAAAAATATTAATTGGTTAATTTTTTGGCGAATTGAAAAAAGTTGCAAAATTTTCTCAAAAAAATTTGATTTTTCAACTTTTCCGGTATTTTTTTTTCCAGAAAATTGTTTTTAAAATATTCTTTTCAATAATTTCATCACATTTGTGCATACGTAAAGTCTCTAAGTCTCTAAATTGATATATCATTTGAAATTATCCATTCAGAATAACTTGCTGTATGACTTAAAAACATAAGGGTAATTTTGCGAAAATGGTCATTACAAGTCAAGGGCAGATAACTCTGACACGAAACGAGTCAGGAAATTTACCCTGATTTTTTTATTTTGTTCAGGAAATGCTACTTTACAACATACGTACAAATAAAAAAAATCATTGTGCGGATAAAAATTAAAATCCCGGGCTCCGAGTCCAAACTTACCTTAAATTGAAATTTGTAGTTATGTATTTGGGAATTTATAATATTTGTTCCGGTTACTTAAGATAAGTCCTGGGCAATGCACTTCCGGTAAAATCGTTATATTTCGACTTATTCCGTGACGTCCGTAAGTCCGAGAACTTTTAAAGTACCGTTAGATGCAATATCACCTGTTTTCGTATCAACGGAAATAATTAAGCGTGCTCAGATTTCCGAGGAATATTGTAAACAATTTTTGTAAAAATGATTCTAAATTGTATTAAGAGTACGCAAAACCCCAACAGAAGTCAAAAAGTTTAGAGCAATTAAAATTACTCTCCTTTAAATCTTCTATTCGCACCATACATATTTCGTTCTATCACTGGTCACATAGCCCATTACCCATGTCTTACCTTAAGCAGATAACACAATTCGATCGCGCGGCACATATATAGGAGTGGAACGAACGTCATTCAATACGTATATTCTTCTTAGATCTATCTAATTACAGTATCTTAAAATGCCCAAAACATAACATGACCATACCATAGACACTGTAAAGCTTCTCACACCAATCGTTGTGGCGTAAACTGAAATAGTGCGCCTCAGGAATATGCCCAAGAAGGAGATCCTCGTGGAAGTCTAATGTATCATCTGTCAATGATCTATAACAACCATTTCCTGTGTTTTGTCTCGGAGCTATCAACTGATCTGAACTTGTTGACTTAATATCACCACTATCACTTCCAGCCGTTTGTTCAAATGCATGTGTATCTCTGTTTGTTTGCTTTAATTTGACCTGGCTTGATTTTGACCGTAGACTTCCGTCTGTATGGCTTGTGTGTATGTCCGAGACTAGATCTTCGAAAGCCTTTCCAACGTCTGCTACCTTTTCTGTAATGTTGATTATTTTAGAAATTCTATTTAATGCTTTTATTTTATAGAGTGAAAAACAAATAGGAACATCCGATTATACTATTTGAATTATATCTTACAAATCCATTTCAGAATTGTTATAAGTATTTTCCTTTGTCCATTCAATGTTTTCAAAACGTTTTTCTTTAACATATTTTCAAAAGACGTCCATTTTACAGCTCTAGCAAAGTATTATCAAGAAAGATTTTATATTTAAAACTAATTAAATACTCCTGTTTACACTAACATTTAATTTGAGCAAGTCTAACCTTTTGGAAAAGTGCAACGATATAAAAACAAATGAATGTTTGGGAATGCCTTTACTACAAGTAGAGTCTAGTTTTATTTCTTACTAATTTATTTACAGGTTCCACCGTCCTGTGTCTTCACTTAAAGTCATTGATCTGAAGCATTTCCTCTTTCCTTTTTTCACCCATCCTTATACATGTAGGTGTCAAATTTAAGGATCGTTTTGGACACGATGGCTTACCTGTAAGCTTGGAATGTTTTGCTTGTTCAGTAAAAGTGTCTTGTTCCATATCCAATTTATTCTGATGAGAAATATGTCTAAAAGATCTTGATCCGAAGCACGTTGACTCTTCGTCAGTAGCATTGGTTGTCCCTTCATAGTTTGGAGAACCATCCTTATTTGACTGGTCAATGCGTGGTTTTACAACTGTTATGTTGATTGGAGGGTGTGTAGCTCTAGTCGAACAAATGACTAGTCTCCTTCGAAGTACATTTGATATTGCTCTGGCATAAATTAAAGAAATGGAAAGATAAATGACCAGTTTCAACAAGGGAATAGACAATCAAAACTAAAAAAAACAATTATCCAAGTTAGTAAAGAAACTTCAGAACAAAGAAATACAATCGACAGAATATAAAAAATAAATATGAATCTTGGAAATATTTGAAAAAACGTAATCCAGTTCCAAGTCCAAGTAAAATACACGTACGTTTGTTTTTGCTTGATTTACTCTTCAAAACTATGTTGTCTGCTGTAAAGTAAACATTTCAAGTCCTTAGAATATGATTTCATATTCCTTTCCCCAACTATGATATTATCCACTGTCCTTACTGAGTTACAATTTTATCACCGAAGCCATTTCATCGTGTATAAGCAACATATTTGATCGGACACAAGCTGATTAGACGAAAATTCATCACAATCTTACCCTATAACGATATGGTCAACCCATGTACCTTCCTTAGATTGTTTGTTAAGGTAGTCATCCCAGCTTGTAATCCCCTCGTCAGATATGAACTCTTGTAATGGCGTTCCGTCTTCCTATACAAAATTAAACACGCGTAGCTACATTATCAGTAGGAAATGTATATGATTTGGAATCTCGAAAAAAGTTCCATTTGATACCAACATGGATCAGGCTTATTCACAAGACTTATTTCACAATCCATTTATATATATTTATATAGAGAGAAAGGTTTTAACACTTCTATTTGAGTTCCAAACTCTTTGTCATAGCTTATTTAAACGTATATCAAATTGCATCACGATTTCGAATACTTTGCTACATTTTAAACTCGAATTGTAAAATAATAGAATAAGAGTTGCATTTAAAGATCACTTCAAGAAATATAACATGCTCAATCGAGTCATTTTATATTTTATATAACAGAATAATAATCCCATTTTGAATTTATTCGCTTTTTCAAAAAAAATTCGTAATCCCATCTTAAACAAGACTGCAGTTAAGAAGTATCGATATGTCGGTAGCAATCTCGTGACTAAGCATTTTAAGCATACGAAAACCTGATTCAATATTCAATTCATGGACATTTTCTTGAAAATTTCATTTTCTATCTTTATCTGAAAGATCATATTTTATTATGGGTATTCAGGAAAAAAAAGTATTGCGCCGTTTACGAGGAAAAAAATTCCCTTAAAAATGTAATTAGCGGTCTTTTAGCACACTTCACATGTAAATGGGAATTAGTCGTTTCCGTCTCTACTTTAAATGCGTTTTCTGGCTCATCAGCAACAATTTAAAAAATCTGATAGCATGTAAGCCCATTAAAATAACCAATCTTGGCATGAAATCATACAAATGTACTTTTCTTTAAGAAATTAGAAATATCGATCAAAAATATAGTCATGTACAATGTACCTGATTTGGATTCGCTCTCAAATAATCTACTGCTGCTTCTCGTAACGATCTGACAGTGTGGATAAACTCTCCCCGCACCCGTAGCTGGTCAACCACAGCAGCAAAGAAACAGTTACCATCCGGTGCAACATCTTTGACTACTAGACCGAGTCCTGACATAGTCTCTTTGAAGTTTGTTAGACGATCGCCAGTAGCTTGTTGTTGTTTGTCGGGACCTTGTTTTCTTTCTGAAAAAATGGTATCTTTGCTTTTCATCGAAAACCTCAAAACTGCAGCTTGTTCTAAGCTGCAGTTTTGAGGTTTTCGAGGAAAAGCGAAGATATACTACAATTTAAGTTTAAAGGGACATTTCATTCCAATTTCAAATTTTTAAAGTATGTCTTGATGCCAAGATTGGTTATTCTAATGAGTATGAATACTATTGGTTTTTTGAAGTTGTTGCCAATAAGCGAGAAACAAGCATTTAAAGTTGAGACATAATCAATAAATTGCATATAAATCCGAACTGTTGTCCACAACAATTTATTCAATTTTAACACAAAAATATAAATTTCTCGTAAACGGCGCAATAGTTTGGCTCGAAATTTTCAGAATTTTCATAAGGAAATATGCTCTTTCAGATAAAAATAAAAGTAAAATTTATGACAAAAAATTCTGAAATGTCACTTTAAAGAAACAGTCTTGAACTGGTGGTACATCTTTGACGACCATACCAAGCCCTGAATGGTATCTTTGAAGATGTTTCATCAACTTGACTATCGCCACTAGCATGTTGCTGTCATTCGTAACTTTGTTTACCTTCTGAAAAGATGTGACAATTTAAGTTTAAAGAAGCAGTTGTCGCCCGATGGAACACCTTTGAGGACCATACCAAGCCCTGGCGTTGTTTCTTTGAACATGGTTAGACGATCGCTGGTACGTGTTGTTGTCTTTCGTGATTGTAACTTGTTTCTTGTTAAAAGCAAAAAAAAAAAGTTCGATCGTTTAACAATCGCCGGTAGCCTTTATGTTTATCATAACTTCGTTAACTTACTGTCTACAAAAAATAAATAATTAAAATCCAACAAATAAACAAATAAAGTTTGATAACTTGTCGCCAGTCGATTGCTGCTCATCGTCTTGACTGTGTTTGTTTCCTGTTATCCCTTTCCCAAACGACAAAATTTTACGGTGATCCACTTAAAAAAACTGCCACAAATGACAAAACAGATGCTATTTAAGATAAAATTTGTGTAAAAAATGGCCCAGAAAATATTGAGACAAAAGGAGAAACTGCTGGTTATCAGCAGTTTCTTCTTTTGTTTCAATGTTTTCCCAAGCCTTATCTATTAGGGACGTCAAAACCAGGTCTTGTTTAGGAGAGGGTTAAAATAAATGCCCTAGATTAAAGATTGTCGGATTTCCTTATGAAAATAAAATGACATTTGATTTCAGTGAAGTAATTATTTCCTGGATTTGGTAAATCCTAATTGCGGAAATTATTCTGAAATCGTGTAACCTGTTCCCAGAACATCTTAAGTTTTCAAACGGCAATATATTTGAAATGACTTTGGATGCTACTGATTACCAGCAATTTTTACAGGAGTGTGTCAGAAACCAAGGGGATAAGCGACAGAGACTGCATCTTTTTTAAATGAAACAACATAAACCCTTTCTACAATAAGACTTGTTTTAAAGGCATTTTGAAAACATTTGGACAGGAAAAGAAAATGCTGATACATACACATTCATCAACATCCAATTTTTCATCTGCCGTAGCTTTTAAATTGCGATAGTCTAAACGTTTGTAATTTGGAATAAAAGTAAAGAGTTGAAGGCTTTGTTTTGTTACCAGTTTATGCCACATCCCATCTCTACTCGACTTTGTCAACGTTCGGGATAAATTTCGATGGCATCTTCTTGTCAAATGTTAAATTCTATTGTACATACTTTATTCCAGTAAATTATCAAATTAAGAAAAACCTGAAACATTTAAAAGCAACTTTAAATACATTTATCCTTATTACTTATAACATTACCTTCATTTCCAGCGGCCATTTCACTTGACGATGTACCAGATGGTCGGCTAATTCCGGTCTTCTTCGGCAAATAGTTTTTGTTTCTCCTCGTCGTTTTGGTTACTTTTGCAGCTTTCTGTTGGTGATACTGGGGAGATGTACCTTCAATCGGATTGTCTACATCGATGGCCCACTCATTTACGTCTCGAATGAATTTCAAGTCCGGGTGATCAAATAGTGGGTCGTCTATAAATAATGAAAAACGCTGTACGTTTCTTTTATTTTCTTCAAAGACCTCGGAATTACAGCTTTACACAAGCTATGGGTGTGAGGTTTTTCATGAAAAGCCGCGATGTGTTATATATGTTCACCAAAGAATGTTTGGAGGGAATGAAGTGGAAAATAGAAAAGGGGAACTAAACACATTTAAATCTAATTTAATTTAATTTAATTTAATTTAATGTTACTCGGGAAGTAGAACATCCAATGCTTAAGTATAATCTGATTATGATCTATTTTGATCGTTGGCAGCGCCTTCAAGTAATGAAGTTTAAAGGAAAACTCTAGGGATATAGAAAAAACTACCAATGAGGAAATAAATTGAGTAGATCTAGGATCCGTGTTAGGGATATTTGCTAGCACTACCCTTTTTTTAAATGAAAATTGCCCAAGAATCCGTACACGTTTGCAGGGAAGATATTTAATTTAACAAAAAAGTTTAACAATACCGAAAGGGTGTGACGAAACCATCTGGTTGTCTTGGTTCACGTTTAAAACATCTGTATCTTGTATTTTGGTTTCTTTCACTGAAAACACGGTTGTACCACTACCCGTGCTTTCTCTACCACCTTCTCCGAGCTGTACAGAGCCTAGACAGGTTCCTGTACCATTTCCCGTTTTATGATAAGTGTGAAGGGAACGTTTCTGGCAACAATCTTCAGATGACGATGACAGCCGCCCATCGCCCAATGTACCATCAAGGTCATGCTTTATTTGAAGGCAAAGGGCAGCAGAAGCTGGGTGATTTCTACTGTAAACCCCTTGTCCTTTATATAACCGACATTTAGGACATTCATTCTCGATTGTTTCTAGGATTTCATTACAGTGTTCGCAACAAACGTGGATTCTGTCACAATCCTGGCAGCGATGGGTATATGGCTTATGTTGACAATAGCTTATAAGCCCTTCTTGTGGCATTGGCACTTAGTGTTTCTAGTCCAGTCGCTTCAAACTTTATCTACATCGAATATCTCGCATTATCGTTGATACCACATGATGGTCCTAGATAAAAACAAGAGTGCCTGAAAGGCACCGATATCGCTCACCTGAGTTCTTCATGTATCTAAATTGTGTACAAAATAAATTGTGTTGTAAACAAATAGTTATGTCACATTAAATTATTGTAAACTAGAATATCACTAAAGTGATCATACACCGCCCCCAACAGCACTGTTTTGTGCATTTTGAGAAGTGCATTTCATTTGAACTGTGAGCTGATCAATTGGAAAAAAGAGCAAACAAAAAAATCAACAGACCAAACAACACATGTAAATGTTGCAAAAATGCCAATTTTCAACAAAAGGACATACATAGCTCATTTAAAAATCAACAAGCCCCACCCTGCCATGCCCACATTTTTCAATAAATCAAAAATTCACAAACATGTATTGAAGGCAGTCCCTCAAAGTACGTTCCGGTGAGGTTTGGTTCAAGTTTGCTCTATAATTGCTTTTTAAAGAATTTTCTCATGATTTCGTTAAGTCCGATAAGCCATGCCCGGCCACGACCACAATTTTTGACAAATAAAAATAATTGCGAACAAATATTGTAACGAGTCATCCAATGATCATTTCTGCCAAGTTTGGTAACAAACCGCCTGACGGTTAAGGAGGAGAAGATTTTTGAAGAATTATCTAACAATTTCTCGAAGTCTGATAAGCCCCGCCCTGCCACGCCCACACTTTTCACGCAATCAAAAATTCATGAACATGTGTTAAATGCAGTCACTCAATGGACAATCCTGCCAAGTTTGGTAAAAATTGGCCAAATAATTTATTTTTAAAAAAATTTCACATCATTTCTCTAAATCCTATAAGCGAAGCCCTGCACAACGCCCACAGTTTTTGACGAATCAAATTTTCATGAACAAGTTTTGAAAAAAGTCACCCAAAGAACATTCCTGCCAAGTTGGGTAAGATTTGGCCCAGTGGTTAAGAAAAGAAGATTTTTATAGAATTATCTACTGATTTGTCGAAGTCTGATAAGCCCCGGCTTGCCACGCCCACATTTTTCACTCAATCAAAAATCCATGAGCATGTGTTGAAAATAGTCACTCAAGGGACATTTCTGCCAAGCTTGGTTCAAATTGGCCTGATAATTGATTTTTAAAGATTTTTCACATGATTTCTCTAAGTCCGATAAGCTCCGCCCTGCCCCGCCCACAATTTTTGACGAATCAGAAATTCACGAACAAGTTTTGAAAAGGGTCACCCAAGGAACATTTCTGCCAAGTTTGGAAAGAATCGGCTCAGTGGTTGAGGAGAAGAAGATTTTTGAAGAATACCCTAATGATTTCTTCAAGTCTGATAACCCCCGCCCTGCCACGCCCACAATTTTTGACGAATCAAAAATTTACGAACAAATTTTGAAAAGAGTCACCCAAGGAACATTTCTGCTAAGTTTAGTAATAATTGGCCCAGTGGTTGAGGAGGAGAAGATTTTTGAAGAATTCACTAATAATTTCTTTAAGTCTGATAAGCCCCGCCCTGCCACGCCAACAATTTTTGACGAATTAAAAATTCACGAACAGCTCTGGAAGAAGGTTACCCAAGGAACATTTCTGCTAAGTTTGGAAAGAATTGGCCCAATGGTTGAGGAGGAGAAGATTTTTGAAGAATTCACCAATGATTTCTTTAAGTCTGATAAGCCCCGCCCTGCCACACCCACAATTTTTGACGAAACAAAAATTCCCGAACAAATTTTGAAAAGGGTCACTCAAGGAACATTTCTGCCTAGTTTGGAAAGAATTGGCTCAGTGGTTGAGGAGGAGAAGATTTTTGAAGAATTCCCTAATGATTTCTTTAAGTCTGATAAGCCCCGCCCTGCCACGCCCACAATTTTTGACGAATCAGAAATTCACAAACAAGTTTTGAAAAGGGTCACCCAAGGAACATTTCTGCCAAGTTTGGAAAGAATTGGCCCAGTGGTTGAGGAGGAGAAGATGTTTAAAGCAATTGTTGACGACGACCGACGCACGACGCACGCCGGACACAGGGTGATCACAAAAGCTCACCTTGAGCATGTTGCTCAGGTGAGCTAAAAATAATAAGAATAATTAAGGAACGAAATTCCAACAATTAACAGGTGTTTGTTTTTTGATACTTTTGAAGAAATTTGTGTGACGAAACAATAAAACATTTGACCGTCTGGCAATGGCTTAAAATTTATAGAGTTGCCAAAATCGATTGTTAAACAATACAGTCTTAGGAATGAGTAACCGTGTACGTAACAAAACAACCTTTGACTACACCTCCTTCATTATAAGAGAAGTCGATTGAAAGAAACTAAATCTTAATATTACTACAGAAGATTTTTCCCTACTTTCCACACGACATCCTTGCTTCGTATTTCTCTTCAATGCGTTCTTATATATAGTTCACAAAACAATGTAAATGACCTGAGAGAGCATCTCTATCAATTAGCTAGAGATGCTCTGCCAGGACTTGTAACTCTTTCCCTGGAACTTTACATCCATAGTCAATAAATACACAAGAGAAACTCAGAATTTTCTCCTTTTTTCTAGTATTTTTTATTCTATATCATACACACATTTTTGGCGTAGTTCCTTTTATCGGCTGCAAAAGCTTTGACTCTGAAAAGTTTTCAAATTTGTTAGAAAAGGTAATGCTTAAAACATGTTAGGCAAATGCAAGTACCCAATATTTACCAATTTTCTGTCGTCTTCAAGCTAATGCTCTATCATTTTGCTTCCTTGCTGTCAATCAAAGTAAATACTGACATTTGTTACTTTCGTTTTAGTACCTGTAATCAAGCGAGGAAAATCCAGGTTTTAAAACGAGTCTTTCTACTTTCGTTTTAGAAAAAATAGCAGACGATTCATAATGCGGTTTGAAACCTGAACATAAAGTGCTTTTTGAAAATAGGAAAACAAGTACTTACTGATTTAATGATAGACTTTGGTTTAGGAAATGTTGCAGATGTTTTATGCTATAACATTCGGATATTCTTCGGGCATTAGCTATAATTTTGAAGTCTGGAACTCTTTTATAATGTACCGGTCTACAAAATTGTCGTTTAAGAAAGGGTTAAAAAGAATTTAAAAAAAATATCCCGAAAATGTCAAGCATAGAAAGCAAAGTTTCTTTGTTTGAAAAATATGCATATCATTGTCAAGGATTGGTCTGAAGTTCGCCAAAATGATGCGACATCAAATCATCCAAAATAATTGCGGAATAAGGGGAGTAACTGCATAAAAGATGTCTATTAAGTCCAGTTGCAATTTCCGATTATTGTCGCTGGCGAACCGCGAAAACTATGGTCTTTTTGTCGATGATTTCATGAAAAGAAGATGGGTTGGAAAAGGCAGTTCAAGAAGACATAGAAACAGAAGAGTTTCGTTTATTGGGTGTTTACGTCGTTTTCAACTGCTATGGTCATAGAAACAGAAGAGATTGAAAGGCCTGAGTAACAGCAAAAACAACAACAACAGCAGGAGCAGGAGTAAGGTCACCTAGGCAAGTACTTCCTAGGTCGTAGGGGGCTAAAATAGTTCTTTGAAAAAAATGGGCCCTTTTCTGGTGATGTCTTGCTCTCTTTATGAATGATTTTGAGCTAAGATTTCCATTTGGGTGCTTTTGGTTGAGATGTTTTCTCATTTTTGAGCCAGAATCCATGTTTCTTTTCAGGACTATTTGACGGTTCTGGGTGGATGAGTACATGTGGCCACCATTTCCGGTGTCTCTATTTTGGCACTGAAAAATACACGGTACGTATGTTTGATTGAACATTTAAAAAAAATCCACTCCATGATAGTGGTTCCATTTCCTGGAAATTTCACAGGTCAAGGATGGATCTGTAGCAGTTTAGGGGCAGTTTTGGTCCAACTCAATTGTGGATAGTGTGACAATGTGTGGAAAATGGGTATTTTATATAGAATTAAATAGGAGCCAATATGAGAGGTATGCATCCAGCAACAGTAACAACAACAACATCAACAACAGGATTTTACCTATATATTTGATATTATTTGCAGTTACCCCGCTTGACTTCGCAATCCTTCGGTGGGTATCTCTTCAATCTCGTCTTAATCCTTTCTACAACAAGGCCTGGTTAAGACGACCCTACTATACGGTTCATGGGTCTTTTTTAAAAACACATTTCAGCGCCTAGTAGAAGAATTATTGACAAGCAAACAGAATTTTGTCCTGCTCGATTATTATTATTATCTGAAGCCTTTTAAAATATCTACCTCACCAGCACATCTCTGTCCAATGGTTGTCCGCTTTCTCAACTTCAAACCATTTTCGATCACCCATTAAAATACGTATTGAAGATTTGTTGTTGTTTTGTTACATAATTCACCGCCATGTTTTTTGCACACAATTGTCCCAAACAGTACCTGATCTTCACTTACGACCTTAACAGACAAAGCGTTGGAAAACGTTGAGAGAAATGACGAAAAAATATAGTTGTTGCGTTTCTTCTTTTCTCTAGTATAAAAAGAAAACGGCTTCATTATGTGCATCTATACAAAAGTCTCTTTTATATTGTTTCTTTAGAGTTGACCGAGGGATTCCGCGTGAAGTATTGGCTAATGGCGCCTCCCATTGAGGGCCTTAAAAATCTTGCTCTAAAGAGCGCTTTATCCTAAAATATGTTAAGAAATCTCAAGATATCTCAAGAAATTTCGCTCTAAAGAACGCACCTCTGGTCTTGTTTAGGAAATGGTAAATTTACACCCGTTTGTCATCGTCAGAAGATTTCTAATTAGACATTTTGTCGTTCGGGAAAGGGTTAAAGTCATACACGTTGTGCATTTTTGTACAGTTCCCCTTTCCTAAATGACAAAAATAAAATGTTGCGATCTTAAATAATTATATGCCACAAAAAACAAAATGAAGGCCTAAATTTCAATAAGAGATATTGGCAGTGAAACATGGAAAATGTGGAAGTGTAAGGAGAAATTGTTGGTTTTCAGAATTTTCTTCCTTTGTCTCAATGTTTTCCGAAGCAATTATCTATCACACATGAAAAACAGGGTGTCACTTGAACAAAAATGTTATGAGCAAATGTTATGCATATCCACATACATACATGTATATATCCGACTTTATGCATACTTGCATGTGCACGATTAGGCCTATGTTTTCCCTTCCACAAATAGCAAAAGTATTTTAGTCTACATTAGAGAAAACATCGACACGCATTTACTCTCTCCCAAACGACATTTTGTTGGTTTCCATTTTGATTTCCCGACCAGAGATGACAGAATGAATGTTGATAAAGATTTCAGTTGTGTACAATGTAGCGTTGAAAATATTGAGGCAAAAGAAGAAAATGCTGATTATCAGCATTTTCTTTTGCCTCAATGGTTTTCCAAGTTCTATGCAAGAAGAGTGTCAAACCAAGGTCTTGTTTGGAAAAGGGTTAAGGCAGATTCAGATCTTTCTGACTTCTTCTCGACCTTTAGTCGTCCATCAATTCCGACTTTTATAGTCGATTAAAACGGGTGAACATATAGAGAAGTTCAGTTAATCGGGTTTCACGGTCGGGGTTCACTCGAGTACATGTCAAGGCGATCGTGTGCAGGTTAAGAGCAGGTCGGGCAGTAATAGCAATCCGATTATCATCGAGCTGCTGACACGACTTAATTCGACCAGGTCGAACTTCTACACGATAAATACATGATTTCTTTCCGAACGGTCGTACACGATTTTTTTAAACTGTGAAAAAAATATGTGCGAAGTCCGAGCGCCAGAATTCCCCGAATTTTAGAAGCTGTTTAAGAATGGCATGGGAATATACACAGGCTAGTTCGGATCCATGTTTGTACCAAATGCCATAAAAGAACCTTTTCTTGACTTCTGCTCGAATGAGGACAGAAAATGTTGATCAATGTAAGATGTTGATTATCTTATAAAAAATTGGATAAGGACTCTCCGCAGAAAAATTTGAAGCTGTAGTGGCAAAATGTATAAGAAATATCAAATCTTACAATACAGTGTTCATGCAAATAGTTCTGAAAAATAACATAATTGGAAAAGAAGAAATTGCTCATTTCGAGCAATCCTTTCTTTTCCCACAATGTTTTTAAGCAGATTTATTGTACAAAATGCCTTTATTCCTCAGCGTTTGACATGTACTACCTAAAATTCCTCTATTTTTGGTGAATTTGAAGCTATAGGGGCCTTACACTGATTTACATTAAGCTGTACTGGGGTCTTTACAGTTTATTGTGCTGAGGAGATTTGATTCATTGTGGTTTTACGCCGTTTTTAACTTCTATGGTCATATCGCGGTGGCTGGAGCACCTAACCGTGGATTCCTGGTATTTCTCGCACCAGTATAACCACAATATCAAAACCGAGCCTCCAGCTGCTCTCTCACACCCGTTGACCAGTAAGAGACAAATGACTTTTGTCAAATGTCAGAATGGATACTGGCCGAGCCGGGATTCGAACTCGAGACCCCTGGATTGACAGACTCCGACGTAACCGACTGAGATATCCGGGCTCGGCTGTGCTGGGGAGAACACTGTCGGATGAAATCCTTTTTTGTGAGTATCATATTTCTCTGCAGACCGACATACTGTCACAATGTCCTGTTTTTCGTATCATCAATTATGTCATCTGCAGTTCATGTTTAAAATTGAACAGATTACAGAGTGGTAAAAGGGATTAATTACAGATTGGGTCATTGGTAAAACACGCCCAGTCCCACGAAACCCCTCCTTCTGAACCCGGAAGAAAGGGACCGATTAGGGTGCACCCGAATTTTTAAATTCATCAAGAGTCATTTTACGCATGAACATGCGTTGGAACTGTTTGCTTAATATTTAAGTAAAGATTCACGTTTCAAAGTTTAACGGATATTCTTTTTTCATCCATTTTAATCATTTATGTACATTTTTGGATAATGACCACTGCATGAGGGTTGGTTATTTGGGCAATTAGTAAATTTTGTTTCTTCTTTTTCTTCTTATTATTTTTTCTATTCAATTTCTAAAGTAAAATGATAGCGACATTACGGATGAGTTTGCGTCACATTTTGTTTCAAGCAAAGTAAAATTATCATTAGAGTCGATCTCTTGGATTCAAGGTAGTCCACCCCAATGAGATTCGTATGACGTCGGAACTATTCGGGCGACTTCGAAAACATTCGGTGGTGGAACTTTCCACCGCCGAATGTTTACGACCGCGCCCAAATAGGTTCGGATACGTAACGACGCCGCTGGATGAAAGGCGATGTTTTTTTAATCTCAAATTGCTGACATTACGGGTATTCTTCTTTAAAGTTTTAAAGTTTGATTCCCGTTAGTAGAGGTTTAATTTTAAAATTTTACTTATCTGAAATTTTTGTCGCAAGCCCTTTTCAAGAATTTTAAGAGAGAGTCGTACTAGTCTAAGATGTACTAACTTGTTTTTCAATCAATGTAAGATTTTTACCATAAAACTGTGTTGAGATTTTGTCTATTTTCGTCAAAAACTTCGTAACCATAGCTTGTTAAAAGCTTTAGTAACGAGGTTTTTGGAGAAAAGCGACGGCATTGGGAATGAAAGCTTAAAGCAACTAAAAACCGAAAAGAAAACATAAAGAGCCGTAAAAGACGGAATCATTTCGCAATTCATTGCAATATCAAATCAATCGCAGTAGGACAAACGGACAGGTTGGCGGACAATTTGACTATCGTCGCGGCTCCAAATAGAATCCAATATAAAGGGGAAATAAAGGGAATTCCTAAAAGATAGTTTTTCCATTGAAATCTATTTTCTATAAAGGCGATTTGAAAAACGACACTTAATATTTTAATTGCTGGACGATTATTGTAATAGTCATTATAATATTGTGTGAATTGTGAAACTTGTGGGTACTACAAGAATTCGGTCAACGTGGACATTATACCAGTTAAGATAAGGTAAGTTAAATATTCCATAACGTTGAGGGAAAAGCAGAAATACTGGAATTATGAGGTATTCTTTGTTCCATTCAAAATTTGTGTGCTGTATTGTACATAATTCCGCGCCTTTTGGTCATCAATTTTGTCGTCTGCTGCAGATTTCAAATTGGATTATCTCAATTTTGCATCTTTACAAGTTTTTGGACAACCAACTAAAATGCTTATATAAACATTAAAAGAGAAAAATAAGGAGATGCTTCATACCAACATTTGTCCATTTTTCTGATATAACATCCATATTATATAGGCCTACTTTTGACATCGACAATTTTGTTGCCTACCCATTGCCACAAAATGAGGTATTTTGACGCACTGTAAGATAGCTTTGGAAAACATTATGAAAAATAAAGGAATTGCTTGTGACAAGAAATTTCTTTATTTTCCACGATATTTTCTTCTCAAAAAGATTAAGTATGAATGTAAAATTTCATGCAATCAAAATTATCGCCAGCAACGTCACTGAATTCGGACCGGTCTAAAATTATGTGTTGTCCGTTAATGGGTTTAAGGCTTGTACAAAGTATAGTAGACTTTCTAGTTTCTGTTGCATTTTGTGACAATTATTTTGTCGTTTGTAATCTGTTTTAATTTATACAATACTGAATAGTTATGAAAGAATGGCATGTAACGTAGTACGGTCTTATTGTAGTACACAGTCTTATTTATTCAGCCTCGGAATAGGTACAATGGTTGATCAATTGCAAGACGGAAATCAATTTTTTAGTCTGCGTAAAATAGACGCTTTATTTGGCTCTAAAAACCCAACGGTTGGGTGGAGGGTAATGGCTGAAAATTAATTGATGTTGTATTGCATTGCATCGGTTGTGTCTTATAATTTGACATTTTCCATACAAGACATTGTTTGGCGTCACTTAATTAAAGAAAACACGTAGTAAAATTTACTTGTACATTGGGACTAAAGAATGAAATGCTAACGTCAAGCCAACATTTTCTCTCATTGCCTTATTTTTTCAGTGCGATAAAAAACACACATTTCGTTTATGGGGCATTTGTTTTGCTACCTGCCAGACTTCTCAATTTAGAGAAGTATGAAATTCCGTCGTTTGGAAAATGATTACGATTCAGATTAAAACATATACTAAAGGAAAAAAAGAAACGCAACAACAAATTAAATTTGTCATGCGATTTGTTTTTGTTTTTCTCAAAATTACTCGTATTCGAGTCCTTTTTTTCAGTGCATAGTGAAACCATTTGACTTTCTAGTGTCAAAATTTCATCAAGGTCACATGTTGTACGTGCCATCTATACGCGTTTCAATGAGAGCGGTTTGGCGCCAACGTTAAATGCGTTCTTGCACGCAATCCAGACTGATGTTAACGGTTACTGGCTAGAATTTGATTGCTGTACTGTCAATGAATAGCATCAACAGTTTTTTTTGTTGTTGTTGTTTTTTTTCGATAAGAGAATTTTTTGTTTCCGTAGGTAAAATAAGCGAACGTTCTGGTCCTGACGTCGTGACGTTAGACGTTGACGACCGCTTTTCGGGCGACCGTCAGTTGTTGCGTTCGTTCTAAGACGTTACCTCAAGCAATATTTTGCATACCGATGTACACAAAAGTCAGCAAGCAACTGCGGGTTGAGATGTTCCGTTAATAAACATCACAATTGCTACTAGACGACGTCTCTGAAAAAGTCGCAAAATGATATGAGGGATTATATTCAAACAAAAATCATTGCCTTTTGTCGCGTCGACGTGCATCTACACGCTGTACATTGTATACAAATCAAAAGAGTTTTATGTAAAGTTTGGTTGTTTAAAGGTAAACGGGTAAACGTCTAGTTTGACGTTATCTAACGTAAACACAAAGATCAATATCATGATACAGTTTTCTGTAATAATCAGTAACAACTGAGACTCAATAACATAAAAGAATTCAGAGAAATAACAAAATATAGTTGTTGCGTTTCTTCTTTCCTCTAGTATAAAAAGAAAATGGCTTCAATATCGTTTTATTGGGATTTATCTAATTATCACAATTTTTATTATAATTATCATTGGCGATTTTTGCCTCTTATACAAAGCCTTCCTTACTAAGATGTTCTTGACAATATTATATTTTCGCAACATTGATCAAATAGTTAATGCAATACCTTTTAAATTGGACAAGCCAAATTCATGTACGGGAGGGGACTTAACCCTATAGGTAGCAATGTGAATGGCCAACAGGTCAGTGACCCACTGTGAAAGAGCTGAGTGCTACTTCTTCCTTCTTGTTATAGAACGGAATGGTTTCTATAGATAATGTCAAATGTCGACATTTCTAATCCTTTCTCAAACAGTAAAAAATGATTAGATTTCCAAAACAAATTGTACTCTGCTCTAAAATGAAAGCCGCTACACATCACGGAATAATGCGTCGACGAATAAGATATTTTCGTACAATATACTTATTAGTAAAGGATATAATTGAGGCAAAGAAGAAAACGTAAATAATCAACATTTTCATGTCTCGACTATTTCATAACCTCTTTCTATTAGAGATGCAAAAAATCAGGTCGTGTTTGGAAAAGGAGTAACCCCGACGAAATGCGTCCCAGTCTTAATTAAGGACGCACCGCAGTCGCACCTTTCATGAATAAAAATCTGTATTCAAAACTATTACAGACAACGACATTGTTCTTTTTTTTCTTTTTCCGTCGATATAGATCTGTTTTATACAATGACAGAAAGGCAGAATTGATAAACTTGCCTGTAGGTAGCACTTCTGTATCTTTCACACGAACAATAAAAACCTCTTTCGGTTATGCAGCATCAATCATTTGTCTCTTACTCATAGATCTATGAGTCTTCAACGTATAACATCATGGTTGTGAAGCTATTTTAAATTGTTGGCGGTTTTGTAGTTTTGGAATATAACTACGTATTGCTAAGGAAGGCATTAACCCATTACCAAACGGTAAAATTTGGACTAGTGCAAATTCAAAGAAGTTGCAGACGACAATTTTAAGTGCATGAAATTTAAAATGATTTGGTCTTTTTGGGTAGAAAACATCGTGGGAAATGAAGAAATTGCTTGTCACAAGCAATTTCTTCATTTTCCACAATGTTTTCCAAATGCTGTATCTTTTGAGGAGTCAAAAAGACTCACTGTGTGGTAATGGGTTAAAGCACTTTTGATAATTTTAATCAAAATGACTATTATAATGTCATTATAAAAGGGTAAATGGATGCGTGTACAGACAAAAATGTGTAACCTTAAACTTAAAAGACCGTGGATCAATTGTAATCGCTGTGTCAATATAACTAGGATTGGACAAAATGTTAATTGTAACTGCTAGAGTCACAATATGTCATTCATAAATTTCGAAATCATAATTTGTCGACGTTATAGAGGCGTGAAATGGGCCACCACTCTATTCTTTTCAATAAAATTGTGCCATCTTCATGCTATCCACTGTTAAGTCAGATTTACAGTCAATACTCGTTGTATCGAAGTTAGAGGGTCGTCGAAATATCTCGATAAATCCAGACTTCGGTTCACCTGATTTGTTTAGTTTCGATTAAAAAGATATTGGCCCATTTTAGTTACTGATCAAGTACGTTCATAATTGTAAATAGTAGAACAGGAAAGAAATTGCTCGAAGGAAGCAGTTTCTATCCCTTTCCTACCATATTTCAATGGCTATATGTATTTGGAAGTTATTTCGTTTGAATTTTTTACACCCATTGATGAGGACTGGATCTCATTTTCACTTAATCGTAAATTGGTCTTATCCGATGTCGACATTACGAGTGTTGACTGTATATATGATATGCCGTGTCAAGATCAATATCTTGACATGTTTTCAAGAAATTTCACAACATAAATGTTACTCTTAAACATTGAGGGAAAATGACGTTTTGCGCGAATCAAAGTTTTCAAAGCTGTTTTCACTCTTTTCTCGAAAGCCAGGTACTATTTAGAAAAGTTCTAACCCTTCCTGAGGTGACGAACTTCGGAACAGTTGAAGATTACCAAATCAATTTCAATGGACACTTGAACTTTTGATTAGCCCATTCCCACATATTGACTCTTTCTGATGCCATACACGATAAAGGGCTTAGAAATTGCCTGTAGCAAGCAAGTTCTTCATTTCCAACAATCTTTTCTACACAAAAACATGGAAAATTGTAAACTTCCACGCATTTGATATTGTCGTCTGCAACACTAGATTTTGCAGTCTGGTAACGGTTGAATAGCGTAAAAGACATTTATGGAAAATCCGAAAATGACCAGAAAGTGTAACTTTTCATCTATCACGATGTTATGGAATATACTGACATATTTTGTCTAGGTAAAAATGGGAAATCATTCCTAAAGGCACGTTCCCATTGCCGACCAAATCAACTCGACCAAGCTCGTTTGAGCGATCGAGTACTGATCGAGCTAGGTCGGCAAGAGTGATCGGGACGATCGAGCGTGGTCGGCAAAAGTGATCGGGAATTAATCGACAAGTAATAAAGAAGAAGTCGTGTAAATAGATTTGATCGAGTTTAATCGGGTTTGATCGGAAAATTTAGGCGATCGAGTTGATCGAGTTGATTTGGTCGGCAATGGGAATGCGGCTTAATTTTCAAATAATTTTACATGCCTTGGGTAGAATCTTGCAGGTGTGAGATACCTGCAAGAATCGAACCGTCACGTGTGTAAATTTGCAGCAGTTTGGAATTCGAGTTGTTTACATTGGTGGACTTGGTACACATGTGCCATAATATCGTGATTGATTGTATAGAGTTTTACGTCCCTTTCAACAGCTAAGGTCATATGGAGACGAGACCTCGGTTTAAAGTCTCATCCGAATGACTGGAGAGGCGGGGGATCGAACCAGCGACCCCCGTGTTTCAAGTCCAGCGCGTTACCAGTGCACAACCTCCACCCGGCCATAATATCGTGACTTGACTATATGTTCATTGAGTCTTAACCCTTTCCCAAACGGCAAAATTTTAGGGTGGTCCACTTTAAAAAACGTCACAAATGACAAAATGGAAGTTATCAAAGATAGAGTTTGTGTTAAATATGGGATAGAAAATATTGAGACAAAGGGAGAAACTGCTGGTTATCAGCAGTTTCTTCTTTTGTTTCAATATTTTCCCAAGTCTTCTCGATTGGTGACGTGAAAACCAGGGTCCCGTTTTACTTACGAACGTACGATTATTTTTTGCGTAATTTCTTGTAACAACAAACCTGATTGGCCTAATCCGATTTTTCGTGCAATCAGATGCCTTGTTACACAGTTTACACAAAAATATGATCCTAAGTTCGTTAGTAAAACGGGGCCCAGGTCTTGTTTGGGAATGGGTTAAGATGTTGCAGGTGACAATAAAAGTGAATGAAATTTTACATTTCTTTGTTTTATTTATTTAGAAAGAAAATGTGGGAAATGAAGAAATTCCTTGTTTCAAGCGATTTCTTCATTTTCCATAATGTTTGCAGAAATGGAGAAATGAAGAAATTGCCTGAATCGTTGCTAAAACCATTATCTTTTGGAGAGTCAAAAAGAGTCACTGTGTGGTAATAAATCAAACGTTTTGTACGTTCGTCATATGCATCCAACGTCTTACAAATTTGTGACGGGATGGGAGAATTGTTAAATTTAATTTGCATTCTTAAAAAACCCTTTCCCAAACAAAGTTGCAATTTTACGTCCCAAAAAGATTATGCGAGGGAAAAACATAAAAATAATTTAATTAAGAGGAAAATTCTGCTAATCAGCATTTTCTCCGGTTGCATCAACAGTTTCTATGTCGTAGCATAAACAAACGCTTCTGTTAAAATGAAAGATTTTATCGTTTGAGAATACTAACAAGTTGGACTGTCCTATTATTCCTGTTTTGGGAAAGGGTACCGTTAAATGGACCCAATTTAAAGTGACATTTCAGATTTTTTTTCATAAATTCTATATCATTTTTATCTGAAAGAGCATATTTCCTTATGAAAATTTTGAAATTTTCAAGCCTAAATATTCCACCGTTTACGAGAAATATATATGTTTTTTGTTAGAATTAAACAAATTGTTGTGGACAACAGTTCGGATTTATATTCAATTTATCGATTCTGTCTGAACTTTAAATGCGTGTTTCTCGCTTATCAGCAACAACTTAAAAACACATAGCATTTATACTCATTAGAATAACCAAGCTTGGCATCAAAACATACTTTAAAAAATTGAAATGGGAATGAAATGTCCCTTTAATTAGTCACAGAATTAAATGAAAAATGGTAAACTTATACTCAATAAATAACGCATGCATTCACCAAAATGGTTGGAGATATCGTTTTTTGTTCATCAAAAAGTGGCATCAAGTTTATTTAGCCTTCTTATTAAATCTTTATGGCCATCAAAAACCGCTGTAAATTAAGGGATGATTAACCGCCATGATACCGCCATGATACAATTGGCATTACTCTGCCGCCTAAGTGGCAACCAAAAGACACAATCGCCTGCATATAAAGCTGAATAGACTTGAAGTTACAACCGGTCGAACGCGCGCCTGCGAGCGGTCTGCGTCTAAAATTTCGGCCTAGTCGAGCCATGCACGCACGAGCAACGTACATGTACGTGTAGCATACTTTTTTGGTGAAGAAATTGACCCATGAAAATTCTTCGCAACGACCATTTACGTCAGATCGCCGGGAGCACATAATAAGCCTCTCTTACAAACCATTGTGTTTCCTTATAAATCGAGCGTCTTCGGAGATTTTTAAAAAATCTCCGAAGACGCACCATTTTTAAGGACGCATGGCGGGTTGTAAGGGGGGCTTTACAACCATTCTTCAGATTTCCCAGTCCTATGTACATGCAGTTGAAACATAGAAGACAAAGCAGGTCCACTGCTGCATCAGCAATTTCTGATTATTCCATAAAGACTTTCTATGCTATAAACATTGAGATTTTTAAATGAGTAAGCGTAAATGTTCACACTGTTACTTCTTTCATTTTGGACTTGCCAAATTAGCATTGTAAAGGGTAAGGGTATAGAATTCTATATACGTTCGACGAGAATTGGTTCTTCTTACCCACCCAAGTTATTCAGATTATCGTACATTCCATTATGGATTGGATTGAATGGAGTTTTACGTCCCACTCAACTACTAAGGTCGTCTGAAGACGTGGCCTCGGTTTAAAGTCTCATCCGAAAGACTGACATTCCATTATGGACAGGACGCTTTGAAGGGATCGATTTCATAATTGTGCTGTCTTGTTTAACCATTTTCCAAACAAGACCGTGTTTCCACATTCCTAATAGATCTTTTTTGGCGAATAAACATTGAGACAAAAGAAGAAAATGCTGATTATCAGCAATTTCTCCTTTTGCATCAATATTTTCTGTTCAATAATTTACACAAATCCAATCTATCGCCTGCAACAGCTTTCAAATTGGATAAGCATAATTTTTATATGATCCTAAAAGGTTAATTATATCCTCGATTTTACGTCCCGATAAGATAAGCCTTGTGGTATTTAGAGTAAAGAGAAGAAAGCTTAATGTCGCTTTTCAACAAAAAAACTCGTAACTGCAGCTTTTTTTTTTTTTTTTTTTTTTTTTTTTTTTTTGGTCGAAAAGCATTGTTATGACATTTTCCCCGTTTTTCTCACCACTTGATGACTGCATTTTTCCCAAGTCAGTAGTACTCGTATCTTGTAATTTCTAGCAACGCATTGTAAATAATCTATTTGGGGATTTTGTTGTTGGTTTTGTTTTGTTTCGTTTAGGGGCGTGGATGTAATAAATTATTTGATTTTGAACGAAATTCTTGCAGGAAATTTTAACGTGATTTCTTTCTTATATGTTTCCTATTTTCCTTATTATGCCTTTTATGTTCTATGGCCTATTACATACTTGTAGATGTATTTTTCTTGATTACATAGACTCTTTTCAAGAAAAAAAAGAACCAAAAAATGTTTATAACTATATTCGTCAGAATTAGATAATGTTTCAAAAAAACAAAAAAAAAAACAATCTATGAATCGTGGAATAGAGGAAAGGATGAAATGCTAATTATCTGTACTTGCTTCCTTTACTTCAATGTTTTCGATTTCTGTTTAGTTTATACGGAAAATATCATAACAGTTTTATGATCATACAAGTCAACTTTTGCACAATTGATCCATTTCAATTATCGTTTTAGTCCGTACCTTTGAGCGGCTACCGGTGGCAAACAATGGGTTTATGGGATACAAACATACACTGTTCCAATTTGTTGCTAAAAATAGCAACACATCAGCCGGATTCTTTATGCCAGATCGAGACTTTGATCCGATTCCGAGCAAAGCATCCCACGTACAATGGCAACGAACGGTGATAGGCCACAATTGTCATCAAAGGACGACTTCCGGTGGATGTTGTGTGTGTTGGGGGGGGGGGGGTCTTAGTGGAAATAAGCTAATTGGAATACTGTAGAATAACAGTTCTAAGACTTACATGTAGGCTACCTATACACACATGCCTTAGGATTATCAAGAATGGATCCATGCAAATCGGTTGAAAATGTGCATCTGTGTAAAATATCGTCGCTTTTCAACAAAACTTCGTAATTCCAGCTTTAAAAAATGATGCAGTTACGAGTTTTTTTATTGAAAAAACAGCGAAATGTACCTGTCTGCATTTTTGATCGAGGTAATGCGATGAGCCATGTTACTGTGCATGCCACGGACTGCCGTCGCATCGTTCTTGTGCCTAAATTATCTAGAATGGGTCCCATAACAAGACGGCAAAAATTTTATACTTCCAAATTCAAGGATGGTGCAGATGATCACTTCAAGGGATTGGAATTTTACATTTCGTGGTCTTTATGTATAGAAAACATTGTGGGTAATGAAGAAATTGCTTGTTACAACAAATATAAGCTATAATAATTTGTCCTTTCAAATATAAGCAAAACCGGAAATATGTTTAAAAGAGACATGACATTCCCATTTCATATTTTTCTTAAAGTAGTTGTGATGCCAAGATAGGTTATTCTAATGCGTTTAAATTATAAAAGCGTTCTAAAATTGTTACTTATAAGCCAAAATAAAAACGTATTTAAAGTTAAGAGGAAAATAACAATATTTCATTTACATATGAATTGTAGGTTACCACAAAATGAATTCATTTTAAAGAAAAAAATATTATCCTCGTAAACGGACTCATACTTTGGTTTGAAATTTTCAGAATTGTCATAAGAAAATATTTTCTTTCACAAAGAGAGAAAAGTAAAATTCATGAGAAAATATAGATATGGAATGTCTTTTTAATTAACCCGTTACCAAACGACAAAATTTTAAGCTTGTCCAAATTGAAAGAAGTTGCATACGACAATTGCAATGTGATGAAATCTCAAAATTTTATTATTTTTGGGGTACAAAACATTGTGGGAAATGAAGAAATTGCTTGTCACAAGCAATTTCTTCATTTTCCACAATGTTTCCAAAGCCCTTATTTTGTGGGGCTTCCAAAAGCGTCAATGTGTGGGAAAGGGTTAAGTCTTATTTTCAAAGAGATTTTTCTTTTTCTATTTCTAATCCCCTAATTAAGTCACAAAGTTTAATAAATTTGAAAGGCAACTTAAATTATGTTTGAAAATGATTCAATCATTTATCAAAATTGTTAGATTTTAAGGATTGGGTGCATGTCTACAATTTCAAGGTAGACCAAATCGATGGTAAAAAGTAATTATAAATAATTTCAGTCTTCGTTATGGAAAAAATTCAATGTTTGCCTATTGACATACGGCAAAATAAATGAAAGAAAATTCTCAAAGACCCGAGTTTATATAGCATTCTAAAAATAGACCACTCAAATCAAGGACATGCTGCTTTTTGTGGGGAGAATGGCATAACTGTAAATCATTTAAGGGTACTCAATTGATCTGAGCGATGATATCGTATGTACTTGAACCCGGAACCCCTTTATTGATTTTTTCCTTGTAAGTGCTTTGCAAGAAATGCGTGCAGTAAATTATCGATCTGATCAATCTGCGCAGTCCGATTGGAATACTTGTAGTTTTACGTCCCACTCAACAGCTTATGTCATATGGAAACGAGAACTTGGTTTAAAGTTTTCTTCGAAAGGCTTAAGTGGCAGGCAATCGAATCAGCGATCCCTGTGTTACAAATCCAGAGCGTCACCATTGCACAAACCCGATCCTCTTGAGAATCGATGCTACTTGTTGGCATCATTGAAAAACACATTCGAGTAAACTGGTCGAGATGCACGTCAAATTCTTCCGAATTATTCCGAAAATTATTGATTGGGTGGAATTGTTGTTGTTGTTGTTGTTTTTTTTTTTTTTTTTTTTTTTTTTTTATTTTTTTTTTTTTTGCTAGTCGCTTTAAGACCATTTGTATACGATTTACCTATTGGTAAGATTGTAAATCAAATGACTGGTCATATAATCACAAATGACATTAGCCAATACGAGAGTCGAGCGTACGAAAAACGCTATGTACAGAGAAAAGCAACGTTGCTACCAGAATATCTTTCCTTCCTTCAAGAAATCATTCCATCATTTTTGAACACGGAACATTACACATAAGTACTCTGTTGTGGACATAAAATGGGTATTTTTCGAACGATTAACTCAACTTTATTAACTAAATAGTGAAAAATATCAAATATGTTTTAAAAAGGAACGACAAATTAATTAATAATCCGCATCTAATTGGAAGATTTTTGTGTCAAACTCACAATAGTTTTGTGCTAAAATATCGAAGTTAACACTTTCCCAAACAGCAAATATTTACACTGTTTCGATTTCAAATATGCTGCAGACGACACAATGGATTTTGATAAAAAAACCAACCTTTTGTACATTTCAACACATGGACATTCTGACAAATGTAAAAATATGGCTGGTTATCAGCACTTTGTCCTTTTGACTCAATGATTTCCAACTTTTTCCCTACCTACGAGGTACGCCAAAAACGGCTCTTGCAAGGGAAAGGGTTCAATAGGGGCTTTCGGTACCCTGCCCAATTGTATGGGAGGTTCTATCAAGTTTCAAATTACTCACACAGCCTTGGGACCCCCAAAAAGATAACATCAATGAATGGACAATTAAAGAATTTGATTGTCTGCTTTTCTTCAAAAACCTCGTAACTGCAGCTTGATTCAAGCTGCAGTTACGAGGTTTTCGATGAAAAGCGACGACATGTCTGTCGTGTTTGACAATGTTTTAAATAGACCGCGAAAAGATAGGAATTATTAACTTTTGAATACCCTTTCCCACATAAACAAATCTCCATTTTAATCTAATGGTTTTAATTTAGTGTTACGCGCATTATTGTGTTAGATACTGCTTGTAAATGTCGTAAAAATATTCGATTCCAAGTTTACTCCATTGAAAGATGAATTTGAATTTGAATCTTGTATTATACGAGTAATCGTTAAAAAAGACGTGATAATATCTTACATCGTAAAATACTATCTTATCATAAAACATGTAGAGCTATTAATATGAAGTGGCATGTTTGTATCATCACGTCTGGCTATCATACATGTAATCATGTCGTCGATTTTCGTTACATATCTTGTAACTACAGCTACTCTTTACACATGGTTTATCGCTCATTTGATCGATTCAAAATCTGTCGCAATACTTTCAAAATTGACATATTTTCTATGATGTGACGTCATTTACGGCGTCACAGTAGTCAGTTGGCATTATCCAATGAAAATTCACACATCTAGCGATTACGCACTCGGTAACTCACCCAAACAACGACAAGCCTCCAATGATATCGAACTTTCAGATTACGTCGATTTTATTTTTGGTCAATGCCGGTAGGCTACATGAGGTTTCAGCCAATGAAACTTTGTATCAGATTTTTAGATTGGCATGTCATTTACTGTCAACTATTGGGTCTTTTCGTAATTCCGGTAATACAGGGTTGTCGTTCCTGCGGGACAGTATGTTTACTTCCATTTGCCTGTAGGACAAGCGGCACCTTTAATACTTTCATAAAATCAATGAGTAATTAAATGAAAATGATTTTTATTGTGACTTAATAATGGAATCTAATTAATAATACCGCTGCACCTTCCATCATTTCTAAACCATTCGGAGATCTATAACAAAAGAAAACTCCAATAATCCGATGATATCACTGAAAATGTTTTCCCCGTGGTGAGCCTCAAATCAGGCCAGTGTCGATTTATGACGTCATGACTTTGCGTTACTTACTTTAGTCATATGACGTCATAGAAATAAAAAGAGGGGCAGCTTGGGGAAAAAAGATACATATGTATATACATGAACGCTGTGAGCGAGTGTTTCCAAAATTGTTTGTAAGAACGTTCCGCTCCACACAGGTTTTCACCGTCGGAAAACGATTAATATCGAAAATAGAATAAGCGAATGTTAAAGCACAGAAAATATTGAGGAAAGAGGCGATATTTCTGACTATCACCAATTTGCTTCCTTTTTCTCAATGTTTTTTACCAAACAATCTACTGAGGTCAAATACGGGACTTTAATATTGAGAAAAAGGTATAAAAACTTGAAGAATTCGTTTTTAAATGTGCCGAAAAAATATGGTCCTTTCCAAATTAAGCCATACTTATTGTCAGAATGATTCTGATTTTGCTATTTGTGGGCATCAAAATAAAGTATGGTTAGGAAAGGGTCAACATAATAAACCATCATTTCAAAAATTCAAATTTGAAGCAGACTGTAGACTATGATACGTAGATCTACTAAGAAGAACAGTTTGGTGTAGATTGTAGAATATGAAATATTGAGGAAAAAGCAAAGTCAGCATGTTATTAGATCAAGTAGATCTATGTAATTCATTGTTTGTTAAAGCGTTCCCAAACAAGGCCTGGTTTCTATGTATACTACTTAAGAGAAAATACTTTGGGAATCATTTTGGCAAAATTTAAGATCATCCTGATAACCAGCATTTCCCCTTCTGTCTCAATTAGGTCCTTTCACTTATGTTTTAGTCTGTACCCGCAGAACACACTTCCGGAGGCAAAAAAATGGGTTTATGGGAAATCAACATTTTATACACGAACATTGTTACTGAAAATAGTCACAAATCGACATTATCTAAACGAGGCTCCCTAAATATGTCGCGAAAACAATGATGACGCACGTGCATTCAATAAACAGCGATAAAGAGCACGTGCATTCAACATTAAAACGCTTTGGGTTCGAGAGTATTGTTACCAAAACGCTTTGGGATTGAGAGTATTGTTACTAAAATAACAAATACTAAACGTGGCGTTTTAAGACTCCAAGGACAACTTCCGGAGGCTGTTGTGTGCGGGGGGGGGTCTTAGGTGAAATAACCTAATAAACTAGATCTACTGTGATATTTAAGCGTTTAAGTGTGTTGTGACTATGTTGCGACGGGATTTCTCTTTCTTCTCTCTGCTGAGGTTCCTCTTTGGGATGATAGCGCATTTGCCTCTCATCCTAGGCCAGATACGATGTTTGGCTCTAATTCTTGCGACTTATTACACGAATGCAAGCTCTTCTTGTATTTGCCTCTTTCGATAAAGTTTGTGCAGTTCAAAATTTCCAATTCTATCCGCAAAATTATGGCATTCATAAATACAGTAGCGGTTCTTTCCCACTGATAGCGCTTGTTTACATTGACACCGGAAGACAGCATACCGTCCCGCATGAACGACAACTATGTCACTACGGAATTACGAAAATCCGGAATTGGATAATGAAATCACACCAGGCCCCTTGCTTAGACTAGATTCCCTGTCGTAATTACAGAACTCAATCGTAAGTCGGCGTGTAAATTTTACGCAAACATGGTTTTTACCCAATTTGGTACGCCATAGAACCGTGCATGCTGAATAGAGACGATGTTTTCAATAAGCATCTTTTTAACGTAGTTCGAAATATGCATTCCACTTATGTTTGTTTAATTAACTGCAAATAATTTCAAGTGACATGTTTGAGATAATCAAATAAGGATACCTTCTTCCTGTTTCACGGTGGCTAACCTACGCGACCTGTTTGAAAACGTACACACGCTCTCTTCAGCGTAATTTTATAACCTATTTATCCGGCTTATACTTAACAGATTTTGATAAGATAAAGTGCACGGTACGCGCATTGGATGACATCATTTCTGGTTCTATCTCACACAAAATGAAAGATCGCATTCGAGCAAAAAGGAATTGCGTGCTGTATTATTTCTTTATACAAGGATTGTTTGTCTATATTCCCGAGGTATGTCGTAGAAAATTTTACGACGGTAGAATCAATAATCTTCGAGATATTAAAAAGGGGGGGGGGGGGTCTCATTTGCGCCCACGCATGGATTTTCTTGTTACTTTACACATAGAATGCCTATAGCCTATGAACTACAAAAATATAGTCCTTTTACCTAAAGAGTGCATATAGGCCTATACGCGGCACCTTAAAGTGTTCCCGGTTTTCATTGATACCTGTCTTACAAAAACTCAATGTTGGCTATCTAGTTTTGGTATTAATCCAAAGGTTTTAATTAAAATAGCAAGAAGAGTCATTGTAGAAACTTTTTATACCAATGTTGTTGGTACCGACAAGCGCAAAAAATCTTAGAAAATAATTTAGTCAGAAATTGTCAGAAAAATAGCCTAGAAATTTTCAAGGCATAAAATTCTATAACTTCTTTTTGTGTGTTCCCGTCTTTGTCAACCTATGAAATTGATAGCAAAGTTGGGCCATTTATGTCCCTGTATGTGTGCAAAATTTGGCGAAAATTTAAAACCGGTAACATTGTCAAATAATGAGAATTGTAAACAATGGCACCTTAAGATGCTCCCGGATTTCAACGGTACCCGTCTGGCGAAAGCCCAATTTTGCTTACCTAGTTTTGATAACAATCCCAAATTTTAAATCAAAATAGCTGGTGGAGTCATTGTAGAACATTTTGGTACCAACATTGTTGATACCAACATGAACAAAAAATTCTCAGAAATTTATTTAATCAGAAATTGTCAGAAAAATAGCCGAGAAATTTTCAAAACCTAAAATTCTATAACTTTTTTGTATGTTCCCGTCTTTGTCAACCTATGAAATCGATATGGAAATTTGCCATATATGTCCCCTGTTTGTATGCAAAATTTGGTGAAAATTTGAAACCGGTAAGGTTGTCAAATAATGAGAATTATGAACAATGGCAACCTTAAGATGCTCCTGGATTTCATTGGTTTGCAAAAGCCCAATCTTGCTTACCCAGTTTTGATATCAGTCCCTAATTTTAAATCGGAATAGCAAGACGAGTCACTGTAGAACATTTTGGTACCAACATTGTTGATACCAACATGAACAAAAAATTCTTAGAAATTTATTAAGTCAGAAATTGTCAGAGAAATAGCTGAGAAATTTTCAAAACCTAATATTCTATCATTTTTGTGTGTGTTCCCGTCTATGTCAACCTATGAAATCAATATGAAAGTTGGCAATTTATGTCCCCTGTTTGTATGCAGAATTTAGTGAAATTTGAAACCGGTAACTTTGTCAAATAATGAGAATTGTGAACAACGGCACCTAAAGATGCTCCCGAATTTCAATGGTTCCCGTCTAGCAAAAGCCCAATGTTGCCTACCTAGTTTTGTTATCGACCCTAAATCTCAAATCAGAATAGCAAGAAGAGTTCTTGTAGCTCAATTTTTAGACCAATATTTTTAATAGGAACATGCACACATACATGTAATTCCTCAGATATTTATATAGTCAGATACTGTCAGAGAAACAACACAGAAAATTATGAAACCTAACATTCAATCAAACTTTTTTGTATGTTCCCGTCTTTGTCAACCTATGGAATTGATAGCAAAGTTAGCCATATATGTTTCCAGTTTGTATGCAAAATTTCGTGAAAATTTAAAACCGGTAACTTTGTCAAATGACAAAATTTGTGAACAACAACACCTTAAAATGCTCCCGGATATCAATGGTACCCGTCTAGTAAAAGCCCAATTTTTCTTACCTAGTTTTGATATCAGTCCCTAATTGTAAATCAGAATAGCAAGAGGAGTCACTGTGGAATATTTTGGTACCAACATTGTAGATGCCATCATGCAAAAAAAAAAAAAATATCAGAAATTTATTTATTAGGAATTGTCAGAAAAATAGTCCAGAAATTTTCAAAACCTTCAATTCAATCAATTTTATTTGTATGTTCCCGTCTTTGTCAACATATAAAATTGATAAAAATGTTAGCCATATATGTCTCCTAGTCGTATGTAAAATTTGGTGAAAATTTGAAACCGGTAATGTTGTCAAAAAATGAAAATTGTGAACAACGGCACCCTAAAATGCTCCCGGATTTCAATGGTACTCATCTAGCAAAAGATCAATATTGCCTACATAGTTTTGATATCTGTCACCAATTTTAAATAAAAATAGCAAGAGGAGTCATTGTGCAACATTTTGTATAAATATTGTTGATACAAACATGCGAAAATGATACATGTTCTTCACAAATCTGAGATTATTGAAAAGTCAATATGTCAACAAAGCAGTGGCTAATTCACCATTACAATGGAAATATTAGCAAATTTGCATTGAAAGGCGCAATCAATGTACAATAAAAACTGCTTAGGTGTTCTTTTCATCATTTTGAGCAGTGCAGTAAAGAAAAAAATGTTTGATTTTAATAACTAAGCGAATATGTTCTTATAAGGGCCTTGCACTGTGATCGGAAGAAGTAGAAAGTAGTCTAAGTGTTAATAAGCCACAAAGGAAAGTTAAAAATGGTGACATAATAGGTTAAATATGCAACATTATTGCATTTCCTTTATTTTTCCTCCCCATAGTTTATAATTTACTCCGCTGTTTGGGATTTTTTCTTCCATTATATTATTGGTGGGTGGGGTACGACAATGTGCCAATTATTCTTTAAAATCATGTTTTTGTGTAAAAATGCTAAAATTAATGCCATGTATATGTTGGATATGTTAAATAAAGACACAACAAAGCATAATGAGCTATTTACAAATGTATATGAAATTAATTAAGTAAAATCTTAGATTTTACATTCTTAGAAATCTGGACCCTTTACACTTAAATTAAAAAACAACACTGTTACCGGTTTTGTTTTTTCTTCATATTTTACCATAAGCATGGGCATATATGGGGGCAATTTTAATGTAAATTTCATAGGTTGACAAAAATTGGAACTAGGTGAAAATAAGACCTGAATTTGGTCAAATTATTTAAAAACTAGAAAATTTGGCGATGAGGTCATACAAAATCTTTTAGCAAATTGTTTCAAGTAGAGTAATACATACTATTCTGGTTTATACACGAAGAGAAATTATTAGACATTATTTTTGGGGACAATACAGTTTGGCTCGAATACAAGAAACCTGGGTGTATATGGACTCTTTAAGTTAGGATACCCCCCATTTTTGAGCAAAAATCTTAAAATTCTTAGAAAATTATTTTCCAGAATAGATTTTTGGAAAATATTTCGGGAATAACGCTGTGATACAGAATACTAACTTCATACCAAATTTCATGAAATTCCGAGCGTGGGCACAACCCTATCAGGGGGTGCAACGTACAGTCGGCATTTTAGGTCAATATGGATGTGAATGGTAAAAAATGGCGGCGAAAACAGATTTCTTCACTATGATCGGGGGATAAATTAACACAGTAAGTACGTTTCTTGGCTTTGATTTATTATGTCACCTGGCCGAGGATGTGGAGAAACTGTGTACAGACCTTGGGAAAGTGGTCCTATCTTCTGATATGTCCTCAAACTCTAGTGATGCTCGACATAATGTGGAGCTTGAAGCGGCGAGAAAATCGGTCCCGATTTTGACCCGTATAAAATCAGCCTTAGCAGCGAAAATAGGGTTATCTGAGACTTACTTTCAGTGCATATACCACTTAAACAATTAGCTCAACATCCTTGTACTATTTAATATCAATGAAAACCCTAAATTCACGAAAAAAACAATGTGTAAGCTACTTTGTGTTGTGTTTGGTCAACTGTACTACAATTATGTTGCTATATGGTCAACATTTGTCGTGTTTCAATAAGCTCCTGTGAAAGGTTTTTTCAAACCGTCCACGCAAACTTAAAACTCTGCATAGTGACAAATGATCATGATTATACAGTTACGAAAATGCAATTTGTAGATTAGGAAACTAAAACTAGAGCTCAGGAGGCAACCTTATCTCATTCCCACTTTGGTCCAATACCTTCCCGAAAAGTGAAACAAAATGTCACACCCTTACAAGGATCTATATAACGCTAAAATAATGCCTTTGTTGACCTTGATATCACATGACATAAACAAATCTCTGGTAGAGTTTTCCTGTTCTATTCACTAAGACTCGGGTAGAAAATAAATAGACAACATGCTGCTAAGTTCTGTGCATTTCCACGAAAACAATGTTTTTGTTTGCCGGCAGCGCTTTCATTTCATACCAGGTTATGGATTTGGAAAACAGAAAGTCAAAAGAAGAATATTGATAATAACAATATGGTTCCATTTGACAGCTGATAAAGACAATAGAATTAATGCTTTTAAAGGAAGGACAATGTGTAATTTAATAATTCCCTTTGACAAGATGTAAAATATTGAGAAAAAGGAAGATGGAAATATTTTCTTCCTTTTCGTCAATATGTTCTAAATGTATTTTCTTCCTTTTCGTCAATATGTTCTAAATGTTTAACACTTGGTTGTATCAGCATGTTACATGTATCATTTATTGTTTTGGAAATGGTTGCAAGGGCGGATCTAGGGGTGGGGTCAGAGGGTTATGACCCCCCCCCCCCCCTGGAATTAGCCGAAAATTGAATTTTGACTATATAACTTTACATATTTAACACATTTTAAGCCATCATTTGGGCTTTGAATACCCCCCCCCCCACCGCCCCCCTCCCTCCTGGAAAAAAATCCTGGATCCGCCTTTGGGTTGTATTCATTATTGTCGTTTGATTACAATGCTGTTGTTTGAATAAATCTTGTTTATATTTTTCAGGTGATGTTAATCTTCCATAACTTGACACTTGACCGTAGCAGATAGAACAGTATTCCAGTCCTGATGAATTCCGATAAAGAACTGACATAACTGTCTGAATTCACTGAGACGGCTTACCAGAGATATTGCCTTCACAAATGAACTTTTTTGTGCATGTTTGTACTCTGTAAACGCACTGTAAAGATGGATGCTATTGATATATGAAGTTTGATACAAGATGATGGAAACCACAGTCAAGCTTCAAAATATTGTCATGGATGATGGTTCCCAGTCTGGCAATGCTAATGACAAGACCTACAGCTTTAAAAGAAGTTCAAGTTAAATTAACCCTTTCCCAAACGGCAAAATTTTATTGTTGTCCAATTTTAAAGTTATTTCAGAGACAAAAAATTATGTTGATTAAGGTAGGACTTGTTTGAGAAAGGATTAATTAAGCATTTTGCATTCTGATACTATTTGGTGTTCTTGTTTGTTACAGAATAAAATCCTGTCAAAATTATACAATATGGTACGGTACTGTATACTCCACAAAACAACAAAATTTGAGTTTGGTCCCAATTCAAAGATGTTACAGACAGTAATTTAAAGTGAAAAAAAGTTATATGATTTTTGGTCTTTCTTGCTGGAAAATATTATGGAAAATGTTAAAACATTGCTTACTAGTCACGGGCAATTTTTTGATTTTCCACAGTGTTATATTCAATTCCTCTATCTTGTGGGGCATCAATTTCAAAATGCCATCATGTGGTAAAGGGTTAATGCTTGTCTGTTAGACTGGTCCAAATTGAAAATGATTACTGATAACAATGTGAATCTGATTCATAATGTGAAATGTTCATTTGATGTGGTAGAAAATTAAAAATTAAAAGGTGTAAATGCATTTTTATCATTCTTCCCTCAATGTTTTCCAAAGCATTGTCTCATAGATACATCAAAACCAAGGATTGGCTGAGAAAAACGAATCAGAACCCTGACTCGACCGGTATCCATTCTGCCTTTTACCAGGGCGGATCTAACAGGGCGTCGGGCGGTGTTGAAAAGCAATGAAAGGCAATGTGGATGACCAACATTTTTTCCCATTCTCTCAATGCTTCTCATGCTATAACATGCTATTTTTGTATGTTTATCAACCAATTATCAGACAGAACGATTTTAAGACTAGTCTAATTTCAAAGATGTTGCAGAATACAATTTCAAGTGAATGAAATTTTGCATTTCTTGTCTTTGTGGTAGAAAACATTGTGGGAAATGAAGAAATTGCTTGTCACAAACAATTTCTTTATTATACGCCCGAAGGGTCGTATTATGTTATGGCCCCGCTCGTCTGTCTGTCCGTCTTTCCGTCCGTCCGTCTGTCCGTCCGTCTGTCCGTCCGTCCGTCCGTTAGCAATTTCTTGTGTGCGCAACTCCTCCTACAGTTTTGATCGGAATTTGATCAAACTTGCCACAATGAATCTCCATGGTGTCTAGTTGTGCATCCCGCTTACGGAATTTAATTAACTCTTTTCGTTCTTGAATTATCTGCCATTGAATTAAAAAAAAATGCCAATTTTCTTGTGTGCACAACTCCTCCTGCAGTTTTGATCAGAATTTGATCAAACTTGCCACAATGAATCTCCATTGTGTCTAGTTGTGCACACCGCTTACGGAATTTAGACAACTGTTTTCGTTCTTGAATTATCTGCCCTTGAATTTAAGAAAAAATGCCCATTTTCTCAAAAATGTCCATTTTCTCCTGTGTGCAACTCCTATAGTTTCAACCAGAATTTAACCAAACTAGCCACAATGAATCTCTATGGTGTCTTGTTGTGTGAACAAAAACTTTTGATAACTTTTCATGTTTGAATTAACTGCCCTTGAATCGAAAAAATGGCCAATTTTACTGACAAGCCCTTCTCGGGCGTATATGCGCCGCTTTGCGAAGCTCTTGTTTCCCACATTGTTTCCCAAAGCCACTATCTTGTAGAGAGTCAAAAAGAGTCATTGTGTGAGAATTTTGTCAAAATAACCATTTCTCGAACAAAACAGGCTTTCGGTGTCCTTGAAGAAATTGTTTGAGAAAAAAATCTAGTGAAAAAAAGAAATTGCTGATGATAAGTAATTTCTTGTTTTCTCCCAATATTTTCCATTCAATTAAACACATTTCAGACTTTTGATGTCAACTATCTAAAATTGGGCGATTTGCAAAAAGGGTTGATGAAAGATTGTCCATAAGATCTTGTATACATCTAATATTCATAAGGGCCAGATTTGGTACAGTGGTAACACGCTGGTCTTTTAACACAGGGGTCACTGGTTCGACCCCCCACCTCTCCAGTCTTTCGGATGAGACTTTAAACTGAGGTCCCGTCTCCATTATGACCTTAGCAGTTGGGTGGGATGTAAAACTCCATAAAATCCAAATCGAGTATTCATAAGATTAGAAACTTTGTGGTCAAATTTTCCATTACTGAAATCTTTATTTGTCTACTGTTGTAATGACATATAAAGATGTTAGTGTTGGAAAATTGAGAATCACATCTCCACTTAACTTATACTACAGACTTTCCATAGACAAAGAAATGTGCCAAATGTAGTTTAAAATGTCCTTTGATCTGACTGAAATACCCTACTAGGCTAAAAGCAAAGAAGACACCAGTGACCAATTGGATCATTCAAAACCCAGATTCTGAAAGCAACAAATGGGGAAGGATGCTGGTAACCATATTAACATATTCATCCTTTTCCACAAAAGTGTACTGCATGGCAGGACAACCGGACTGATAGGATATTGAATAAAAAATCATTCATTTTTCCATCCTCAACTCTTTTACCATATCGACGCTTTTTATCGAAAACCTCGTATCTGCAGCTTGCTTTAAGCTGCAGATACGAGGTTTTCGTTGAATAGCGATGATATATTTGATGTCCCTGATGGAAAAACCTTGTGAAATCACTGATGCAAAAGAAGGAATAATACCATTTATCCTTATGTCTCAATATTTTCTAAGCTCTCTACAGAAATCATATCTTCATTAACAACCAGCTGTTTTCAAACTGGACCAGTCCAAAGTTTAGTTGTTTGGAAGAGGGTTAAAATGAGTTGAAAATCGAAAAAGCAAACTCCAAGATTCTTCAACCGCTGCTATTTTCTTTAATAACACAGAACAAGTTCCAAATTCATATCACTTGGGAATTGCCATAAAAGTATATTCATGATATGCTTAGAAGTCTAAGGCAGGATATCTGAAACTTTGCAGAAAAAACTTTATTTTAAACAAGTCTATTGGAAACTCAATGCTCAATAAGGTACCGGTAAGCCTTTGAAAACATGGAGGAATTGGATGCTTGTCCAGGGACAATTTATTCATCCTGCTTCAAAGCTCTGGCAAATAATGTTCGATGTTAAAACTAAATTAATCCACAATAAAGTCTATAAGTATGACAATTTTGAATAAAAAACATGCATCTTTATTATGATAAGTTACGTTTGCAATAATGCCCTGGCAGAGCATACCTAGCTATTAGAAAGAGATGCTCTGCCAGGTCATTTATCATGATCTATACTTAATATTAAAAAACAATTACTGCTTTTTCATTGAATTTTGGATAAAAGTCTTCAAATTCCTTCAGTTCATTATTAAACACAAAAGGCTTTGTCTCTCCCTCTCCTGTGCAGCCTCAGGTACACATCCAAGTGGAGCTAGATCTGTAAAACATCATTTTCTTTGATTCAGCTGTTCCCTGAATGGTTTAAGTCCCTGAAATATAAAGTTCGATATTTTTGGTAGGTTACTGCTTTAACCCTTTTCCAAACTGCAAAATCATAGAATGGTCTCATATCACAGCGTCTGCAAACAACAAAATGAATATTGATAATTTGATAGAGATATGATTTGTGTACAATAAAACAAGGAAAATATTGGGACAAAAGGAGAATATGTCTTCTTTTGCCTCAATGTTTACCCAAACAATTTCTAAAAAGGACATAAAAACAAGGTCTTGTTTGGGAAAGGGTTAATGGAGTAAACACTTGACAGCTGCTGTTCACTCTACTTTCATAGCTGGTGCACCGAACATTGTGCTCTCTAACCCCCCCCCCCCTTAGCTGTCACTTGTTTATCTTATCGAACGTTTTCATTTCATTACATGATAGCAATGAATTACTTGGGCAATACTTACGGATACAAAGGCTTGAAGTTCGGCAGATCATTAATAGCAAAGAATGCAATAATAGGCAAAGAATTACAGAAAATACCCCTTTTCAGAATTTTACTTCCGGTTTATGCTCAGTGACCCTGTTACCGGTGTATACCAGTTACCGTGGCATCGATGAATTCCACATATCTGGTGATTTATAAACAAGATTATTTATATTTTGAGTTGTCAGTATCAATATGAATCACTTCAAGGTAAATGACTGTAATTTAAATGCACAAAAAAAAATTATCATGAGTTTAATCTTGATCAAGCATCAAACTTGAAAATAAGCACTTTTTCATAGAAGGCTCTTTGTATCTGTCTCATATTTTCTGATACTAACTTTGCCTGGGGTGTTAGTGTGATAAAGCATCCATGAAAAAACTGTGGATGCAAGTAAACTGATCAAAACTGAACTGAATTGGTGAAGACATTTTTGTAGTGGCGATTTTCATACTTGCATTGGTAACTCAGATAAAATGGCTTCGAGATGGTTTTGATGGTCATGTAAATAAAGACGGACATACCACATTCTAGATGGATTTTACTGCAGTTAGGATGATCTGATGGCATTCAAAACATAATAATCTACTAAATTCTTCCATATTAGTGACTGGAAAACAAAACTTAATCTTTATCAATATCGTTAACATTAAGACCACCGGTAACTGTGTCAAGGAGCATACTGGATAGAACACAAATCTACAAAGATCATGACCTGATAACTTGTAGTCATGCCCTTTTACACAATTTGCACTACTGGCCTGCCATTCAGCAGAACTATGTTATTGTAAAAAGGCGATGTTTTAGGTGTATTAGCAAACTTTTGTTTGACATTTGTTTTGGACTATAAAACCAACTTTATTAATCCTACGTATCAACGAAATGACAACTTTACCGGTTCTGAATTTCCATGAAATTTAGCTAAAAGTAAGAAGATACATAAAGCATCTTTTGTGATAAAATGGTGTCTTGACAAAGACAGAGTAAACTTTGGTATTAAAAACTGCTGCATTCTAAATTTTTACACAAAAATATGCATTTTTCATGATTATTTTAATAGGAGGCTTACATGATAATTCCACCAAATGCTTTTTTTCGATATGAATATATCTGAATATATAATGATAATGCCTGAAGTGTGTCGAAGCAACGCCACATGACAGATCTTGGAAATACATAAAACCAAGGTTTAAAAAAAACAAACAAAAAAAACAAAAAAAAAAGAAAGAAAAAAAAACCGTGCAGGTAGGTATTTGACCAAAGTGAGAATGAGATAAGGTTGCCTCCTGAGCTCTAGTTTTAATTTCCTAATCTACAAATTGCATTTTCATAACTGTATAAATATGATCATCTGTCACTATGCAGGGTTTTAACTATGCGTGGACAATTTAAAAAAAAAAAAAAACATTCACAGGAGCTTATTGAAACACGACAAATGTTGACCATATAGCAACATAATTGTAGTACAGTTGACCAAACACAACATAAAGAAGCTTACACATTGTTTTTTCGTGAATTTAGGGTTTTCATTGATATTAAATAGTACAAGGATGTTGAGCTAATTGTTTAAGTGGTATATGCACTGAAAGTAAGTCTCAGATAACCCTATTTTCGCTGCTAAGGCTGATTTTATACGGGTCAAAATCGGGACCGATTTTCTCGCCGCTTCAAGCTCCACATTATGTCGAGCATCACTAGAGTTTGAGGACATATCAGAAGACAGGACCACTTTCCCAAGGTCTGTACACAGTTTCTCCACATCCTCGGCCAGGTGACATAATAAATCAAAGCCAAGAAACGTACTTACTGTGTTAATTTATCCCCCGATCATAGTGAAGAAATCTGTTTTCGCCGCCATTTTTGACCATTCACATCCATATTGACCTAAAATGCCGACTGTACGTTGCACCCCCTGCCTATGGGAATTTCTAATAGGACGAGACCCCTCCCCCCCCCCCTTTAAAAGTGCACGCTTTCTTTTTCGTGTAAGCATATATAAAAATTGATAATACGTTTGTATATTATACAAACTCTCGATGCAGATTTAGACCATCTTATCGTCGTTTTTCAACGAAAACCTCGTAACTGCAGCTTGAGACAAGCTGCAGTTACGATGTTTTCGTTGAAAAGCATCGATTAATTCAATACAGGTCTCAAGTACGATTACTTACTTAATGCGCAATTTTATTTGCATTTACTTGTGCAATACGTATACGAAATGAGGACCAAGGTTTACAGATACTTCATAAACACATCGTTCTTGTCTTAAACCCTAATTTATCAATGCAATTAGACCACTGAACGCATTTTAACAACAATCTCGTCACTTTTTAAATATCTTTTTTCAATTAACATAGCTTATTCGTTCACAACAGAGTACTAGTATAACGTCGAAAAAAGTATGTAGATGCACCAGCCTCCGCAGTATAATCGAAAGATGCTTGACCTGCCGTGAAAATCCATATAGGGAAAAATGCATTTAGCTGCACATGACTATGCTAGGACACTAAGTACTGAAAAGCAGGCTTATCTGCGGCATTTTTCCATTAGAGGCAACATTTGATAAAGAGTACAATTAATTTGAGCATGCTATATCGCAGCATCAAAGTTTTCCCATTATCACGAAAGCGTTGTCTCAAAGTTTTTAGGATTTTTTCCCAGGTGATAATTTAAAGATTGTTTATTGTGTTTATAGTATTTTTAGGGACAATTCTCCCGATTCATTAGACGAGTATATATCTAACTGTTCACCGGTCAAAGTTTATCGTACGGACACTTTTTGTAAAATTCATTTTTGGCATAGGGACTCGTCAAAATATTTCTAAACTAAATATCGGTGGACACATACATGTTCAAAGATTTTGAACATGTATGTGTCCACCAATAATTATCTTAAAATATTTGGACTAGTGACTATGTCGATACGATAAAAATGTACGATAAAAATTGATAGGTGAACAGTTAAAAATATACTCATCTAAAGAATCTTGAGCATTTCATTCGTAGTAAACCATTGTGACCAACAAAACGTGTAAAATGCATTATTTGTTGGATACCAAGTGGTTTATGAGGTAACCAGAAATGACTGGACACGAAAACCTTGCTCCATATATAAAAAATATCAAGGAAAGCCCTGAACGAAAAGAAGAAAATACTGGTTTTATTAGTTTTCTCTTTTGTCTGAACGCATAGAAACATTTTCTCTTTTTCACAAAGGTTTCTTTGTTGAATGTGTCCTATATCAAAATGCAAGAGTAAGACTGAACGAAGTAAAGTTGAGTTGCAGATGACATAAATAATGTTTTGTACACTTGGTTTGCTTTTTCTTAAAGTACCCGCAGAATGGCAAAATTAAACTCTTGTGTCGAAAAAACACCTTTCTAATAACCAAATATCAAAATATCACAATTTTCATCTATTAAGAGTGTTTTTATTTCGTCTTTTAAATTGGATATTTTGGCCTTTTCCGATCTTTACCGAAGAAAAACTCTAAACTTCCGATTTGAAGTTATGACGTCACACCGGCCAAATAATGACGTCATGGCGGAAAAAAGGGAACTTATGGGTCATTTCCCGGAAAGCCTGAGATTTCTGACAAAGTTAAATGTCCGACTTTTCTATCATAAAGCGACTTCCCCAATCGATACTCAAAACACGGAATTCATCCTTAGTAAATGTTAGAAAAAACAGTCAAAGAAAATGTCATTAGTGAGTTAACGAATGTGCCAAAGAACGGTTTAAGGTTTAAAGACCCTGAAAAAATCTACACTTTCTAGCCATACGAAATGCACCAAGTTTCACACATTTGTAAATACACTTCATATAAGTTGATTCACCATGCCAGATTTGAAGATTATGCTTCAAGAAGAAAATAATTTATAAATATTATTTCACTCTACAAGGGAGGGAGATATGCAAGGGACGTACTTTTTTACATTTTTGTCAAATATTTCCATAAGTATGCATTAATTGAAAATTCTAAACCGTATAAAATGCTTATACATGTTTGTATTTGGAATGGAAATGTAACACAGTTTAGGAACTATTTGTACTTTTCAAATTTCGCCTTTGGTACTTTTGAGACTTCGCTTTATGACAGACAAGTCGCACACTTCATCTTTGTCAGAAACCTCATGCTCTAGATTGGGGCGGAGTCAAGCCATTGTATGACGTCACTTCGTGGTGATTTGCCGGATATTGCCGATCCAGATAGGAGACTAGGCTCCCCAACTAGCACCTTCACGGTGCTCTGTATGCCGTACCGAATGGGTCAAAAGTCTAGATACCAGGTGCACCTCTAAAAAATACAGGTGCACCTGTATATTTTGAGGTGAACTTATAAATTTTATAGGTGCACCTGTATTTTTTAGAGGTGCACTTATATTTTTGTACGTTCACCTCAGAATATACAGGTGCACCTGTTTATTTGGCTCTGAAAATGTCAAAACGAGGCGACCAATAAACGGAGCCGTAAGAACCGTTTCCATTTACCCTATTTGGCATATTCGATGCGGGACTTCCATTTCCGTAGTAACATGTTGCCAAGTTAAACAAAATCTGATAGACCTAGATCTATACATTTTTTTTTGAGTAGGCTATGTACCCCGACAGATTTTCTCACCTTTTTCCTAATCTATGCGTGAATCCAGACATATCCCAAGATATATGGGACACGTGTTTTCAAATGGGGGAAGGGGCGGGGCTCTGAATCAGCTGAAATCAGCATATTTTCTCTTAATTCTTCAGTATATATTCTGCATTACAATGTAAACAAATTCCACATAACTCGTTCATTGCTATGCGGCGCACCAGGATTTCTTTTAGGGGTTCGAACATACGAATAATTAGGGGGTGCAGTTTTCCACCACCACCTCTGTATCCGCCACTGCTGCTGCAGCTTGTAAATTGGAATAAATCCGGTCAAACTTTTTGCCGTTTAGGAAAGGTTTTTACGAAAATTGTATTTTGATCCAAATTGGTCTCAAGTCTATTCGGCCCGAATTTTCCAGACTAATTATACATGCCACAATAACAACTCAACGATGTCATGCAAATTAAACATCAAATATTATGCCAAAACGGGGTAAGTATTGCTGTTTTAACCCAGAACTCTCTCCTCTATAAGACTTTCGAATTACGTGTCATGATATGTGTGTTTCTCGTAGTCAGGAATGCATTGTGGACAATAAGTAATTGGTTTTCGTGTTTGACGCTTGGGAAAGGGTTTCAGACTAGTTAGCATTCCAATAATGCTTATGTACAGGCATTTGAATATTTCTTCAAGTGTTATTAAGATATGGGATGATATCAAAGTAAGAGGCATTCATGCATTGATGCCATACTAGTAGGATTCTTAACTTAAGTTTAAGGTAGTACGCCTCCACTGGTAATGAGATTCACAAGAAGTCAGAATTTGTTGGACATTGTTAACACTGCTACATATCGGACATGTTTTGGAGACATCTAAAATTCGACGTTTGAATGTTCCAATGCTGAATATTTACGAGTGTCGACGGACATCACCCAAATGACTGCGACAGCGCATGAATTTCATTAGGGGATGGACTAGTGGAGATTCGGTATAACTCGGACACAAAACGTAGTCTCTGACAGGACACGATGGATATCTCACTCTCTCGGACGGACAAGCTTCTGAATCAACAACGAAAACAATAAAGTATTCCAATTCTAAACTAATTTCATTGGCTAAAACAGTTAAAATAAAGCCAAGGCAGACAATTTTACAAAATAAAGTATACTACCAGAGTAAGGTAAACTCGGACATTGAACAGGATTGAAATCTCGGACGCAACTGTTGTTTTAACACATTCCAAAATGGTAAAGTTTTGCACACTGCTCCAATTTGAAAGCTGTTGCAGTCGACATCATTTATGTTGCTAATTCGCGCATGAAAATCGGACATACATGGAGAAAACCTTAGTGTCCTAGTTTAAAATAGCTAAATACGATTTTACGTCGGGTGAAGTCGGACACTACGTCACAGAAATGAATAAACTTCCCCACACGTCACGATACATGTCACGTGGTGTCATCTATTCAGGCGCATTAGATTGACGCGTTATACCTATAAATACAGCTGATTTTGGGAAATATTTAATAAAGACTCTTTATTTATAAAGAGAAACATCTGGCTGTCCGAGATTACCAACATGTCCGAGAAATCCTGAATCTCCCCTATGGTACTTTTAAAAACACTGTTAAGGTCTTCCTTTTGTACAATATTGTGTGAACATACACAATATATACTAATACTATTATGATTTGTAAACTTTCATTCCAAGTTAATGATTTTTGAGGATTGTTCCTCTTCAGCTTCTCTCTTCAGCCCTGGTAAAGGACTAGAATTTTTTGTTGTACAGTACATTCAGTCTGGCAGTGCTATCTATCATTCAGACAGGAATCTACTAAACGTTCATGAAACATATTGGTGGCAATGCCCATATTCGGAGTAAACTCCGAGATCTATACATTGAAAGGCGTCATAGCCAGTAATTCAATTTAACTTCTGTTATTTTTTCAGGCATGGAAGCACTCATCAAATCACAGCCTTTGACCTGTCAATCTGTACATCCTGCGTTACCACTGCTACACCAAATCATTTATTCTTCGGATGAGTTGATGAACAATTAGCAACAGCAGCGATAGGCAGCATAACAAACCGTGAACAATGATACAATCACTAGGTGTTTGACAGTCTTAGAAAACATTCGTTACTTTTGATAAAGCTGGATGATAGAGTTGGTACAGAATTTGTCACCTAGAGACCAGGGCTAGGAAAAAGAAATTTTGAGAAAATTTAGACTTGGAAAATATTGAAGGTGATATAACATGCTTGTCATCTCAATAGAATCTGAGGGATAATAATAGCCTCTATGATGGTCGAAGAAAACTTAGACGGTATTGTTATAGCTGTGAACACTTTTTTACAAATAACAATTAATTTGACCGGTGACAAAACGTTGGGTAACAAAACGCTATCGGCTAGAAGAGATTTGAAGTTAAGACACTCGATCAGACATGAACATCTTTAATCAGAGCGAAACATCATGTTTGCTCCGTAATAGAGCATAATTATTGCCATGTGCAGCTACTTCAGAATGAAAACCTATCAAAATATGTATGTTTTGTGAAAAATATCTGGTTTGCTCTGTGGTTACTTAAGGGGAATAATATTCTCCTAAGAGCACCCATTTTAATGAGAAAATCTTTCGTAGATAGTTTGTGACAAGTACAGACAAACAAAAAGAAATTTACAGACTATCGAAAAGACTATCAATCAACCACAAACCAAGATGCTATTTTAGGAGATCTTTCAAATACATGTATCAGTGTTGAATTGTGGCTAAATGGGCATATTCCCCCATGACTTTTAAAACTTTTAAAACAATCGAGTTTGGCGGATCTTTTTATAAAGCACGTTAATTTAATGATTTTCTTCCAATATACGGTGCAATCAATTGCCTAGCTTGGTTGCCTTTAAAGAACGAAGATAAGATCTGTGTCATTTAATTCTGTTCTCAATAGTTCCAAGTGGTTCCGGTGATCAAATTGCTGAGAATGTACTTAAACACGGTGGATGATCACGTGATAAATCAATTTCAGATTTTTTTTTTTTTTTTTTTTTTTTTTTTTTGATACGGGACCGATTCGAATTTGGTTTGAAGCAGAGAAGGTAGTCAAATGTCATGCATTAGATGGACTTTGTGGATTTTTGAAAAAAAAACAGCTGGTAAAAAAGTTTTAGAAGATCAATCTTATTCCTGGCATTTTTCCACCTTTTCCACTTCAACCCGAATTCAAATTTGCAAAGTATTAACACAAATATTGGTGATTTTCTGAAATTCCGATTAACCATCGTGTTAAAGAATAGTTTTTGACGACAAGGGCTTATGCCTTGATTTCCCAACCCGTTGATGCAACATGTCGGAAATGTAATTATACAGAGAGTTTCATGTAAATATTTTCTTTAACATTTCTATTGAAATCTTAATTTTACAGTGGTAATGTAAACAACATTTACATGAAACTCTCAGTAAAATCACCTTTCAGACATATTTATTAATTAATTTATTTGTGGGTTGGTATATGGTAAAATTGTGATTTATTTTTAGATTAACATGGCTCAAGATCAGCCTGCGCATACACAATCATTTATCATTTTTTCGATGCGGGTAACGAAAAGCATGTCGTCGCTTTTTAACGAAATTCTCGTAACGGCAGCTTGTTTTAAGCTGCAGTTACGAGATTTCGTCGAAAAGCAGTGATGTGTTAGAAAGCAATGTGAATCGTGAAGAATAGAAACTGTGCCCTTTTTCTCATCCTAGCTGAAAATTTTTCCTTATTTTAACAATGGGAACTGGATGAATTTTCATATAATTCGATATGTCTTTAGTGGTGTCCATTTGCCTCAACTATTCGTGAAATCCTGTTTAGATAAACAACATTTATTTTATACATTAACTATTTCCAAACAATACCTGGTCTTGACGCCCCTAATGGGAAGTGTTTGGGAAAACATTGAGTCAACAGAAGAAAATGTTGATAACCAGCATTTTCTCCTTTTGCCTCAATATTTTGCATGTTATACAGAGCACAAATCAAATCTTTATAAACACCATTTTTTTTTCATCTGCAGCAGCTTTTGAATTAGACCACCCTAAAATTTATTTTATACATTAATCCATTACCAAACAACAAAATTTTTAGACTGGTTCAAATTCTAAGATGTTGCAGACTTGTTGTTGTTTCAAGTGAATGAAATTTTACATATTTCAGTCTTTTTGAGTAGAAAACATTGTGGGAAATGAAGAAATTGCTTCTCCCAAGCAATTTCTTCAATTTCCACAATGTTTTCAAAAGTCATTATTTTATTGGGAGTCAAAAAGAGTCAATGTGTGGTAATGGGTTAACAAAGATGGGGCGTGTCTTCCTTGTAAAAAAAATATATCCGGGTACATTTTGTTAGTAAGACAACAATGGGCAGCGCGTGATAATCTTTAATGTGTGTGAAAATAAAGTCGTTAAATTGAAAATGATGAACATCTATTTTTTTACTCAATATCTTTTAACAAAATGTTTTAATACAACCGTTGACTACTTAACAATTGCCCTCTGTTATTTCTACCACACTTATCGCACATTTTTGTGGCTTTTCGAGATTTTACGAGATTTTCCGGTGGCCATAAATGCAACAACGCATGAGAGATTTTAAAAATCATTTGATACATAGGCTACAAACTTTCGTTTCCCTTACAGAGTACTCGGCATCGTTGCCAAATTAGATTTATTCGAAATGATGTATAAATTGAAACAATTAGATCTATGAAGTCTAAACAAACCGAACTATATTTCTTCGAACTTCTTTCAATATGCTAGCGCCTATAAAATGCACAGTAGGCCTAATTTCAGCCTAGTCTGTGTGAAAAGTAATGCGTCAAAGTATTTTGGTCTGTACTACATCACGGGTGGTAAACAGAGAAACTAGCTCCAAAAAGAGGTAGTTGCATAGAGCGAAAATTTGTAGGTCACGAACACATTTTCTAAAATTATTTCCTTTAAAGCGAGTTTTTTGAGAAATCCGGCGATGCTGTAATATGAAGAAATGGTCGAAGTTTGTTGTGCACGAGAGTATACGGTATTAGTAGCAGGGTTTTAATACAATCGTTGAAAAACATTTCAAAATAGAAAGTACAGAAGTTTTTACTTTCGATCTTGAAATGTTTTTCAACGATTGTATTCAAACTCTGCTCACTAACACCGTATATTCTCGTGCACAACAAACTTCGACCATTTCTTCATATTACAGCATCGTCGGATTTTTCAAAAACTCGTTGTAAAAGAAATAAATGTATAAAAAATGTGTTCGTGACCTACCTTTGTTTACAGACTTTCGCTCTATGCAACTACCTCGGTAAAGGCCGGATATCACGAGGAAACGAAATACCGTTGACTCTTTTTGGAGCTAGTTTCTCTGTTTACCACCCGTGTACATAGGCTAATAACTAACATGCACAGAAAAAGAAATTCAAACAGCAAACATTTCATTGGTATATACAGTCGACACTTACTGTGTCGAAGTCATAGAGACCATCCAATTACCTCGACATATCCGGAGTTCGACTCATCCGATTTTTGTTCATTTTTATTGAAATAATATTTGGCCATTTTTGCTTTTAATCAAGTACGTTCATATTTGAAATATAGTAGGAAAAGGAAAGAAATTGCTCGAAACCGAGCAATTTCTATCCTTTTCCTTCTATATTTCGATAGCTGTTTATATTTTAAAATGATTTTGTTTAGCATATTAGATGTCCTTTGATGAGGACCGGGTCATATTTCAACTTCGACTTTAATGAAAATTCGACTCATCCGATGTCGACATAACGAGTGTCGACTGTAATGATGATTCGACCTTCTGATCCAGTGTATGCTCGGTGTCGGTGTATATCTTTATCGAAAGATACAGTTCACTGACATTTACGACACAAGGATGACGCTATTATAGCCTCTTTTTTGTTTTCATTTTTCAAAACTACGGAGGTTAATCGGTCGAGTTGTAAAAGCGATTACTTATGAATGGAGATCACGTCTACGGAAAAAGAGATAAGATGGCGTAAAGGCATTATATAGTTCTTATTTCAAATCAAATTCTATGTTGTGGTACTCATTAGAATCGTCTCTGTGAGACGATTCCAATGAGTACCACAAAACATATGGTTTGCTTAACGATTGACCTTTTTTTTTAAAACCTTCTTTCCCTCCTATCTGTAGCTAGGCCTCTGTAAGTGATAGAAAGAGTAGCCTGAAGCCGATTTAACGTGTACAACCGATCATTAGCACCAAAGAGCCAAAGGCGAAATTTGAAAAGTGCCAGTAATTCCTAAACTGTGTTATATTTCCATTCCAAATACAAACATAAGCAATTTGAACGGTTTAGAATATATTGAATTAACGCATAATTATGGTAATATTTGTCAAAAATGTTATAAATCACCTCCCTTGCATATGAATATAGAGTAAAAAGATATTTGTATATTTGTATATTCTTCTTGAAGCGTTATCTTGAAATCCGGCACGGCGAATCAACTTATTTGAAGTGTATTTACAAGTGTGTGTAATTTGATGCATGTGCCATGGCTAGAAAGTTGTGTTTTTAATGATGGGTCATATACCTTAATCTAACCTTTCTATGCTATGTTAATTAAGAGATACATTACCTGCATTTACGTAATAGTTTTCGGATCTTCAAGCGTAATATGAATTTCTATTCAAATTCCGCGTATCGGGGATTCCACTTAAACAAATATTTTGTAAAAAAAGAGGCAGTTATAAATTGTCAAAGTTATTGGGCTATATGTATGACGTCACAGTCAAGCAATTTCAGGAGTATCACCTTACGTTCGGGTAATAAATAGCTCAGCCCCACCTGAAATGACATCGACTAAAAATGCCAAACCCTGAATGTCATCATATAGCGTCGTTTTTCTTCAAAAACCTCGTAACTGCAGCTTGCGTTAAGCTGCAGTTACAAGGTTTTTGATGAAAAGTAGCGGTATCAAACATCATTTAACCTACGGAACAATAGATTGCGGACATTAAAAATGGCGTAAAAAATATAAAGTTACATTTTAATTCTGGTAGGACCAGGAAGTTACGGCTTGGGATAGACAATGCTGCCAGGTTTTGGTTGAAGGTTCGCAAATCAAACTCTGATCTGTTAGCTTAGAAACATGGATATGGGTTGTGCTTAGTCTTATAATTCATAACAACACAGCCAAGATCTGTGAGAGAGATGGCCTAGGCTTCAGAGCAACAAATAAGAGGAGTGAAGACGTTCTAAATCATTTATTCCAAATCCAAATCCTATGTTGTGGGTACTCATTTGAATCGTCTCAACGAGACGATTCTAATGAGTACCCACAACATAGGGTTTGATTAATAAAACGAAATATTGCAATTTTAAATTAATTCACTCCTTCTTATATGTAGCTCCGAGCTTTATCTCAATTTGGATCCAGATCAGCATGTAGGGGCTGATTTGGTGCAGTGGTAACGCGCTGGACTTGTAACACAGGGATCGCAGGTTCGAACCCCGCCTTTCCAATCTTTAGAATGAGACTTTAAACCAAGGTCCGGTCTCCATAGTATGACTTTAGCAGTTGAGTTGGACGTACAACTCCATTAACCCTTTCCCAAACAAGACCTGGTTTTGACGTCCCTTATAGAAATGGCTTAGGAAAACATGAAGACTAAAGAAGAAACTGCTGATAACCAGCAGTTTCTCCTTTTGTCTCAATATTTTCCATACTATATTCTACAAAAAAAATCTATCTTAAACAAGGTCCATAATTATGTGGTATGCAGCAGCTTTTGAAATGGAAATTTTGAAAATCTGCTGTTTGGGAAAGGGTTTAATCAAAACCAGATCAGCCTGTTGCATGCACAGGTTGATCCTCTCTGTAGTTTTCTCATCTTTAAGGGTCCCTCTTCTGCATTCGGGCAAGATTTATTACCTATTTGAGTGCTACAATATATTACATCACGACTGCATTTTCATTTTACCCTTTCACGTGCAACGCCTTCTTGTGATATCACTGATAGAAAAACGCTTCGGAAACATTGAAACAAACGAAGAAAATGTAGAAAAGCAATATCTTCTCCATTCAGCTCAATATTTCGTTTGTTAATTTTACCCCTTTTCTTTCTTTGTCAACATCAACTTTGTCGCTTGCTGCATCTTTAACGATGGAGCAGCCCGAAACTTTGCTTTTTGGGAAAGAGTTAAAATGTGATTTTACGAAGCAATCTTTTGAAGTGCATTAATATTTATTCAGCTATGACAATCGAGCAATCGTCTTTTTAATTTACATATTCAACGCTACACCGGTTTTCTCAAAACCTTTTATGTCCACGTGAACATAAAACTATTTCAATGATTTGTGCATCCTCTGATACCCTGGCGTCTGGTACATGTAGAGTAGCAGACACCGGGGTATCCAAGAATGGATTTATGGGCCTCAATAAAAAAGGATTATAATGTCATTGATAGAACATCTTGTAACTGGGTGTGACGGGCGATGTAATGGTAGTAAACAAACGATTTTATACAATGAAACGAGCCCGTATTTGGAAAAAAGACTTTTTTTCTTTTGCCTCGATGGTTCATCAGGTTTATTCTATTAGACACGTCAAAAGTATGTTTTGTTTGGGAAGTGATAAAGTATATAAGGGCTTCATTTTCCAGATCAAAGCTCAAATATATGTGACCCGTCACGCTAAAAAGGACATTATCAGAAGTCCAGATTTTGGCCAGATACCGTATGCGAAAAATGAAGATATAGTAAGATAGGGAAAACATTCCAGATTTAGAAAAATTACATACAAGTGAAAAGTGTTGGCCCTAGTCTGGCTGCGCAAACTGCGCAGACAGACTAGGGTCGACATTTTTCACACTTTCTATAAAGTCCCTTTTAGCGTGACGGGTAACATATACGTGTGTACCAATTTTTCATACCGCAGTTCGCTTTTTGAAGTGCAGTGAAGTTATTGGAAAAGTTTTCAAAACCACACAAGTGTTATATTGTTTGTTCAACCTTTCTCCAACATTTCAAAAATCTATAGTGGTGGGACTTGAAAACTATTGCAGATGATCAAATACATGTTGATAAAGATGGGATTTGTATACGCTATAAAGAACAGAAAAATGATGCAAAAGTAGAAAATTATGTTTATCAGTATCTCCTTCTTTTGCCTTATCGTTTTCCAAGATTCAAATCTCTGTATAAGACGTCAAAACTAGGTCTTGTATGGGAAAGGATTCATCAATTTTAACAATTTCCTAAAATTGGTACATGGTCTTGGCAATCTTATATATTTTCTTTTTTGAAGAAAAAGTCATAATGAAAAGAAAAAAAATCGTAGAAAGAAACACCGACGTTTTCTTTACCTTTAATTGCGAAGTTTTGTAAGTTACTACTAATAATCTTTACTTTTACTTGCAATTAATTTTTAAATCTACGACCATACAATTTTAACTGATTGAAAAATCTTATGGAAAAGAGTTCAAGAAGTTGTTATCAATTTTCCGTAAATCAAAATGCAAAAAGTAAATATAGTGCCTATTTGGAGCGAAAAAATGTAAGAGAAACTTAAATACTAGAAATTGATGTACGATAAAATTGCGATGAAATACGGATATTCTTTTTGTTGTTGTTGTTGTTGTTGTTGTTGTTGTTGTTGTTGTTGCCGGTGTTGTTTTGTTTTACAATTGAACGTTAAAGTAAATACATGTATAGTGGTTATTATTATTAGAATTATATAAACTTCTTTTTCTTCAATGTTTCATGTGTTTATGTCTTAACGATCTACAATTTAAAAAGATATTTTTTGGGGAAGCGTCAAACACGAAAAATGCAATATACAATTGATACTCGTTATGTCCAAGTCGTAGGGAACGTCATTTAATCTCCAGATATCCGGAGTTCAACTCACCTGATTTTTGTTCAGTTTTGATTTAACCACTTTGTTGCTCATCAGGTATGCCCTTGATCGATAAATAGTAGGAAAAGGAAAGGAATAGTTCGAAATAGCAATTTCTCTCATTTTCTTGCTATATTTTAATGGCTTTATTCGTCTTAAAAAATGTTTAAACTTTAAAATTTATTGGTGAGGACAGAAGTCTGATTTGCACTTCGACTTAAGTGGAAATTCGACCCAACCGTATCGAGTGTCGACTGTATTTCATCGAAAGCGTAATGAGCACTGAAAAGCATAATCTTCCCAAACCTGCATGAATAAGGGATAAAGATAAGCAAGGATAAAGGCTTTTCGAAATAAAAAAAATCTTTCAAAATCATCCACCATATTTTGGGAGCAATAACAACGACACAATACAGATCAAAATTCTTCATTAAATGTAGAATAGTGACCTAAAATAAAACATTTAAGGGGGAATGCTCCAGTTTCCTAATTGTTTTCCCAATAATAGAATTTATTTATTTTTTGTATGTTGAAATTACATGTTATTACCAATTGATAAATGAAATAAAAATGGATGGTCAGCGATCTTGTTTGAATCTTATAGGCATTCGTATTACATACCCCTACATCGAAAAAACGCACAATTTCTTGCACCTGTCCAAGGTGACTAAAATGCTAATAAAATGCTGTATATTCATCGTTGAGTCCCGAAAACGGATTTAAAGTAACGTCTTACATTTGATAAGAACAGAAAATCCAAAATATATGCTATTATAAAGGCGTAAATGTATAAAACAGCATGCTCACATGTTCGGTTAGACCAACGAAGCTGGAGTGTTTTATGTCAAAATTTGCATATTCTTGGAAATATTTCAAGTTCTACATAATAGAATTTGATAAAACTCCCTCATTGTATTAAGCAACATGTCCTGGTAATAATTTAAAAAGAAAATGTATAGGTCAGCGCACTTATTAGTGAATTACAGCATTTTTTATCAGCTACGCATGAATAAAATGACTCAAAACAGTGGTAACTACATACACACATACGACTGTCTTGCTCTAAATAATCGATTTCCATCTTGAGGAAATCAATTTCGCATAATAAATACACTTTTACCGTCGAAAAAGGTAAATTGTAATGATGTGTCATATTATTGAAAATATGGTAGCGAAACATATTGGTACGAAACATTTAATTTACTACAGTAAAGACCGAGTGTTCCGAAAAATTGGAGCATTCCCCCTTAACATATAATTAAGTCATTAATAATTATTAAGGTAGAATGTGGCCATTTTGAGATTCATAAAACATCGGATTTTTTCCAGCGCCGTCGTTACGTATCCGAAATCATTCGGGTGCGGTAGTAAACATTCGGCGGTGGAGAGTTCCACCGCCGAATGTTTTCGACCTCGCCCGAATAATTCCGACGTTGCGCGAATCTCATCAAGGGTATCCTACCTTAAGTACGTGTAACTAGGCGAGATTAGAAATGTCGATGTGGATACTCTAATTGCATCTATTTGCAAAGAAGATGGGTATAGCGGACGAGAATTGACCTGACAGAGCATTCCATTCGATAAGCATGTGCTGCTCTGCCAGGTCAATTATCGTCCGCTATAATACAGTCACGTCTGTGCATTTTGTGGTTGTTTATTGATGTATGATTTATGCTTTTAACCTTATTTTGATATTTACGATACAGGAATCATAGAATGAAAGAAGATTTCCACTCGATATGATACGCCTACGAGATAGATACATATCGATACTGTCGGCCGACAGGGACAAAAATCACGGACTAAAAGGTAAATAGATACATAGTGAATAAAGACGTAAATGTGCTAATCGAAACTGCACTTTTGATGACATATAATTCTTGGGAACATAACAGCTTTTCATATTTGTTACTGATTTCGTGATCAGAACGGTATGCAAAAAAATCTGGATTACTTCTGTCCAAAATTTATGTCACAATTTTCAATAATAAAAGACCCCCCCCCCCCCCCCTGTAGGTTCTAAACAGAAAAATGTCGAATGTGCAGAAAACTTCACATGTTGTACTGATGTCATGAAATTTTGGAAATCAATAAAGTAGAAAACTAGTGTAGAATAGACGTTTGTTTCACGTTCTTTCTTAACAGCTATACACCACTGATATATGTACACAGTAATTTCCTTTTATTGGCCACATTTTTATAATATGTGACCCGTCACGCTAAAAGGTACTTTATCCGAACTCCAAAATCCAAATTTTGACAAACTTTTCAGACCCAGCACTGGTTAACTAGATCATGTATACGAAAAATTAACATACAGTAAGATAGAGAAAACTTTCCGGATTTAGAAAATTACATAAAAGTGGAACGTGTCGGCCCTAGTCTGGCTGCGCGGACTGCGCAGACAGACTAGCGTCGATATTTTTCACACTTGGATAACGTCCCTTTTAACGTGAAGGGTCACATATATAATTGTACATGAAAAAACAACAACATAATTTTATGTTCACTGTTTTCAGGTTTAGAAATTTCGCTGTTTCTACTGTTATGTCTTCAAGCCACTCTTGTCTCCGGACAGGGTAAGATAGTCATTATTAATAAAACACGCATTGGCCCCATTTTTTGTTAGAAACAAATTACTATTTTCGTTCAAATAATCGTTATGATAATGCTCAGAAAATTGTAATTACGAATTTTGCTGTTAGTTGTGGTTTTTTCTTTTTATCATTTTTTTCTTCATTTTTTTGTTCTTTTTTTTAAATCAGGGGAATATTTTGACGATCTAACTGGTATTTTAATTAAAAATGAAGACTAAAATCCCAGCCACAAGAATAAATATTTTAAGCAAAAATTATTTTTAAATAATTTGGTGTCTTTGAAGTAACTATCCATGCCAATAATTTTGACTTCGTTTTATCAAAATAGCATAAACATCGAAACCTGGTTTCAAGATATCATCTGAAGGTAGGGCCAACTATCCGAGAATGAATTTCAAATGGACAGGCCCGAAGGAACAGGGAAGGGGGTCTTGCGGTGCGGAATAACACCCCCCCCCCTCCCCCTCCCCGAAAAGTTGGCCACAAAATGCCGAATTTTTCTTATTTTGAACTGAAAATTTAGGGAAAACCCAATTCAAGCCCCCCCTCCCCCACCCAATATTAAGACACAGGGGCTTCAGCCAAACCAATATGAAATTGCTTCCTGTGGGCCTGAATAGATTCCCAATATAAGAAACAATCCCTTTAAAATAATGCAATCAATTATACAAGGGTTCAAAGATATTGAGATCACCATATCGCCGTTTTTCTTATAAAGATAAACAAACATAACTTCAGCTTAAAAACAAACTGCAGTTAAGGTAGTCTACCCCTAATGAGATTCGCGCGACGTCGGAATTATTCGGGCGAGGCCGAAAACGTTCGGCGGTGGAACTTCCTGTGCGAAAAATTACGCCCGTAAATGAGACGGAATTATGAGACCGAATCCGTCTCATTTTCCGATAGTATTTGCTTGTTTAAAGAATTATAAGAATGAGACGGAAACCAAGCGAAAACCAAGCGTAATTTAGAGGCGTAAAATGTTAATTAACCGGAATTTTTAGAGACGGAATATGCAAATGAAGCGGATTTTTTTACAGGCGTAATTGCTAGGAGGCGTAAATAGATAGAATTATGAGGCGGATTCCGCTTGGAATTTTTAAGAAATTACGGGCGGAATCCGCCTCATAATTACGCCTCCTAGACATTTACTACATAATATGTGGGTGGGAATGGTAAAAATGAACATTTGAATTTGTTTAAGTTAGTCAAAAGAAGACTCACCAATGTTGCCTCACTTGGTCCTACCATTTAGTGAGCCCCTTAATCTCCTGGATTCATCAATATCAATGTTTGAATTCATATCTCAAACATTAACTTTGCAAAAAGTCAGAAAAGCAAAATTCCCTCCAATTTTCTAAACAGGAAGTAGGAAATGGTCATAGACTGGGAGAAAATAGACTGGGATGCCTTATTTTCACAAAGTTAATTCTATATCCTATGAACTATATATCTCAGGCACTATTTGAGATACAGCCATAATATTTTACACATGGATACTTCCTGCCAATACCTTTTATTTAGGACCATGATCTTTGGCCTAGTGACCTTGACCTTGGAGTTTGACCTACTTTTAAAAAAACTTTAACCTGGCCTATATGTCATGCACTATTATTGATAGAGCCTTGATAGTTCACACATGGATACCTCCTGCCAAGACCTTTCATTTGGAATCATGACCTTGGACCTTGTGACATTGACCTTGAAGTTTGACCTTTTTTTAACCTGGCCGATTTATCATGCTCTTTTACACATACAGCCTTGATATTTCTAACATAGACACCTCCCACCAACACCTTTCACATTTGACCATGACCTTGTGACCTTGACCTTGGCATTTGACCTACTTTTTAAAACGTTAACCCAGCCTCTATCTCATGTGCTTTTACACACACATTCTTGATATTGCACACATGGATACCTCCTACCAAGAATGTTCACATTTGACCATGACCTTGGACCTTGTGACCTTGACCTTGGACTTTGACATACTTTTTGAACACTTTAATCTGGCCTCTCTCTCATGTCGTTTTACATGTACAGCCTTGATATCTCACACATGGACACCTCCTACCAATACCTTTTGCATTTGACCATGACCTTGGTGTTTGGCCTACTTTAAAGAACTTTAACCTGGCCTATATTTCATGTGATTTTACACATACAGACTTGATATTTCACACATGGACACCTCCTACCAAGACCTTTCACATTTGATCATGACCTTGGACCTTGTGACCTTGACCTCAATTTTGACCTACATTAAAGGTAGGCCCTCGAGTGGGCATATTATGTTTTACAAACACTTCTTGTTTAGATAGAGCCTTGATATTTCACACAAAGATACTTCCTGACATTTACTTTCATTCAGGAATTAAGACCTTGTGACCTAGACCTTGAAGTTTGACCTGCTGTTTAACCTGGCCTACATCTCATACTCTGTAAGATATAGAGCTTTGATATTTCACATAAGGATAGAACTTGTTAAGACCTTTCATTTGGGATCATGACCTTTGGCATTAGGACCTTTTACAAGAACTTTAACTTGGCCTATATTCTAATCACTATTACAGATGGAGTCTTGATATTTTACTCTTGTATACCTCCTACCAAGACCATCGATCGTGGAACATGACCTTGTGACGTTGAATTGGGAGTTTGACCTTCTTAACAAAAGCCTTTTCTTTGCCTTTATCTTATGCAGTGAAAAAAGTAAATGGCTAGTAGACTATATTGGAATCTCGTCATTATAAAATTGCTAAGTCCAAAAATTCCGCCTCCCTGGAAAGTTTAAGTTATTTTCCACTTCAGAAACAGCTATTCCGCCTTGTTAAAATGGCTAAGTCCAAAAATTACGCCTGTTCAAAAATTAAAGTTTTAAATTACGCCTGTTGTGATTAAATTTCGCCTCCATTTCATTTTACGCCTTTAATTTCCGTCACTACTATACACAGTGACTGAGGCGTAAAGTATAAATCCGCCACTGTTACAAGCGTTTACAAATTGCCATTTATGCCTCATTTACGCCTGTTTTCCAAGCGGAATCCGCCTCTTTTTTCGTATAGGTTTCCACCGCCGAATGTTTACGACCGCACGCGAATAAGCTCGGATACGTAACGACGCCACTCGAAAAAATCCGACGTTTTGTGAGTCTCAAAATGGCCACATTACGAGTATTCTACCTTAAACAGTGTTTTTGGTGGAAAGCGACCATATTGTGGAAGCTTTACAAATTCACGTGGAAGAATATACTTGTAAAAGCTTTCTATATAACAACATAGCTACAATGAGCAATAAATGGTTACGCTTCTTAAATTTTGTGTGTTTTTTTACTTTTTTTCATATCTTATTTGTAGACTGTTCATCAACATGTGGTGCTAACACAAACTGTGTAGTGATCAACAGTACGGCTACATGTGAGTGTTTAACTGGATACCAGTTTGTGAGTGGATCCAACACAACATGTGAAGGTAAGATCATGCATATTACTTTATAGTTAAACATTTTGATATGTGACGTCTGTTCAGCCATATGACGTTCACACAAACTTAAGTTTTCATAAGTACGGGTTCACGTGTTTTTATACACGGATACCATTTTGAGCGAATCCAACACAACATGGGAAGATATGATACTCTCTGTTATGGTCATCCGCGGATACCCCGGGGTCTGCTACGCCGTCATGTAGCGTAGCAGTCCCCGGGGTATCCGCGGATGTGTTATGATATATTGTTCTATATTTCTATATGAATACTGTTTAACAACTACATGTGGCGATAGAGTTGCTCTGTTATATGTAAATCAAAACAAGGCACATATCGTAAATGGGGCCTTTAGAGTACACATAAGGTTTTTCTGAGATTTGACCCCGCAACCTAGTTTTTGACCCAAGTTGATCCAATCTTTAGCTGGTCCGAGATATTAGCAAGACAATTATCAAAATGGCTTCTCTAGACGTTGGATTGCTTACCATTGACTTGTTGACAACAATGCCAATAATCATATGAAGTTTTTTCGTGTCTGAAACAAATACACTTTTATAGATCACCATAAAATCCCACTTAGGAGCATGAAATGAGCCGTATGCACACAAAATGCACACACTCTTATCAATTGCTCTGTTATGATATGTTGTTATATATTTCTATATGAATATTGTTTAAGAACTACATGTGGCGAAATAGTTGCTCTGTTATATATTGTTATTATTTTTATCCAGATATAGATGAATGTACGACAAATACTGACAACTGTATACAAGACTGCACCAATACAGACGGAAGTTTTACATGTAGCTGTAACTCGGGGTTTATATTGGACACAGATGGCATAACTTGTATAGGTCTGTTGGTTTGCATACTCCTTTTTTACAAGTCAATGTTCTATAGAGAAAAGTATGAGTCAGATCTATGCTTTGTTTTGATATGTTTAGAAAAGACCACAGAACTATATAAAGTCATTTTAGACGAAAGCGGTAGTTTAAATTTAAGTAATATTGCAACATACGTTTAGACCGGAAAATATAAGCATTGACCTGGACAACATTGAACAGAAATGAAGTACATACGCCATTCTCCTCGGGAAGTATCTACCTTTTCACAGAAAAAAATGAAAGAATCCCTCCGTTAAGAAGTCTGTAATTTATGGGCTAAAATTGGATACTTTGCTAATATTAACATGTGAAAAAGTGGCATTTTTCAATTTTTGAGAAACAATTTTTTTTTTCAGTTTTTGTATGAGTAATTGTTATCCAATATCGATTGATTTTTCTTATCTAACACTTTATTTGTAGACTGCTCATCATGTGGTGCTAACACGAACTGTGTAGCGGTGAACAGTGCGGCGACATGTGAATGTTTGGCCGGATACCAATATTTGAATGGATCTACGACAGCATGTGAAGGTAAGTTATTGTATTTCATTCTATATTTTCACATTTTTATGTGAAATCTGCTCAGCCACGTGGTGTTAACACAAACTATACATGCACGGTGAACATAAGTAAGGTTTCACGTGCTTCATACCTGGATACAAGTATTTGAGCGAATCCGACACAACATAGCAAGTTATTCTCTGTCATGATATATTATATTTTATATATTTCTATATAAATACTGTTTAACAGCTCCATATGGTGATAGAGTTACTCTGCATTTTTTTTATTATTCTTTTTTATCCAGATATAGATGAATGTGCGACAAACACTGACAACTGTATACAAAACTGCATCAATACAGACGGAAGTTTTACATGTAGCTGTAACTCGGGGTTTATATTGGACACAGATGGCATAACTTGTATAGGTTTGTTGGTTTGCATACTCCTTTTTTACAAGTTTACAAGTCAAGTGTTCTATAGAGAAAAATGTGCGTCAAATATGTGCCTTGTTTTGATAGGTTTAGAAAAGACCACATAACTATCTATATAAAGTCATTCTTGACGAAAACGGCAGTTTAACTTTAAGTAATATTGCAACATACCTTTAGGCCGGTAAATACTTGCTTTGACCTGGACAACATTGAACAGAAACTAAGTATAACTATTCTACTCGGGAAGTATCTACCCCTTTCACAGACAAAATATAAAAGAATCCCTCCGTTCAGGTGTATGTAATTTTGGGGCTAAAATTTGGTACTTTGATAAAAAATGTGAACAATGAAAAAGAAATGGGTTTTTTAGAAAAAAATATTAATTATTAAGTTTTTGTTTGAGAAAATGTTATCAGATATTGATTGATTTTTCTTATCTAACACTTTATTTGTAGACTGCTCATCATGTGGCGCTAACACGAACTGTGTAGCGGTGAACAGTGCGGCGACATGTGAATGTTTGACCGGATACCAATTTGTGAATGGATCTACGACAGCATGTGAAGGTAAGTTATCGTCTCTTATATATTACGAGAATGTTTTACAATTTGTTATCTTTTAGTCAGTCATGTGGTGCTAACACGACCTGTGTAATTAACAGCAGTATGGTGACATGTGAATGTTTGACCGGATACCAATTTGTGAATGGATCTAAATAATTTCATAACATGAAATGACTTTTGATCGTTTACCGTTTGGATATTGTCGCATGTAATATAAATGAAAAAGAAAAATAATACTGTACACCAGCATTTCTTTGTTTCTGATTACTTTTTGGAAGAGTAGATCTAAACACGTGTTGAAATACATCTCTATTTGGATTTCGAAATATGTTTTGTTCATTTCATAACCGACGCTTAAGATATTTCATTTTTGAAGCAATGATTAAATCATTTAAGGGGGGAATGCTCCAGTTTACTATTTCTTTATTATGTGTAGATATTTTCGTGGAGCAAAATTTTCGCGGAAGGGTCCCATTTTCGAGTTTTACAAATATTCGCGCAACTTTGAATTCGCAAAGAGACAAAATAAGAATTCTTAAATTCACGCACAACAAAATGAATGTTAGTGCTGGGGAAATACTCTTTATTATTTGCAGTATCTTAAACACTCAGGAGAAGGAGATTTAACGGATATTGCTCCACTGTAACTAATTGTTTACTTTATGCATTCTAATAAAGGGATTGTTACATGTATTTAAATTCATACAATGTCAAACATCTTTGTCCGATAAAGTGTTAAATTCACAGTTTTTAAAATTGTTCAATTAGTTTTGATATATTGTCACATTCTTTATTTAACAAATTAAGTCAATAAAACATGTGTACATGTAAGAACTGAATGTATATTCATGTAATGATTATAATAAACATACATTTCAACTTACGCGAAAATTAAACTATCAAGGAAGAATTGAGAGTACGAATATTTGCGCAATCATGAATTCGCGGGCCGATAGTCTAGCGCGAATATAGCGAAAATGAGAAGCCCGCGAATATTTCTACACATACAGAATAGAATTCATTTATGTTTTGTTTCCCTAAAGTACCTTGTTTTCAATCAAAAAACGAAATAAAAATGGATGGTCATCGATCTTGTTTGAGTTTTATAGTCAGGCGTATCACATACCCCTACAGCAAAAAAGTTGCACAATTTCTTGCACCTGTTATAGGTCACTTAATTACTAAAAATGCTGTATAATCATTGTTTAGTCCCGAGAAGGGATTTAAATGGACGGTTTACATTCAATAAGAACAGAAAACCCAAAATATGTGCTGTTATTAAAGCGTATATATGTATAAAACAATATGCTCATGTGTTCAGTTAGATCAACGAAACTAAAGCATTTATCTCAAAATTTGCATATTTTAGAAATATTTCAAGTTCTACCGAATAGAATTTGATAAAACTGCCCCATTGTATTAAGCAATATGTAATTGTAATAAAACAATATGCTCATGTGTTCAGTTAGATCAACGAAACTAAAGCGTTTTATGTCAAAATATGCATATTTTTAGAAATATTTCAAGTTCTACAGAATAAATTTGATAAAACTCCCCCAGTGTATTAAACAATATGTCTTGGTAATAATTCAAGAAGAAAATGTATAGGTCATCGCACTTATAAGTGAATTACAGGATTTTGTATGAGCTACACGTTTATAAAATGACACAAAACAGTGGTAAGTGAATACACATTTACAATTGTCTTGGTCTAAATCATCGATTTCCATCTTGAGAAATCAGTTTTGTATTACCAATACGCTCTTGCAGACGAAAATAGTAAATTGTAATGACATTATATATTATCGAAAATATGGTAGCGAAACATATATGGTACGAAACACACAATTTTCTACAGTAATGACCAAGTGTTCCGAAAACCTGGAGCATTCCCCTTTAAGGACAACATCAAAATTGTCTGAATATTGTAATTCATATCGGGGTTAACGCAAAACATTCAATGGTGAATGAGCACAAAGTACAAAGGGATTAAAAGACACAAGAGAGAAACCGATAAAAAGTGTAAATACAGTAATATGTCCAAATTCTTTTTCAGCTACCACAACTACATCCACAGCTACAACAACGCCTACTTCAACATCTACTACCACACCAACACCTACTACAACATCTACATCTACTACTACACCAACACCTACTACAACATCTACATCTACTACCACGCCAACACCTACTACAACATCTACATCTACTACCACACCAACACCTACTACAACATCTCCATCTACTACCACACCAACACCTACTACAACATCTACATCCACTACCACACCAACACCTACTACAACATCTACATCTACTACTACACCAACACCTACTACAACATCTACATCTACTACCACACCAACACCTACTACAACATCTACATCTACTACTACACCAACACCTACTACAACATCTACATCCACTACCACACCTACACCTACTACAACATCTACATCTACTACCACACCAACACCTACTACAACATCTACATCTACTACTACACCAACACCTACTACAACATCTACATCCACTACCACACCAACACCTACTACAACATCTACTATCACACCAACACCTACTACATCATCTACATCCACTACCACACCTACACCTACTACAACATCTACATCTACTACTACACCAACCCCTACTACAACATCTACATCTACTACCACACCAACACCTACTACAACATCTACATCTACTACCACACCAACACCTACTACAACATCTACATCTACTACCACACCAACACCTACTACAACATCTACATCTACTACCACACCAACACCTACTACAACATCTACATCCACTACCACACCAACACCTACTACAACATCTACATCCACTACCACACCAACACATACTACAACATCTACATCTACTACCACACCAACACCTACTACAACATCTACATCTACTACCACTCCAACACATACTACAACATCTACATCCACTACCACGCCAACACCTACTACAACATCTACATCTACTACCACACCAACACCTACTACAACATCTACATCCACTACCACACCAACACCTACTACAACATCTACATCTACTACCACACCAACACCTACTACAACATCTACATCTACTACCACACCAACACCTACTACAACATCTACATCCACTACCACACCTACACCTACTACAACATCTACATCCACTACCACACCAACACCTACTACAACATCTACATCTACTACCACACCAACACCTACTACAACATCTACATCCACTACTACGCCAACACCTACTACAACATCTACATCCACTACCACACCAACCCCAACTACAACATCTACATCCACTACCACACCAACACCTACTACAACATCTACATCTACTACCACACCAACACCTACTACAACATCTACATCCGCTAACACGCCAACACCTACTACAACATCTACATCCACTACCACACCAACACCTACTACAACATCTACATCCACTACCACGCCAACACCTACTACAACATCTACATCCACTACCACACCAACCCCTACTACAACATCTACATCCAGTACCACACCAACCCCTACTACAACATCTACATCCACTACCACGCCAACACCTACTACAACATCTACATCCACTACCACACCAACACATACTACAACATCTACTACCACACCAACACCTACTACAACATCTACATCTACTACAACATCTACTACAACACCTACATCTACTACCACACCAACATCTACTACAACATCTACACTTACTACAACATCTACTACCACACCAACACCTACTACAACACCTACTACAACATCTACATCTACTACCACACCAACATCTACTACAACATCTACACCTACTACAACATCTACTACCACACCAACACCTACTACAACACCTACTACAACATCTACATCCACTACCACACCAACACCTACTACAACATCTACATCCACTACCACGCCAACACCTACTACAACATCTACATCCACTACCACACCAACACCTACTACAACATCTACATCTACTACCACACCAACACCTACTACAACATCTACATCCACTACCACACCAACATCTACTACAACATCTACATCTACTACCACACCAACATCTACTACAACATCTACACCTACTACAACATCTACTACCACACCAACACCTACTACAACATCTACATCCACTACCACACCAACACCTACTACAACATCTACATCCACTACCACGCCAACACCTACTACAACATCTACATCCAGTACCACACCAACACCTACTACAACATCTACATCTACTACCACACCAACACCTACTACAACATCTACATCCACTACCACGCCAACACCTACTACAACATCTACATCCAGTACCACACCAACACCTACTACAACATCTACATCCACTACCACACCAACACCTACTACAACATCTACATCCACTACCACACCAACACCTACTACAACATCTACATCCACTACCACACCAACACCTACTACAACATCTACATCTACTACCACACCAACATCTACTACAACATCTCCACCTACTACAACATCTACTACCACACCAACACCTACTACAACACCTACTACAACATCTACATCCACTACCACGCCAACACCTACTACAACATCTACATCCACTACCACACCAACACCTACTACAACATCTACATCTACTACCACGCCAACACCTACTACAACATCTACATCCAGTACCACTCCAACCCCTACTACAACATCTACATCTACTACCACACCAACACCTACTACAACATCGACATCCACTACCACACCAACACCTACTACAACATCTACATCTACTACTACATCAACCCCTACTACAACATCTACATCCACTACCACACCAACCCCTACTACAACATCCACTACCACTCCAACACCTACTACATCATCTACATCTACTACAACACCAACACCTACTACAACATCTACATCCACTACCACACCAACACCTACTACAACATCTACTACCACACCAACACCTACTACAACATCTACATCTACTACAACACCAACACCTACTACAACATCTACATCCACTACCACACCAACACCTACTACAACATCTACATCTACTACTACACCAACCCCTACTACAATATCTACATCCACTACCACACCAACACCTACTACAACATCTACATCTACTACCACACCAACACCTACTACAACATCTACATCTACTACCACACCAACACCTACTACAACATCTACATCTACTACCACACCAACACCTACTACAACATCTACATCTACTACCACACCAACACCTACTACAGCATCTACATCCACTACCACACCAACACCTACTACAACATCTACATCTACTACCACACCAACATCTACTACAACATCTACATCTACTACCACACCAACACCTACTACAACATCTACATCCACTACAACACCAACACCTACTACAACATTTACATCTACTACCACACCAACACCTACTACAACATCTACATCTACTACCACACCAACACCTACTACAACATCTACATCCACTACCACACCAACACCTACTACAACATCTACATCTACTACCACACCAACACCTACTACAACATCTACATCTACTACCACACCAACACCTACTACAACATCTACATCTACTACAACACCAACACCTACTACAACATCTACATCCACTACCACACCAACACCTACTACAACATCTACATCTACTACCACACCAACACCTATTACAAAATCTACATCCACTACCACACCAACACCTACTACAACATCTACATCCACTACCACACCAACACCTACTACAACATCTACATCTACTACAACACCAACACCTACTACAACATCTACATCTACTACCACACCAACACCTACTACAACATCTACATCCACTACCACACCAACCCCTACTACAACATCTACATCCACTACCACACCAACACCTACTACAACATCTATATCTACTACCACACCAACAGTTACTACAACATCTACATCCACTACCACACCAACACCTACTACAACATCTACATCCACTACCACACCAACACCTACTACAACATCTACATCCACTACCACACCAACCCCTACTACAACATCTACATCCACTACCACACCAACACCTACTACAACATCTACATCTACTACCACACCAACACCTACTACAACATCTACATCAACTACCACACCAGCACCTACTACAACATCTACATCCACTACCACACCAACACCTACTACAACATCTACATCCACTACCACACCAACACCTACTACAACATCTACATCAACTACCACACCAGCACCTACTACAACATCTACATCTACTACTACACCAACACCTACTACAACATCTACATCCACTACCACACCAACCCCTACTACAACATCTACATCCACCACCACACCTACACCTACTACAACATCAACATCCACTACCACACCAACACCTACTACAACATCTACATCTACTACCACACCAACACCTACTACAACATCTACATCTACTACCACACCAACACCTACTACAACATCTACATCTACTACCACACCAACACCTACTACAACATCTACATCCACTACCACATCAACCCCTACTACAACATCTACTACTACACAAACACCTACTACAACATCTACATCTACTACTACACCAACACCTACTACAACATCTACATCCACTACCACACCAACACCTACTACAACATCTACATCTACTACCACACCAATCCCTACTACAACATCTACATCTACTACCACACCAACACCTACTACAACATCTACATCCACTACCACACCAACCCCTACTACAACATCTACATCCACTACCACACCAACACCTACTACAACATCTACATCTACTACCACACCAACACCTACTACAACATCTACATCTACTACTACACCAACACCTACTACAACATCTACATCCACTACCACACCAACACCTACTACAACATCTACATCTACTACCACACCAATCCCTACTACAACATCTACATCTACTACCACACCAACACCTACTACAACATCTACATCCACTACCACACCAACCCCTACTACAACATCTACATCCACTACCACACCAACCCCTACTACAACATCTACATCTACTACCACACCAACACCTACTACAACATCTACATCCACTACCACACCAACACCTACTACAACATCTACATCCACTACCACACCAACCCCTACTACAACATCCACTACCACACCAACACCTAATACAACATCTACATCCACTACCACACCAACACCTACTACAACATCAACATCCACTACCACACCAACACCTACTACAACATCTACATCTACTACCACACCAACACCTACTACAACATCTACATCTACTACCACACCAACACCTACTACAACATCTACATCTACTACCACACCAACACCTACTACAACATCTACATCCACTACCACACCAACACCTACTACAACATCTACTACCATACCAACCCCTACTACAACATCTACATCTACTACCACACCAACCCCTACTACAACATCTACATCTACTACCACACCAACACCTACTACAACATCTACATCTACTACCACACAAACACCTACTACAACATCTACATCCACTACCACACCAACACCTACTACAACATCTACATCTACTACCACACCAACACCTACTACAACATCTACATCTACTACCACACCAACACCTACTACAACATCTACATCCACTACCACACCAACCCCTACTACAACATCTACATCTACTACCACACCAACACCTACTACAACATCTACATCTACTACTACACCAACACCTACTACAAAATCTACATCCACTACCACACCAACACCTACTACAACATCTACATCTACTACCACACCAACACCTACTACAACATCTACATCTACTACCACACCAACACCTACTACAACATCTACATCTACTACTACACCAACACCTACTACAACATCTACATCCACTACCACACCAACACCTACTACAACATCTACATCCACTACCACACCAACACCTACTACAACATCTACATCTACTACCACACCAACACCTACTACAACATCTACATCCACTACCACACCAACACCTACTACAACATCTACATCTACTACAACACCAACACCTACTACAACATCTACATCCACTACCACACCAACAACTACTACAACATCTACATCCACTACCACCCCAACACCTACTACAACATCTACATCCACTACCACACCAACACCTACTACAACATCTACATCCACTACCACACCAACACATACTACAACATCTACATCTACTACCACACCAACCCCTACTACAACACCTACATCCACTACCACACCAACCCCTACTACAACATCTACATCTACTACAACACCAACACCTACTACAACATCTACATCTACTACCACACCAACACCTACTACAACATCTACATCCACTACCACACCAACACCTACTACAACATCTACATCTACTACCACACCAACACCTACTACAACATCTACATCCACTACCACACCAACACCTACTACAACATCTACATCCACTACCACACCAACACCTACTACAACATCTACATCCACTACCACACCAACACATACTACAACATCTACATCCACTACCACACCAACACCTTCTACAACATCTACATCTACTACTACACCAACACCTACTACAACATCTACATCCATACCACACCAACACCTACTACAACATCTACATCCACTACCACACCAACACCTACTACAACATCTACATCTACTACCACACCAACACCTACTACAACATCTACATCCACTACCACACCAACACCTACTACAACATCTACATCTACTACTACACCAACCCCTACTACAACACCTACATCCACTACCACACCAACCCCTACTACAACATCTACATCTACTACTACACCAACACCTACTACAACATCTACATCTACTACTACACCAACCCCTACTACAACACCTACATCCACTACCACACCAACACCTACTACAACATCTACATCTACTACTACACCAACACCTACTACAACATCTACATCTACTACCACACCAACACCTACTACAACATCTACATCTACTACCACACCAACCCCTACTACAACATCCACTACCACTCCAACACCTACTACAACATCTACATCTACTACCACACCAACAACTACTACAACATCTACATCTACTACTACACCAACACCTACTACAACATCTACATCCACTACCACACCAACACCTACTACAACATCCACATCTACTACTACACCAACCCCTACTACAACGTCTACATCCACTACCACACCAACACCTACTACAACATCTACATCTACTACTACACCAACCCCTACTACAACATCTACATCTACTACCACACCAACCCCTACTAGAACATCTACATCCACTACCACACCAACACCTACTACAACATCTACATCTACTACCACACCAACACCTACTACAACATCTACATCTACTACCACACCAACACCTACTACAACATCTACTACTACACCAACACCTACTACAACATCTACATCTACTACCACACCAACACCTACTACAACATCTACTACTACACCAACACCTACTACAACATCTACATCTACTACCACACCAACACCTACTACAACATCTTCTACTACACCAACCCCTACTACAACACCTACATCCACTACCACACCAACAACTACTACAACATCTACATCTACTACCACACCAACCCCTACTACAACATCTACATCTACTACCACACCAACACCTACTACAACATCTACTACTACACCAACACCTACTACAACATCTACATCTACTACCACACCAACACCTACTACAACACCTACATCCACTACCACACCAACACCTACTACAACATCTACATCCACTACCACGCCAACACCTACTACAACATCTACATCTACTACCACACCAACAACTACTACAACATCTACATCCACTACCACACCAACCCCTACTACAACACCTACATCCACTACCACACCAACACCTACTACAACATCTACATCTACTATCACACCAACACCTACTACAACATCTACATCTACTACCACACCAACACCTACTACAACATCTACATCCACTACCACACCAACACCTACTACAACATCTACATCTACTACCACACCAACACCTACTACAACACCTACATCCACTACCACACCAACCCCTACTACAACATCTACATCTACTACCACACCAACACCTACTACAACATCTACTACTACACCAACACCTACTACAACATCTACATCTACTACCACACCAACACCTACTACAACACCTACATCCACTACCACACCAACCCCTACTACAACATCTACATCCACTACCACACCAACACCTACTACAACACCTACATCCACTACCACACCAACCCCTACTACAACATCTACATCCACTACCACACCAACACCTACTACAACATCTACATCCACTACCACACCAACACCTACTACAACATCTACATCCACTACCACACCAACACCTACTACAACATCTACATCCACTACCACACCAACACCTACTACAACATCTACATCCACTACCACACCAACACCTACTACAACATCTACATCCACTACCACACCAACCCCTACTACAACATCTACTACTACACCAACACCTACTACAACATCTACATCTACTACCACACCAACACCTACTACAACATCTACATCCACTACCACACCAACACCTACTACAACATCTACATCCACTACCACACCAACACCTACTACAACATCTACATCTACTACCACACCAACACCTACTACAACATCTACATCTACTACCACACCAACACCTACTACAACATCTACATCCACTACCACACCAACACCTACTACAACATCTACATCCACTACCACACCAACACCTACTACAACATCTACATCCACTACTACGCCAACACCTACTACAACATCTACATCCACTACCACACCAACCCCAACTACAACATCTACATCCACTACCACACCAACACCTACTACAACATCTACATCTACTACCACACCAACACCTACTACAACATCTACATCCGCTAACACGCCAACACCTACTACAACATCTACATCCACTACCACACCAACACCTACTACAACATCTACATCCACTACCACGCCAACACCTACTACAACATCTACATCCACTACCACACCAACCCCTACTACAACATCTACTACTACACCAACACCTACTACAACATCTACTACTACACCAACACCTACTACAACATCTACATCCACTACCACGCCAACACCTACTACAACATCTACATCCAGTACCACACCAACCCCTACTACAACATCTACATCCACTACCACGCCAACACCTACTACAACATCTACATCCACTACCACACCAACACCTAATACAACATCTACTACCACACCAACACCTACTACATCATCTACATCTACTACAACATCTACTACAACACCTACATCTACTACCACAACAACATCTACTACAACATCTACACTTACTACAACATCTACTACCACACCAACACCTACTACAACACCTACTACAACATCTACATCTACTACCACACCAACATCTACTACAACATCTACACCTACTACAACATCTACTACCACACCAACACCTACTACAACATCTACTACAACATCTACATCCACTACCACGCCAACATCTACTACAACATCTACACTTACTACAACATCTACTACAACATCTACATCCACTACCACGCCAACATCTACTACAACATCTACACCTACTACAACATCTACTACCACACCAACACCTACTACAACATCTACTACAACACCTACATCTACTACCACAACAACATCTACTACAACATCTACACTTACTACAACATCTACTACCACACCAACACCTACTACAACACCTACTACAACATCTACATCTACTACCACACCAACATCTACTACAACATCTACACCTACTACAACATCTACTACCACACCAACACCTACTACAACACCTACTACAACATCTACATCCACTACCACACCAACACCTACTACAACATCTACATCCACTACCACGCCAACACCTACTACAACATCTACATCCAGTACCACACCAACCCCTACTACAACATCTACATCCACTACCACACCAACACCTACTACAACATCTACATCTACTACCACACCAACACCTACTACAACATCTACATCCACTACCACACCAACATCTACTACAACATCTACATCTACTACCACACCAACATCTACTACAACATCTACACCTACTACAACATCTACTACCACACCAACACCTACTACAACATCTACATCCACTACCACACCAACACCTACTACAACATCTACATCCACTACCACGCCAACACCTACTACAACATCTACATCCAGTACCACACCAACCCCTACTACAACATCTACATCCACTACCACACCAACACCTAACACAACATCTACATCTACTACCACACCAACCCCTACTACAACATCTACATCCACTACCACACCAACACCTACTACAACATCTACATCCACTACCACACCAACACCTACTACAACATCTACATCTACTACCACACCAACATCTACTACAACATCTACACCTACTACAACATCTACTACCACACCAACACCTACTACAACACCTACTACAACATCTACATCCACTACCACGCCAACACCTACTACAACATCTACATCCACTACCACACCAACACATACTACAACATCTACATCCAGTACCACTCCAACACATACTACAACATCTACATCTACTACCACACCAACACCTACTACAACATCTACATCTACTACCACACCAACACCTACTACAACATCTACATCCACTACCACTCCAACCCCTACTACAACATCTACATCTACTACCACACCAACACCTACTACAACATCTACATCTACTACCACGCCAACACCTACTACAACATCTACATCCAGTACCACTCCAACCCCTACTACAACATCTACATCTACTACCACACCAACACCTACTACAACATCGACATCCACTACCACACCAACACCTACTACAACATCTACATCTACTACTACATCAACCCCTACTACAACATCTACATCCACTACCACACCAACCCCTACTACAACATCCACTACCACTCCAACACCTACTACATCATCTACATCTACTACAACACCAACACCTACTACAACATCTACATCCACTACCACACCAACACCTACTACAACATCTACATCTACTACAACACCAACACCTACTACAACATCTACATCCACTACCACACCAACCCCTACTACAACATCTACATCTACTACTACACCAACCCCTACTACAACATCTACATCCACTACCACACCAACACCTACTACAACATCTACATCCACTACCACACCAACAACTACTACAACATCTACTACTACACCAACACCTACTACAACATCTACATCTACTACTACACCAACCCCTACTACAACATCTACATCCACTACCACACCAACAACTACTACAACATCTACATCTACTACCACACCAACACCTACTACAACATCTACTACCACACCAACCCCTACTACAACATCTACATCCACTACCACACCAACCCCTACTACAACATCTACATCCACTACCACACCAACAACTACTACAACATCTACTACTACACCAACACCTACTACAACATCTACATCTACTACCACATCAACACCTACTACAACATCTACATCCACTACCACACCAACACCTACTACAACATCTACATCTACTACCACACCAACACCTACTACAACATCTACATCTACTACCACACCAACACCTACTACAACATCTACATCCACTACCACACCAACACCTACTACAACATCTACATCCACTACAACACCAACACCTACTACAACATTTACATCTACTACCACACCAACACCTACTACAACATCTACATCTACTACCACACCAACACCTACTACAACATCTACATCCACTACCACACCAACACCTACTACAACATCTACATCTACTACCACACCAACACCTACTACAACATCTACATCTACTACCACACCAACACCTACTACAACATCTACATCTACTACAACACCAACACCTACTACAACATCTACATCCACTACCACACCAACACCTACTACAACATCTACATCTACTACCACACCAACCCATACTACAACGTCTACATCTACTACCACACCAACCCCTACTACAACATCTACATCCACTACCACACCAACACCTACTACAACATCTACATCTACTACAACACCAACACCTACTACAACATCTACATCTACTACCACACCAACACCTACTACAACATCTACATCCACTACCACACCAACCCCTACTACAACATCTACATCCACTACCACACCAACACCTACTACAACATCTATATCTACTACCACACCAACACCTACTACAACATCTACATCCACTACCACACCAACACCTACTACAACATCTACATCCACTACCACACCAACACCTACTACAACATCTACATCCACTACCACACCAACACCTACTACAACATCTACATCCACTACCACACCAACACCTACTACAACATCTACATCCACTACCACACCAACCCCTACTACAACATCTACATCCACTACCACACCAACACCTACTACAACATCTACATCCACTACCACACCAACACCTACTACAACATCTACTACTACACCAACACCTACTACAACATCTACATCTACTACCACACCAACACCTACTACAACATCTACATCAACTACCACACCAGCACCTACTACAACATCTACATCCACTACCACACCAACACCTACTACAACATCTACATCCACTACCACACCAACACCTACTACAACATCTACATCTACTACCACACCAACACCTACTACAACATCTACTACTACACCAGCACCTACTACAACATCCACTACCACACCAGCACCTACTACAACATCTACATCCACTACAACACCAACACCTACTACAACATCTACATCCACTACCACACCAACACCTACTACAAGATCTACATCAACTACCACACCAGCACCTACTACAACATCTACATCTACTACTACACCAACACCTACTACAACATCTACATCCACTACCACACCAACCCCTACTACAACATCTACATCCACCACCACACCTACACCTACTACAACATCAACATCCACTACCACACCAACACCTACTACAACATCTACATCTACTACCACACCAACACCTACTACAACATCTACATCTACTACCACACCAACACCTACTACAACATCTACATCTACTACCACACCAACACCTACTACAACATCTACATCTACTACCACACCAACACCTACTACAACATCTACATCCACTACCACATCAACCCCTACTACAACATCTACTACTACACAAACACCTACTACAACATCTACATCCACTACCACACCAACACCTACTACAACATCTACATCCACTACCACATCAACCCCTACTACAACATCTACTACTACACAAACACCTACTACAACATCTACATCAACTACCACACCAGCACCTACTACAACATCTACATCTACTACTACACCAACACCTACTACAACATCTACATCCACTACCACACCAACCCCTACTACAACATCTACATCCACCACCACACCTACACCTACTACAACATCAACATCCACTACCACACCAACACCTACTACAACATCTACATCTACTACCACACCAACACCTACTACAACATCTACATCCACTACCACACCAACACCTACTACAACGTCTACATCTACTACCACACCAACACCTACTACAACATCTACATCTACTACCACACCAACACCTACTACAACATCTACATCTACTACCACACCAACACCTACTACAACATCTACATCTACTACTACACCAACACCTACTACAACATCTACATCCACTACCACACCAACACCTACTACAACATCTACATCTACTACCACACCAACCCCTACTACAACATCTACATCTACTACCACACCAACACCTACTACAACATCTACATCCACTACCACACCAACCCCTACTACAACATCTACATCTACTACCACACCAACACCTACTACAACATCTACATCTACTACCACACCAACACCTACTACAACATCTACATCCACTACCACACCAACCCCTACTACAACATCCACTACCACACCAACACCTAATACAACATCTACATCCACTACCACACCAACACCTACTACAACATCAACATCCACTACCACACCAACACCTACTACAACATCTACATCTACTACCACACCAACACCTACTACAACATCTACATCTACTACCACACCAACACCTACTACAACATCTACATCTACTACCACACCAACACCTACTACAACATCTACATCCACTACCACACCAACACCTACTACAACATCTACTACCATACCAACCCCTACTACAACATCTACATCTACTACCACACCAACCCCTACTACAACATCTACATCTACTACCACACCAACACCTACTACAACATCTACATCTACTACCACACCAACACCTACTACAACATCTACATCCACTACCACACCAACACCTACTACAACATCTACATCTACTACCACACCAACACCTACTACAACATCTACATCTACTACCACACCAACACCTACTACAACATCTACATCCACTACCACACCAACACCTACTACAACATCTACATCTACTACCACACCAACCCCTACTACAACATCTACATCTACTACCACACCAACACCTACTACAACATCTACATCCACTACCACACCAACACCTACTACAACATCTACATCTACTACCACACCAACACCTACTACAACATCTACATCTACTACCACACCAACACCTACTACAACATCTACATCTACTACCACACCAACACCTACTACAACATCTACATCTACTACTACACCAACACCTACTACAACATCTACATCCACTACCACACCAACACCTACTACAACATCTACATCCACTACCACACCAACACCTACTACAACATCTACATCTACTACCACACCAACACCTACTACAACATCTACATCCACTACCACACCAACACCTACTACAACATCTACATCTACTACAACACCAACACCTACTACAACATCTACATCCACTACCACACCAACAACTACTACAACATCTACATCCACTACCACACCAACACCTACTACAACATCTACATCCACTACCACACCAACACCTACTACAACATCTACATCCACTACCACACCAACACCTACTACAACATCTACATCCACTACCACACCAACACCTTCTACAACATCTACATCTACTACCACACCAACACCTACTACAACATCTACATCCATTACCACACCAACACCTACTACAACATCTACATCTACTACCACACCAACACCTACTACAACATCTACATCCACTACCACACCAACACCTACTACAACATCTACATCTACTACTACACCAACCCCTACTACAACACCTACATCCACTACCACACCAACCCCTACTACAACATCTACTACCACACCAACACCTACTACAACATCTACATCTACTACCACACCAACACCTACTACAACATCTACATCCACTACCACACCAACACCTACTACAACACCTACATCCACTACCACACCAACCCCTACTACAACATCTACATCTACTACCACACCAACCCCTACTACAACATCTACATCCACTACCACACCAACCCCTACTACAACATCTACTATCACACCAACACCTACTACAACACCTACATCCACTACCACACCAACCCCTACTACAACATCTACATCTACTACCACACCAACACCTACTACAACATCTACATCCACTACCACACCAACACCTACTACAACATCTACATCTACTACTTCACCAACACCTACTACAACATCTACATCTACTACCACACCAACACCTACTACAACATCTACATCTACTACCACACCAACCCCTACTACAACATCCACTACCACTCCAACACCTACTACAACATCTACATCTACTACCACACCAACAACTACTACAACATCTACATCTACTACTACACCAACACCTACTACAACATCTACATCCACTACCACACCAACACCTACTACAACATCCACATCTACTACTACACCAACCCCTACTACAACATCTACATCTACTACTACACCAACACCTACTACAACATCTACATCTACTACCACACCAACCCCTACTACAACATCTACATCTACTACTACACCAACACCTACAACGTCTACATCCACTACCACACCAACACCTACTACAACATCTACATCTACTACTACACCAACCCCTACTACAACATCTACATCTACTACCACACCAACACCTACTACAACATCTACTACTACACCAACACCTACTACAACATCTACATCTACTACCACACCAACACCTACTACAACACCTACATCCACTACCACACCAACACCTACTACAACATCTACATCTACTACTACACCAACACCTACTACAACATCTACATCTACTACCACACCAACACCTACTACAACATCTACATCTACTACCACACCAACACCTACTACAACATCTACATCCACTACCACACCAACCCCTACTACAACATCTACTACTACACCAACACCTACTACAACATCTACATCTACTACCACACCAACACCTACTACAACATCTACATCTACTACCACACCATCACCTACTACAACATCTACATCTACTACCACACCAACACCTACTACAACATCTACATCCACTACCACACCAACCCCTACTACAACATCTACATCTACTTCCACACCAACCCCTACTACAACATCTACATCTACTACCACACCAACACCTACTACAACATCTACATCTACTTCCACACCATCACCTACTACAACATCTACATCTACTACTACACCAACAACAGCAGCCCCATCAACCTGCTGTAAGTACCTCTTTTAATTATCATTTCTGACAACAATTGTTTAGACTTGCATATTGTACAATTATTGAAAGAATTAATAATGAAACGGAAACATAGTACATCAGCGATTTTATATTATTGATTTCAAGGAAACATGATGAAGTCTTGTTATTTTTTACTATTATAATGATTAATTTGTTCGTGGCCTTGTCTATACCATTTTGTCTTCGAAACTGCAGATTGTTCGGGAAGAGATTTAATGTTTTTGTCTCGTTGAAATTATTTTCGGTGCGTTGGATTCGGGCAAAATTTACTTATCGGTAAGAAGTTAATATAAATTTTCAGAAATTGGTTCTTCTGTCATATTGCTACTGTTCTTTCGAAACCTCGTAACCTTGGTTACAGCTTGTTAAATAGGCGTACTGTGGCTGGGAAGTATATGAAGAAAACATAATACAGTCGACACTCGTTGTGTCGAAGTTGGAGGGGCCGTCAAAATATCTCGACATATCCGGTGTTCGATATATCCGATTTTGTTCGGCTTCGAGATATTTGATATTTGACCGTTTTTTGAAACTTATCAAGTACGAATATTATTGAAATATAGTAGGAAAAGGAAAGAAATTGCTCGTGTCGAGCAATTTCTATCCTTTTCCTACTATATTTCAATGGCTATATTCAGTTCGAAATTATTTTGTTTTGAAAAAAAAAAATGTCAATAGATGAGGACGGGACCCGATTTAAACTTCGACTTAAGCGGAAATTCGACTTATCTGATGTCGACATAACGAGTATCGACTGTATGTTTCTAAGCTCGTTGATAATCGTCATGTCCCCTTTTCAATTGCATTTATTCTGAACCACAAGAATTATTGAGTATTTAATGTCCCTTTATTTTTCATTTTATTTTCTTAAGGTAGTCAACCCTTAATGAGATTCGCAGTACGTAGGAATTATTTTGGCGAACTTTCCACCGCCGAATGTTTACGACCAGGCCCGAATATGTTCGGATACGTAACGACGCTGCTCAAAAAAAGCCACCGATGTTTTATTAATCTCAAAATGGCCACATTTACGGGTGTCCACGACAACTTATTTTCTTAGCGTTAGCAATTGCAGCACCTGAGAATACACGAATGTACGCGCTTTGCACTATGCACGTTCATCATTTTAAAGTTCTATCTGAATATTTTATATGGACAGCCTAATGGTATTTCAGCTGTATCTGAATCGAAAACGCTTCGGACTAGTTGCATTTAAATAGAACCATGTAAAGCAATTGAACTTAAATTGCTAATCCAAGAATTCCGTTGAATCTTTGTGTAACCAACCAGATAATCATGAATTACTTTACTATTTTTCTTTAAATCAGGATCTATATATTTAGGGTATCATTTAAGGATAGTCAATTCCTCATGATTACAAAACATATCGGAACTTCAATTAACCAGTCAGTATTTATTCTACTCTCTTAAGAACAGAGCACATTCTCTCTGCATTCCATTATGATATAATGATGCTCTGTTCCCGCGGGGTCATTTCACGTCTAATCTCGGGGCCTTGGCGGGATTTCGGTATCCAATCGTTGGCTTTACACAACCAAACAATTTAAAAAGCTGATACAAACTTTCATTGGTTGACGCTTCAAATTACCGGCTTCAGCCAAAAATAGAAGCGACGTAATGTATACGTAATAAAACAATATAAAACTGAATGATTTTGATTCGATAATTCAAATGTTACCGGCTTCAGCCAAAAATAGAAGCGACGTAATGTATACGTAATGATCATGCAAGATAAAACTGAATGATTTTGATTCGATAATTCAAATGATGTGCTATAATTAGATTATGACGACCAAATAGGCTGTTTGTGTACCCAAAACGGCAGAGGTCATATTTGATGGTTAATCAATAGACCTCGGCTTTGGAGAGTATATTTATTCATACAGACACGAGTTTTCCCTTTACATACGGAAGTAACGTGGACTTTACAATGCCACTCTCTGATGACGTATGTCGAGCTAGTATCACTGTCAATACAAGGGTACCATTCCAAGGCAAAAGTATCAAGGACATTTATGTAAGTATATATCGTAGCTTTATAACAAAAACCTCGTATCTGCAGCTTGTTACAAGCTGAGATTACGAGATTTTTGTCCAAAGCAGAGATAAGTTGTGCACATTATCCTATAGGCCTACGTTTGCAAAACTGGATTTAAATTTTTACGTAACTGCGCATGAACACTACCGTAACTGCGCCTAAACATTTACGTTACTTTGCATTCATGTTTACGTAAAGCTCTGCGTACCCAACTTTGTACAGTTACAATAATGAGAAAGCGTTTTCGTAAAAATGAATCCGTATGTTCAAAATGTGCAAAATCAGTTCCGTAACATTTTTCACAATTTCGTAATTGTACTGTTCCAAGAATGTGCACGACATATACATGTCTCATCATAATTCACTGAAGTCTTTTCCTACAAATGATTTTTGAGTCTTTAATTAAAAATGCTTGGGCAAAACACTGAGGCCAAAGAAAAAATTCTGATGATCAGCAATTTTACTTTAACCTCAATCTTTTCTGTGCTAAAATGTACAAAAAGTCCATTTATATTTACTTCTGAAAAGTCGATCATAAAATGAAAGTACTAGCTCATATCTGTATTTGTACATATATGTCAAGTTGCGAAAGTGAACAGTTGAATTAGATCCTTGCTTATTACACCTCATTGTCGCTTTTACATCAATCAATTCGTATTTTCAGATATGTCCAAATGGTCTCGTATGTTTCGGTGGACAACTTCAAACATACTCCATTCCAACCAACGGTCAGACAGTTAGCCAATATTGGTTCCACTCATGCCTGGCCCCATACTTCAGCGACCTAACTACATTTAGAGGCGGAAATATTTACTACAGATACATTGACGGATTCGATAATTCTTCCTCGCCCGATATAGCCATCGCTAAAGATGTTGTCGCAAAGAGTCAGGGCGGTTTAGATATCACTCCAACGTTTATCTTGGTCGCCACTTGGGTTGATGTACCCCACCACTCATCTTACTTTAGGACCAGTTACGGGGTAGGAGCTACCTTCACAATATAATGAGATAATTTGAAAAAAGGAAACTTAAATGAAATTGTGACTTTTGATATTTGTTTCAATGTTCCTGATAGGTTCTTTGGATATCGGACTTTTAAAAAATACACCGATTAGTAAATATTACCCTTTTAGCCGACTTCATGAAAGGCTACTCGGTTTTTTTCTCATAGATACGGGCGGAGAATGCATATTCAGACTGGAAAGGAGCTCATTGTAAAATAAAATCTGTTTGCAATGGGGGACATAAATCAATTCAAATTTAAAATATATAAATATAATGTAGTAAGAATTTTCAATTTCTATTTCAGACGGTTACATTTCAAGTTGTTTACATCACTGACGGGACAAGAGGCTACTCGTTTTACTTTTATGAAGACGGAGGAATGACCATTCAGACTGGGAACGTCTTTATTGGGCTGATTGTAAACGGTGAAGCTGTGGGTCTACAGAATAGTAGGGATGGAAGCTTTCTTCGGAGACCAGACATCAATTTGTCCATTCGTGGTTTGTGACTTATCAAGAGTAGACATATATTTACATATCAATATTCTTATTGTTTATTACTCTTAATAAAGTGTCTTAATCCTTTGCTTAATTTCAAATAATGGCTTATCCAAATTGAGTGATTTGACAAGAGACACAAAACTATTATAAAAATCTATAAAAATGCAGATAGAAATTTTGTTATTGCATGATAAGGACTGAAGAAGTATATTTGATTTATTGGGGTTTTACGCCGTTTTCAACTACTAAGGTCATATCGCGGCGGCTGGAGCACCTTACCATGGATTCATGGATACCAGTACTACCACAACACCCTCCAGCTGCTCCCCGACATAAGTTCACGATATCAAACTATTGATGGGTGACATTTTTGTCAGTAAGGGTACTTGCCGCGGTCGGGTATTGACTATTGAACCCAGGACCGAAGAAGTATATGCTGGTTACCGCGTCATAGCATGAGCATGTTTTATCTTACTGAAATAGATCTACTGACACACAAAAGAAAGTGTGTTTTTTTTGGTTACAGGCAAATATACTAAGCAAAACAATTGAAGGATATTCAAATTGCACTATTTGTAAAAATTAACAAAGGCATATTGCCGAACAAAAATCTACAAATAACTTCATATCAATGTCTAATCTTGAAAATCAAAAACATAAAGCACAGAAATCGTTTCCGGTTTCCCTACAATATCCGGTTAAACGCTGGTACCCTACAACCGAAAAGTCACACGTCATGAATAACGGATACTTTAACCTTGGAAGTCGACTCAAGCCCTACAAGTACTTCTTAAATTCATCGCAGATTGAATTACCACATGTTGCGGTACAGTATTCCATTTCCGAAGACGTCCACGTTGGAATAACCCGGGTTGGACGGTTGTTGTTGTCGGTGAAGTTGACGTCTACCCAACGTGTTTAAATCATGCTCGATTGGATAAAGGTTCTGTGAGCAGGATTGCAAATCCTTGGATTAAAACCAAATTTGTTTAAGATGGTGTATTACAATAACGGCACCGAATAAGTTTACGTTGGCGTCAATGAACTCGTGTTCATCTCCATTTTCCTGTTTAAAAGTAACAGAATGTGAGTCAATCACGTGGTTAATGTAGTGTTGGTCAGTCAGTGTCATTTAGCACTAAAAGGTTTGTCTCTAGATAACGTAAGATTCCCGTCAACTCCATAACGCTCACGTCACCATATGCGTCACATGTGGGTATATTGCATGCGTGTAATCTCTCGTTCTTTTATCGAGAAAAGCACGAATTCTGCTGTCAACATGCGACGCCGAAACTAACTTTTGTTGGTGATGATCACTGTACTCCGGTGCTGCTGGTTCCATCTCAACTGGGTTCTGGTCCATGCGTCAGTGTCGTCATTTCAAAGCGTTAGCTGTAAACGGCCTACTGGCATAAATGCCCATGATTATTCAATCCGTTTATCACAGTCTGGGTTCTAAGGTTTATCCCTTGCACATCTGTTAGACTCTGGAGTAATTTTAGAAAGCTCTGGAGTCCTACAACGTAACGAGTTCTTGAGAATGTAAACTGTCATCAGCCAAAGACGTCATTTACTTACGTCCCCAGTCACGCCGTTTCATAATTACGACTGCCCAGTGATACCGGTTATGTATTCGACTGAATAAACATTGCAAAATTCAAAATCTGCGAGCGACGTCAACCTGACGTTTCCATACGTTCAATTGACCAACGGCCTGTCAGCGCTGCAGATCTGTCAGTCATTAACGTTCAATCCTTTTTAATGAATTGATTATAGGCAAGTACGTTTTCATATACTCAATGAAGCAATTCAGGGTACGCATTTATGTGAAAAACTGCACGTAAATAAGACGTTAAGTTTGGTAGTTGACCCCTGTGTTGTAAATTAACCCATTTTGGCATGACCAGTGAAGCATAACTCGATATGGCAGCATGAAATATGAGAGCGAATGTGTGTTATAATAAAAAGCATTAGCTTTTTATATTATATTCAATCAAAGTTTCTAAAATAGCTGTAGAATTTTAATATCCTTCAATTGTTTTGCTTAGTATATCATAGATTTATCTCGACAAAATGATTTTAAAACTTGATGCTTTTCAACAAAAACCTCGTGACTGCAGCTTGTTTAAGCTTCAGTTACGAAGTTTTCGTTGAAACGCGAAAATATGTCATGAATTTACCATTCGCGATTTATTTCAGACTGTCCAGGGCAATATGAGTACATAGATACGGAAGTGGTCGAGGACAGCAGATTGATCTGCAGAAAATGGCATCAAAGAGAACTTCCAAACAAACAACACTATTTGGACAGATTCGCCAGAATGCCCCGGTGCCCATGTGTTTGGTGGTTCGTGTTTTTCGACAGGAGGTTCCAGTTTGAACGAAACTGGTGGTTCTCCAACGGGCCTACTCTTACTGCTTATGCAATACCGGCGGGACGATATCATCCGACTGGATTGGTAACTATGTGCATACTTACTAGCACTATTTCCAATCAGGACATTTCTATTCACTATTTTTAAAACAAATAAGATCGAAATATCTGATGACGACAAGTATTTAGCCAGTTTTTGCTATGCGCATTTTTTCAAACTAAAATAGTGGAAAAGAAGAGTTTAAAATTTATTATGCCCACTTGGTAAAAATATTTAGGGCTGATTCGATTTCCTAGAAGATCAAGGCATACTTTTTGGCCAACCATTTCGGCGCCGAACCTGATACTTGCATCACCAACTCGTCTTTTAATTTCACCTGTTTATCTTAATAAATAGGCCCAACTATCTCAAATATTTTAAAAATGTAATTCCAGGCTTGTGAATACTCCGGCATATTCCGTTCCTTCGTTCGCTCCAAGACTTTACTGGGGTCCTCATTTTTGAGATACAATCCCATATTCTACGAGAATCTGGCAGCCGAGGATTACTACTATAAACAAGTGTGCTGTGTGGACTCGCAGCCTGACCTTTGTCATCTCTACTACGATGTAAGACCACAGCCGACTTGCTACGAAAGATTTCCCTTCAGATTCTGTAAGTTTTGATTTGATCTCACAACCTTATCGAATGTATCACAGCTTTTCTTCGAAAACCACGTGTCTGCAGCTTGAACGACAAGCTGTAGACACGTGGTTCCCGAAGAAAAGCTACGATAAACCATTTAAGTCGATCTATTCTTCAAGCTTCGTATCTATAGCTTTGAACATGTTTCTTTAATCTAAACAACAAAGTTAGGCCAAAACCTATTAGTTACACGTGATTGCCCTTCACAATCTCGTAATAGAAAAAAAATGTTAGTTTCAAGACAAATAACGTGTTGCTCTTTCTATCCGACTCTTTCTCTCTGAATTTCTGTTTGTCCATTTCTATCATGGATGTTTTTCATAAAAACATACCTACAAACTTATTGATATGCTTCATAAGATTCACATTGAACGATGTTATATTTTTTTCTTTAAGCCTGGGCATTTGGAGACCCCCATATTACAACTTTGGACAACACTACTTACACATTCAACGGTCATGATGAATATGTCCTACTGAACGTTACAACAGAGAATTTCCAGATACAGTGTCGTACTGACAGAGCCTTCACCACGGATGGCAACATCTCATTTGCCACGGTTTTCACTGCTTTTGTGGTATCTGGAGATAATGTATGGCTGCAAGCTGAACTAAATGCCAATAGGACGGGACTCGCAATTTATGCTGGACAAAACAACGAAATATTCGATGATTACAGTGGAGCTTTTAGTAACACTTCTACTACTACTATAGAGATAACAGATGATGATGTCGCTCTAAGATTAAATTTAGAAAAAGCCAATGATACCCTCGTGACAACATTTACAGATCTTGGTACGTCTGCATACTTTATAAATCATCATGACCATAAAACAAAATTTCATGTATTTTTTCGAAGTGTCACAGTTCGCAGTTATTGCCTACTTGCTCAGTATGCAATACATTTAAAGACTATTAACAAAATGAACATGTTAATACAACTTCAATAAAACATAACGAAAGAGTATTTTTTATGTTTCAGCAAACTTCTTAAATGAATCTATCAGATAATAAATCATCTAATATTGGTGTCTGAGCTTAGAGTTGTTCTGATTTCGACTGAGTATGTAAAAGACACTATAGACACCAGCTGTTACCCAGATCCCACCTCAAAATAGATCAAATCGTATTTTGCATCATTCCAGGTATATCGTTCAATGTAACATTGGGAAAGAAGCTACTTCAACTTGGTATAGGGCTACCTGACAACCTACAAAATCAAACTGAAGGGTTGCTTGGGAACTTCAACAACGATACAAATGATGACTTCAGACCACGATTCTCTACAGAGGCTTTACTGCCAAACATAACAGATGAAATGATATTTACACAGTTCGGACAAACCTGTAAATACACTTTTCCAATTTCTATTTTGGAATTTTAGGAAACATATTGTTTATTTCCTGAAAGTAAATGTTTAAGAAAATGGTTATCAGTGTTTAACAATTTATGTCAAAATTCTTTCATAAAGCACAACTGTAACGACAGAACTTTCAGCAAAAAATGATATTCGACGTTTGTGAGCTACCGGTAATTTAATTCGAGTAACATTTTCATTATACAAACTTTTATTTACTCCGGTTACTATATTTGGATATATTTCGAAAGATATGCATGCAATTTCTTAATTTTTATAGAACTACATGTAAATGTAATATTTTTAAGGGAGAACCACAGAAGATGAATCTTTTTTCAAATACTTCAACGGTAGAACCCGTGCAAATTACAGTACCGACTTTATACCAAGGTTCATTGAAGACGCCGACCCAGATTTATTGGCAGATGCAAACGCCACGTGCGGATCTGATCAACAATGTATATTTGATTTCGCATTTACTGGAGGAGACACAGAAGTTGCCGCGGGAACTAAGTCAACACAGATCCGGGCAGAAACTGTCGAAGAAGACTCGTGTAAGTGCTAGATTGCCGATTTTTGTGCGAAACCTCATACCCACAGCTTGTGTAAAAGTTACGAGGTTTTTGAAAAAAGCGAAGATGAAATCATAAAAATAGCACATAGCAACACAAGAAAAACAGGGATAAGGCAAACCCTTTTTTCAAGTAAATAATATGGAAACAAGTAGGATATAGTAACTCATTGCCATGCAAATTCTAATTGTAATTGTTAACCAATGAGTTCGAAGCCACATTTAAATCTTAGACTTCCCCAATATATTTGTAATGAAAAAGTCGGGTAGTTGTAGCAATTATCTATAACAAAAACAACACCTAACACGGAAAACGTTTTACTGGATAAATTACCAAAGGGAGCGCATTTATATTTCCCATTCTTTTTATTTCCAACAGCAAACGAGGCCCCTATTTCCCATTCTTTTTATTTCCAACAGCAAACGAGGCCCCTACAATTGAGGTAACGTCAGGATTGGTCGTGATAGATGGGCAAAAATACCTGTATCCAACGTTGAATGTAGACAGTGCCTTCAATGTTTTGGGGAATGACGATGGAACAATCACTTACACGTTTCTGTCGAATGACACGTCGGACTTCGCATCCATTGATGTAGAAACAAACAACAGTGCAACAGTCGTAGTAAATATTAATAGTACAACTCCTCAAACTTTAAGGTTGGTATGTTTCTCAATCTATCTCATTGAACACATCTAATATTTCACTTGTAAGTATACTTATAACATAAAATTCCTACTTCCCAAAAGATTTAAAATTCCGTTGGTTTTGTGAAAAAAAACTCACAAGGTCTTTGAAGAGACCGACGACGACGACGACGTGTTCGTTATATTTTCTATTTGTACGTCATTTAAAAAGAAATAACAAGATTACCGCCTATATACGATTATGTCCAATTGTGTGTAAAACTTTAGACATGTATTCCATTTCCAAATTGTTTAGGTATTTAAAATCCACCGTATTTTCTATACCATTTCAGTGTCACTGCAGTCGACAATAAAGATATATATGCTGAAGCTATAGACGTGATTATAGTTTTATGTACCGGCTGTTCCTCGCACGGGACATGTGACTTTACTGTGTACAGAGAGGATAACACAACCACCGACACATTCAAATTAGCGACATGTGTTTGTGACATTTACTGGGAAGGTGCTAGTCTTATGTTAAAAAGGTTCAATCCAAACAGACTGAAATAGTTTCTATTATCCCCTTTGCAATGGTTTGCCCTATTTCAATAACATTTTTTCATTAAAAAGTTAACTTGACTCATTTCTTGAATTTGACTAAATATGCATGTGGTTATTAGAAATGAAGACTTCATTTCATAAATTTTTGAATGTGTGAATTAAAATTTGAAAAAAAAACTATGTTAATTGCATATCTGATTGAAATGGTATCGGCATCCTGGGCAGAGTGATAAGGTCTCACGCCTTCATATTTCATATGTACATTTGTTCAAAATGTAGGCCCATATAGCAATATGCGTTCATTGTGGAATGATATAAATTAAACAAGTCTTCCAACAAGAAATGTATAATATGGCGAATACTGATATCTTACATAGTACCATGACACCGAAATTTGTGTCCATTTAGGTGATGATTGTGAGCTAGACTATGACGGTTGTCAGGACGATCCGTGTGCTGTTGGTCGTAATTGTTCAGATAAAAATGCCACAGTTCACGTGCTTGATGTACAGAATAATAACACACGACCATACACGTGCAGCGCGTGTCCTGCTGGCTATGTGGTTGATGACAACGAAAAATGTGACGGTGTGTGTTGCTTGCATATTATGAATCGTTTCGTAGTGGTTATAAAACTGACAAAATCATAAACAACAAAGTACAGCATTAAAACAGCATTAATTTCAGAGAACACGTCACCAATGTGTCGTTTAAATATTCACAAGAAAACGCCTCCGATTTATCCATTGGAATACTATTGGTTTAAACCAAGTTCAAATTGGCTTTTAGAATATAAAACGACAAAATATTATGCAGGTAGTTTTATTATCTTGCATGGGGAAACATGCATGTGGTATACGCTACCATTAACCTGTGTAATGAAGCAAAATATATGGTTGTGTATCTAAATACCATTTGCTTGCGTTAGGATAATAGAGTAGAGTTTATTTAATGAATGTAGGGTACATAAAGATACGTATTCTATTAATCATGACTTGTAGCTATGAATACATGTGGAAATAGAATACTTAGAAAAGTATTTCAAATGACGCATGGAGTCGACCTACTTTTTGAAGTATTCATTCTGACTTTTCTGCTTCAGATGTTGAAGAATGCAACACCACTAACGGCAACTGTAGTCAAACCTGCACCAATACAGAGGGGAGTTTCTTCTGCTCGTGTAATACAACGTACAGACTCGCTGCTGATGGACAATCATGTAATGGTAAGGATGATGCATATTCAGTAACACGCTGGACTTGTAAAACAAGAGATCGCTATTTCTATCTACTGCCTGTCCAGACTTGCGTGAAAAATAGTTCGATATATTCTCAAAAAGTTTTTATCTCTTGAGTAGATCGTAAAACTCTTTTCGTAAATCAGATGTGGAAATAATTCAAATGATTTCTAATGGCTTTACTTTATTACCATGATACCCTTTTCTTTATTACCATGATGCCATTCCTTTCAATGTCCGTCTGCAATGTAACATTTTTTTTACTCGGAAGAATGGAAGAAGAAATTCCGAGAATAAGGTTCATAGGACATCCTCTGTAAATCATTCTTTCCTAATTTAAGTCACAAAATACAAGTTACTGTATTTCAGTTACTCTACGATTGATCATATTTTAGAATTATATTGATTATATTTTGGAAAATTAAAATAAGATCGAATTCAAGTAAATAAAAAAACAACTTTTCTTTCAGATATCAATGAATGCGATGAGGCTACAAGCGGTTGTGATCAGATATGTAATAATACAATAGGAGGATTTGTATGTGACTGCTTTGCAGGATTTGTGTACAATACCAGTACTTCCAAATGTGAACAAAGTAAGCCCTTTTAAGTACTTTTAAATATCCACTAGAAGGTAAATTATTTCGAAGCAAAAACATACAATGCCTTGTAAATGAAAACAGTCTAAACAAAAAGACCGTTTAAGAATTTACCAATGGCCCTGGACATAGCCCAACGGAGCATGTAAAATAGATATTTTGAAGTTGTGGTATTTAAATGATACAAGCGTGAGCCGTTGATTGTAACCACATCTCTACTCATATGTGGGTGAGTCAATAGCTTAAGGTTCATATACGTCTCAATATTCGTGTTACATTATAGTGGTAACTTTTATTTTGGAAATTTGGTTATTATGTAAATGGTTTTCTCTTAATCTGTTTTTTTTTCAAGAGGGTCAATTGATTATTTTTTTTATAGAAAAGAGGTAAAATGAAATATAACGTCGCTTTTGTTAAAAACTCCACAAATATAGTTTGTCTTTAGCCTTTCATAGTTTCCATGTTTGGAAGTTAAAGCATAGAAAGCATGATAATTTTTATTCGATTCTAAAAGATAAAGTGCATTTCTTTTCAGGCAACACCCTAGATGCTAAGTGTAACAGTATAAATTGTACATTTGCTGATGGCTGTACACTAAACGATACCGATGATGCAGTGTGTTTTTGTAATGCTGGTTATAATCTACTAGAAAATAACACCTGTTCAGGTATTTGGACTTTCTATGTTTATATAGATGCAACAATAAAGACAATTTGAGCACTAAATTTATACAAACATGCATATTTCTAGAAAATAGTGTTATGAACAGTAGCTATTTTAAATAAATTTTCCTCTATGTATGTGTGTGTCTTAACAATTTGATTGTAAAGCATGGAATGAATCATGAGAAATGATAATATACATTACAAAGTGTATATTGTTGTAAAATGTAAAGATAAACTTACGAATTTTTAGCGCTTTTTATGTTTCATATGACTATTTTCGTTAAATAAAATACAAAAACGCTAATAATCCCCATGTCTTACCTATATACAAATGCAAAATACACTGATTTTATGTTTTCTTATTTAGATGTTGACGAATGTACCCAGAATGTTTGTTCACAAGACTGTACTAATTTTGTGGGAGGCTACGAGTGTACATGTTATACAGGCTACCAACTTAACACAGACAAAATAACATGTGAAGGTATATTACTGGTTTTATTTGACATGGTACTGACCTTTATGTGAGACCAATTTATAATTTGCAAACATCCTAATATACACCAGATACTTCAATGATCTTTGTGCAAGGATAACTGAGATGACAGAACCATTTTATGAAAAAGCCTAATTTTGTAATTTATCAAAAAACAGTTAAAACTGTGTCAGGTCAACCCACTTCTCTGTTCTGCTGCATACCTTATGAAACTCCTGTTTTAGTTCTAAAATACGTCAGTGCTTAATTTGATGTCATTCATCCATTGTAACTTAGTGGTTGTGGTATCTTTATCAGAACTATGAAACGTATTTAATATAATCATATCCATAAGGAAAATGTAGCTTCATATAATATTATTTTAAAAATTACCAAAAACACGATTTTGACATTAATAAAAATTCACTTACGTCGACGTATAAAAATGATGTGTAATTCTTAATCGTTGCCTTTTCGTAAAAGCCTCGGAACCTAGCCTGTAGTTTTGAGGTTTGGGATGAACAGCAATATTACAGCAGCGATATGATTCTTTCAGAATGTGACTTTCCATTCTATGGTGATAATTGTAACCAGACATGTAACTGTGGTCGCGGTAATAATGGTTGTGATAATGTACGCGGGTGTATATGCAGAGAAGGATGGACTGGGACAAACTGCGACACGGATGTTATTGAATGTAACGACTTGAATATCTGTGGGGACGTCAACAAAGTTTGTGTCAATAGTGTTGGGTCGTACAGATGTAATTGTAGAGATGGCTACACGCTTCAGACGAATGGAAGTTGCATTGGTAAACCACTAGATTATTTTTAAAAATCCAAGTTTGTTTTCTAATGAAAAAGTATGGAAATGCACGTCTTATTACGAACAGTCAAATGAATTCATTAATGGTTCAATTAGAAATTCATATTCAATCATTGTCTGAACAAAATTTGCATATATTTCTTATGAGCGATTGTTTGATTTAACACAATGTGAAACAATATTTATACAATCTTACGTGTTTCCTTCAAAATATAATAGATCTATACATAGTTAATGGGTGTTCTATCTCTGTTTTAACACCTACATGAACACTATTGCAAGACTTTGATGCAATATCAAAATAGTCATGGGTCACCCCCTTATGTTTTTGTTTCCATTTTAAATCTTCTTCAGACACAAATGAATGTCTGGATGCAGCCTTCAACAACTGTACTCAGCTGTGCGTGAACACCGAAGGAGGATTTACATGTGGATGTAGGGCCGGATATACAGTTGATGTGAATGATAGTGCACTATGTAATGGTATGGGTTTACATGAATTGTTCTGCTTCTATTTCAGTTTAATTTGTCGTGTTTTAAAAACATATCAATAACATTATTTGTTTCACTTACGGAATTTCTACTATGATAAAAAAGGCCTACAATACGAGCAAAGTATTTAGAATTATGACCAATCTCGTTTTACGTAAGCTGCAGTACCTTTACAATTTCATTTATTATCCTTTTGGCACAATATCAGTGTAAATGTCTTCATTTAATAAGTTTTTTAAATACCTACTTAAAGTTTTATAAACGTTTAAGAGAATTCATTAAATAAACTCAATATTGATAATTAATGTTGTTATTTCCTATGACTAAATGTATTGTTGGTGACCCCCCGAAAGTAAATGAAATTCGTACGTAAATAAGTTTTTCCATGTATTATACTTATTTTCCAGATATAAATGAATGTAGTTCTGGAGTGTCTGGTTGTCAACAAAACTGTGTGAATAATAAAGGTGGCTTCTACTGCGATTGTTATTTCGGCTACGTTCTGAATGATGACAGAAGGACGTGCACCGAAGGTATGTTTGAGATTAGACATTCTTTTTAATTTGAATATATTGTCAATATGTTTTATTCTCATATTAAAAAAAAGTATTTATTTTATCTTGAAATTGTTTTTTTTTTTTTTTTTATCTAAGGGGCAAAACTATAGGTTGAAATGAAAGTCATAAGGGGCGTCACAATTGATCATCGCATTTTATAAAATGTGAGGTTTGATAACATTTTTTCACAAGTACAAATTGAATATTTCTTACTTTCATGTGTATGTCAACTCCAATCTTAGAAATTTTGTCTCGTTACTACTGCATTTCGACGATATGGTCAAGGGGATGTTTTCCCTTTCATATGTATAAAACTATTTTAGATCTGTCAGTACTTATTTCAGTTGAAGACCCATGTACACTCTTCCCAGATGTAAACTGTTCGGATATTTGTAGAGTCATTGATCAACAAGCTGTTTGTTCGTGTAATGTCGGGTATCAACTCGGCGTAAATAACCAATCATGTATAGGTAAGCTCCAATCTTCAGAGACGACAACATAGAACGATTTGGGGAAATTATTCTAGAAATGCATTATCTTGATATATTGACCGATTCAGACGAAAAAATAATCCAATTTTCGTTTACACTTCGACAAAATTAAGCAAATATTTCCCCTATATTTTTGTATGTATAAATAGATAATAATTGACAATGTGAAATGACATTCCTCTCAATGCTAGAAAATGACAAGGGTTTAAGTTTTGGTTATAGAGCTAAATGATAATCAATTTTGTAGTTATGACTTATTCCATGTCAAATGTATTTTTCTTTTTAATTCTAAATGGTCCATAGGTAATGATTTTTACCTTATTATTAATTGTAATGAAAAAAGTACGATTTGGAAAAGCAATCAGGTTCCCATGACTGAAAGTAATTTTTAGTGTGATGTTTCCACTAATCCATTTGCTTTAGGACGATAAAAACTGGTTTTAACACTGTTTATTCTACAATATTTTGATATTTCTTGGGCTTCTTTATCGACATTTTCCATCCCGTCATCATGCACTAGCGCTAAGCAACACCCATGTCTTGGAATTATTTACTCAATCAGGAAATGTGATACATTCTTTGCTGATTCGTCTGGTAAAGGGAAATTTTCTATATTTCATATCAACATGCATATAAACCTGGGTGGGTAAGAATTCATGCATAAAGCAATACGAGCAAAGGGGTGTGGACTAATACTCCTTGTCTGCAAAGGCGCCCTAATTGGTCTCAAATTGCTAGCCTGACATTCAACCCTAAACATATTCATCAATGTCCTTGAACAAATTAGGTCAATACAAAAATAGGTTTGATAGTACACTTTTCAATCCCAAAATGCCCATTTAAATCATGATATTGTACCAGAACATGTTTTCTCAGTATTGGATCTCCATCTGCATTTGATATAAAGATATGAAGAAAAAATATTTTGGAATATTTTCTCGGTCTGGTCGTTCCTGACTAATCGTGCTCAATATTCAACAAAATATTTGTACACTCTATTTCATGCTGTTTTCTACTTTCCCGCCCCCACTTGGATCAAAATATCCATATAACCACATTGAAAATCAAAATAACCAGCTTTCCCACAACAGCGAAAATTAATAATCGTCCAGAATGTCCCTAATCGCGTAATCTGTCCCTCGATTTAAAGTATCTTGAATGTTATCGAAATCGTTAACAATCGGCATTGTCCTTCGCTATTTATTCTGTTAATAATCTAAATCTGGCTGATCACTAAATTAAAGTCTGATCCAAGTCCGTAACACAACAGTTAGTTGATCCTGGTCAAGGCACCAAATTAGATATGTAGTTTTCGGGGCCATGAAAATTTGGAACCACGGCTATTTTTTTCGGCCTCGTTTCAATAATGATTTGATTGTTTGGAACAAAATTCTCATTCACAAAAATATTTTTTATTAATTTACAGATACAAATGAATGTGTTGATCCAGAGTTAAACTTGTGCTCAGAACAAGACAGCTGCACAAATACGAAGGGTTCATATTCATGCTCCTGCAGTATTGGCTTCAAATTGGAGACAGACGGGCGAACATGTACAGGTAAACGAAGAATTAACATACCGTATGCTTGCCCGTAGGAACATGGGAGATGGGGCTGATGGGGCTTAGCCCCCAAACCTTGTCAAGATTGCTTGATTTTCCTTATTTTACACAGAAAATAAAAGGAAAATCCAAATAAGCCCCTTCAATATTCAGACACTAGCCCGGACAGTCTGGCTTTAGCCCCCTCCCCATATAAAATTGCTTCTTACTGGTATCGTATATAACATAACTTTGGAAAATATGTCAAACATTTTACAACTATGGTGTTGATATAATCAGAGACAGAACTAATGTTTCAACAAAGTACATATTCTGGCCATACTTTCACCAACGTATGACACTATCTCGTGGATGTGATTTTTATCTCATATCAGATGTGTTTATTGTATTTTAATAGTACATTTGTTACCTATAACAATCTATTTCAAAATCTGTCGATTTATTTTCACTTCTTACAGCTTGTGATGCATTTCACTGGGGAGAAAACTGTGCAAGCGACTGCAACTGTGGAGTAGGCTCTACAGAATGTAATGCAGAAAGAGGCTGTGTATGTGGAGCAGGCTGGTCTGGGACGTTGTGTAATATAGACAAGGATGAATGCGCCGTCTCCCCGGGTCCGTGTACAGGACTGAACCAGGATTGTACAAACACACCAGGGTCATATACGTGTACATGTATAGACGGGTATGAAAATGGTACAGATGGTAATTGTACAAGTGAGTAACATAATCTTTTTGAATTGAACAAAAATTTATTCATTGTCATAAGCTCTTACCTTTTCTTTTTATATTTATTGATACTTTGTTTCTATAAAAGAAGTAGGAACCCAGAAGGTCTACCGTTAAGCATATGCATACATTTTGCCTACAATATTTTTTTTAAATATTTTACGAAACAAATGTAATAAAATATAGATCCCTGTCAATTCAATGAACCATTTCAATACATCACATACAGCCATTAGCATTGGGTGGAATTGTGCATACTAAAGAAGCAACGGTGACTAAAATTTGTATCTTATAAAAATATGTGTAAAATGTGCGATTAATTACAACCAAATAACGAATTATTAGATCTACCTTGGCGAGTTTTACACCATTTGGTGCGAACTTAGTTTAGCATTCCTTCCTAGTTGCCTGCCCTGGCACACATTGGTGGGATTTATGTCTCAGAAAAGCATGATTGATACAAAACGTGGCTTCAAATTGTAACAGTGACAATGTGGACACGCATAAAAGATACTTTAATTATGCCGTGCTTCATCTTATGCTGACTCATGCAGCGGTTGTGTACTTGTATGTTATAAAATGGGTTTAGGCATAAAATTAATGCTTAGACCTTTGAAGAGGATCCATAATTCTATATGGAAATATTAGTATACTGGTTTATTATTTATTTAAGATATCAACGAATGCTTGGACCCGAGTTTGAATCTCTGCTCACAAATATGTACAGATACCAACGGAAGTTACGAATGTTCCTGTCAGATAGGATTTCTACAAGATGGAAATTCATGCACAGGTACTTGATAAATCGATACTCGAATTCAAGTATATCCTTAATATATTGATTTCTATATAAAAGGTGTAAAAAGATTGAGGGAATTAATGATTACCAAACTTTTATTGAGTCAAATCAATTTTCAATTGAGGAAGATATTTTATATGAAAAAGTTCATGTGTGCAGCATATTGCATACTAGTCTGATTCTCTTTAGCAATACTTCAAATTTGTAAAGCACCATTGAAGCAAGGTTTATGCAAATGGACGTACATGTAGAATTGTTTAAAATAATCTCATTCATAATTTTGAAAGTACACATTATACATTTCATTTTAATAATTATCGATGTTCTTAGGTGTTACAAGAACTGAAATAATAAATATTTGAAATTTTCTTTAAATATATTTGAGTTTGAGTTTATTGGGGTTTTACGCCGTTTTCAACTACCAGGGTCATATCGCGGCGGCTGGAGCACCTACCCATGGATTCCTGTTGCGGCCTAAATATATTTGATGTATGGGTGCAACGGGGAGTCTTTTGTGTTATATTTTTCATTTACCTAATTATCAATCAATCAATCAATCAATCAATTAACCAATCAACCAATCAATCAACAGATATTGATGAGTGTTCAGGACAACATGGCTGCTCACAAATCTGCACAAATACCCCAGGTAGTTATAGATGTACGTGTAGGGAAGGTTGGAAGCTGGAGCTGACAGAGAGAAAAACCTGCATTCGTAAGTCAAACGGTTGAAATAATGATGTTTTAGTTTATTTTCTACTAAAACATACGGTTTTAAACAAGCTGAGGTTTCAATTTAGTAAAGTTTTTTATGATTATTTTACCATATCTTAGAATACATGTATATAGATCTAGTCAATATGAAGTTTCTACCTTTTTTATCATAAGGATAATTCTTTACTGAGCATAATATTGCCTCTGACATCATACATTTTTTAGAAAACAAAATAATCGGAAAACCATTCTGTATTTTTGTTTTATCATTTTTCATTGTTTCATCATTTTATTATTATGAAATTAAAAAAATATATTATTATGTATTATTTCCAATAATATCATAATATAATTATTTTAGCTGCTAGCCAATGTACAAACCAATCGCTGTGTGGAGCCAATGCTATTTGCACCAGCATCAACGGTGTCGACACTTGTGAATGTGACAAAGGTTTCGAGTTTGCTGAAAGTTCAAACACAACTTGTCTAGGTATTGCGATTATATTTTGTAATCAATGTTTCGAAAATACCATGTTTTTAACAAAAATGATACATTGAATAATTACACATAAGTTACAGATCAATACGCACAGAAAATATGTCTAATAATTATGTGCTATGTATAATTTTTGGAAACACTACTTGTATTAATTTTTTTTCTAAATTGTGACCTTGTCATCGAATTTATCCTACATATCAGAAGGCCAAAATATGTTGCTACTGGCGCTTGAAGAAAATATAAAACAAATAATATTCAAACGGGGAAATGGAAAAAATAATATTTCTAAATTTTCTGTTCAAGTCTTCCGTTTCATGAACTAGAGTCTAGTAATGATACCACCATAAGTATAAATATTTTCATTTAATTCTTTGGCATTTCACAAGACGCTTTTCAAACTGTACTTACGACATTTGCGATCGTGAGCAAGTCATGTCACCTTTTTATTTTACACCAGATATAAAAGAATGCACAGTTGATCCACAACGATGTTCTCAACTCTGTGTAGAGCGGGAAGGAGGATATGATTGTGTCTGTAATGAGACGGGTTTCGAACTGGACTCGGACGGATCCACTTGTAAAGGTTTGTTTGTTTTTATTTTTTATATCACTTCAAAACAGTACAGGATGATAAACTTGTCTGATTATATTTATTCCATTAATATATAATAGGTTAAAACCATCAAGCATTTAAAATTTGTACATACTGGCCTTTGCAGTACATGGAAAAAATGTTGAAACTTCTATAAAACTTTTAGATAGACGAGTACATAAATAAGAGGACTTTTCAAAAACAACTTATTCCTTTAACCCCTCATTTTTTTCTTCTGCAAAACATGGTATTTTTCGTATAAGAAACAAGCAAGACGAAACACGGTCTTTAAGAGTTGCCTTTCCAGTGATATTGTACGCCCAAAACATAGTGTATTTTTTTTAAATATACTCGATTTTCTTCAGAAGATCCCTTGTTTGAAGCTGCAGTTACAAGTTTTTTTTCAAAAAAGCGCTGCTGTCCGACAGAAACCTCCTGACCGCAGCTTTATAAGTTTTTCGAATAAAATCAAGGATACATTCTTTTTATAGTTTGTGATGAGGGAAAATTCGGAGCCAACTGTAGCCAGACATGTAACTGTTCTGTAACCAACACAGAGAGTTGTGACACTATAACTGGTGTATGTAACTGCACAGAGGGATGGAATGGTACATCGTGCAGTGATGATATAGATGAATGTATGCTGAGTCTTGATGATTGTCCACAACATGCCAATTGTAGCAACAATAATGGGTCATTTAGCTGTATATGTAATGCTGGGTTCATAAAAACTGCTGATGGGCTGTGCCAGGGTATGACTTTTGAAATTATCTGTCAATATTTTATTTGCAAAAAAATCTGTATTATGAAAAACAAAGTTAGCATAATGTTATCTGCAAATTATCTAAATTAATTAGAACGTTCCTACTTAAATGTAGCCCATTCATGCACAAGTTATATGACTGATGTATACACAGGAAAATATCCTTGTTTCGAAATCCAAATTTCTTACAAAAGAAATATACTAGCCTGCATAAACGAATAGCCCAATATTATACTACAACGCAATTATGTCATGAATTATATTATATTATTATTAGTCCAGTCTACGATATCTTTTCTCTGGGGCGGCCCTTGACTCCTTCCTCGAACAAATAAATAGCTTAATAGGAAATGTTTAACTTGTTTAACTGACTCTGTTCTATGTAGATCTATATTTTTCAATATCTTTTTTTAAAAAAATGTGTTTTATGTACTCTAAATTTCAACCATATTTCAATATTTGTTACAGCCTGTTCTGGAAACACATATGGCATAAACTGTGCTGAAGAATGTGAATGCAACATACTCAACACAGCCAATTGTGACCCAGTATCTGGAGATTGCACATGCAATGAGGGATGGAATGGCACCGCGTGCGAAGATGACGTCGATGAATGTGTCAACTCTACTATATGTGGTGATGACCGGAAAACATGTGTGAACACAAACGGTTCATTCTCGTGTAACTGTAAGCCAGAATACATACTGTCAACAGATGGCAACTGCCAAGGTGTGTAATGTTAATCAACAATTGTCATGGATTAACAATTGAACGGAATTGGCTCCAAAGCACGCACATTACTTCCTATATTTTCAACCGGTAGATTCTACATGCACCAAATTCAAAGACAATGACTATCGGTGACATTTTTTTTCTAACCATTGTTTAAAATTTCTTTAACAGTAAAAACCTTGTCACTGTGAAACACACTATTGACTGTGAACATCTACATACATGTACATTTATATGTATAGGCTTAGCCTATATAGACTATTCAATACAATGTTTTGCAATTTCAAACTACAGAAATCCAGTAGGCCTACGATTTAAGAATAGAAATTCCCAAAGAAGTTATTTTATCATATAGCATTACTACTATACAATTCCAGATATAAATGAGTGCGACCTCGGTACGGCCAACTGCCCATTCAAATGTATAAATCAAGTTGGATCATTTAGCTGTGGATGTTTCGACGGATTTAGTGGAACCGGAAATGATTGTACTAGTAAGTGTCTTGTAGATATGTAGTCCTTTTCGACGAACGGTTTCTGTCAATCAATTATCGATTTATAAAGCAGATCGATGTGTTTTAAGCTTCTTTAAGCTGCAGTTACGGGGTTTTCGATGAAAAGCAACAAAGTATTCAAATGCTTCGGTATCTAGATTCCTCTTGAAAATCACAAACTTTTCCAACTTATCCATAGATTATCCATACATTTCAAGAATGGTCTTTATTTACCTTATGAGCTCTTACAACCGTAAGCTTAATGTCTTCTGATATTCATTGTCACTTTATTCTTCCATCTTGCCAATCCGGTTGAAAATAAATTTCAATTTAATTAATCCATAACCTTTGTTTTCTTTTGGGGAAGTTCATTATTTAATCCATTGGAATCTTTTTCTTTTAAAAGATTATGGTTTTGTTAAGGTTTTAATTTCATTTTTTTTCATGGTTTGCAATGCTCAAACATACGGTAACAACTGATCGCAAAAATGTTCATGCGACATCCAAAATGTCGACGTTCGCAACCACACCAACTTTGCTTGGGTAGCAAGATTTTTGTTATTTTCATCTATCACTGAATAATCATTTTTAACAGTTTGTAACGCCAGGACCTACGGAAGTGTTCATGTATAAAGTTTTAGCCCAAAGTCTGCAACCATATCAGCTACCGTCACTTATTCGTGTTTGTAATGGTTGCAATTTTTCATTATTCAGTATCTTTCTTGAAAACTGCAGTTGAATAATGCAAAATTGCAAGGGTTACAAAACAACGCTTGCAAAGCAAAGCCGAGATATATGGACGCAACTGCAGTCGGAGACGGAGTTGTATTAACAAAAGGCAGGAAGTAAACACCCATTTGTTAGTGTTTATCCGTATTTGGTGCTAACTTGGGCGTATAATTTATCATTTACTCGTTTAATCTTTTATTCATTTAATCTTTCTTATACAGTTTGCATCGCCGGGACATACGGAAGCAACTGTTCACAGATCTGTTCGTGTAACAACACTGAACCCGAAGTATGCAACAATGTCAACGGCAATTGTTTGTGTCTGGCTGGCTGGGAAGGCGATGCCTGCGAAATTGACATTAATGAATGCAATGGAACGTTTGATTGTACAGCTAATTCTACCTGCGTCAATACTAATGGGTCCTACATCTGTGAATGCGACGATGGCTTCAAATTTGATGGAGAAAATTGTACAGGTATGGAAATAGTAATACATCATCGGTGGGGTTCAAAACCTCGTAACTCCAGCTTTTCAAGCTGGAGTTATGAGATTTTGGCCTCCCACTAATCACATGTTTCCCTCAGGAAAATACGTAACTTTTTACCAATGATTTGGAATAAAGTGAACATCTCTAAAAATGGGCATATTTATGACTTTAGTTTGCTTCGACTTGGTAATTGCATGACACATGCTTTGTCAATGTAGTTTGCCATCATTGCTTGGTCACGTATTTCTTTGCATACGTGACCTGTTACATTAGTTATATTGCATACACATTGTATTTAATTGTTATTTATCAATAGTTTGTGACGTAAGAGCAATTGGTAGTAATAGTGCCACAAAAAAGACTTTTCCTGTAACAACAACTAGAGAGGTGTGTGACCATGTTACCTTCTAACAACAAATATTTAAAACAAGAGATGTTTGTAAAACATATATGCCCCCTCTAGGGCCTACATTTGATATAGGTCAAAGTCCAAGGTCAAGTTAACAAGGTCCAAGGACATGGTCAATTATGAAAGGTCTTGGTAGGAGGTGTCTATGTGTGAAATATCAAATCTATATGTGTAAAAGTAAAATGAAACATAGGCCAGGTTAAAGTTTTTAAAAGTAGGCCAAATGCCAAGGTTAAGGTCATGGTCAAATGTGAAAGGTCTTGGTTGGAGGTGTCCATGTGTGAAATATTAAGGCTGTATGTGTAAAAGGACATGATATGTATGCCTGGTTTCAGTCTTTTTTAAAGTAGGTCAAACTCCAAGGTCAAGGTTGCAATATTCAAGGTCATGGTCAAATGTGAAAGGTCTTGGTAGGAAATGTCTATGTGTGAAATATCAAGGCTGTAGGTGTAACAGGACATATGATAAAGGCTAGGTTAAAGATTTCTAAAAGTATGTAAAAATCAAAGGTCAAGGTCACACAGGCCAAGGTCATGGTCAAATGTGCAAGATCTTGGTAGGAGGTGTCCATGTGTAAAATATTGAGACTGTATAGGTAACAGGACATGAGATATAGGCCTAGTTTAAGTTTTTCCAAAGTAGGTCAAACTCCAAGGTCAAGGTCCAAGGTCATGGTCAAAAGTGAAATATCTTGGTTGGAAGTGACCATGTGTGAAATATCAAGGCTGTATATGTAAAATGACATAAATAGCACATGAGATATAGGCCCAGTTTAATTCTTTTTTAAAAGTAGGTCAAACTTCAAGGTCAAGGCCACATGGTCCATGGTCATAGTCGTATGTGATAGGTCTTGGTCAGAGGTTTCCATGTGTCAAATATCAAGGCTGTATGTGTAAAGGGACATGATATATCGGCCATGTTATAGTTTTTTAAAAGTAGGTCAAACTCCAAGGTCAAGGTCACAAAGTCCAAGGTCATGGTCAATTGTGAAAGGTCTTGGTAAGATGTGTCCATGTGTGAAATATTAAGGCTGTATTTGTAAAAGGTCATGAGATATATGCCGGGTTTAATTTTTTTAAAGTAGGTCAAACTCCAAGGTCAAGGTCACTAGGTCCAAGGTCATGGTCAAATGTGAACGATGTTGATAGGAGGTATCTATGTGTGAGATATCAAGGCTGTATGTGTAAAAGGACATGAGATATATGCAAGATTAAGAATTAAGTGTAAAATCAACAAAGGGCAATAACTCCCAAGAATTTGATTGGCAGAGTTACGGTTCTTGTGCACTGCACCTCTCCATAATAAAATATATTCACCTGTAAAGTTTCATGATTCTACCGTACATATTTTTTGAGTAGTGCTCCGGACAAGAATCAAGTTATAAATTCAACAAAGGACAATAACTCAAAAAAATGATCGATAGAGTTACGGTTCTTATGCACTGAACCTCTCCATAATAAGATCTATCCACCTGTAAAGTTTCTACAAGTTTCTAATGATTCTACCTTACTTAGGTTTTGAGTTATGCTCCGGACAATAATCAAGTTTGAAAATCAACAAAGGGCAATAACTCCAAAAATATGATCGGCAGAGTTATACGGTTCTTGTGCACTGCACCTCTCCATAATGAGATCTATTCACCTGTAAAGTTTCATGATTCTACCTTACATAGGTTTTGAGTTATGCTCCGGACAAGAATCAAGTTTGAAAATCAACAAAGGGCAATAACTCAAAAATATTTGATCAGCAGAGTTAAAGTTCTTGTGCACTGCACCTCTCCATAAAGAGATCTATCCACCTGTAAAGTTTCATGATTGTACCTTACATACTTTTTGAGTTATGCTCCGGACAAGAATCAAGTTATAAAATCAACAAAGGGCAATAACTCAAAAAATTTGATCGGCAGAGTTACGGTTCTTATGCACTGCACCTCTCCAAAATGAGATCTATCCACCTATGAAGTTTCATGATTCTACCTTTAATACTTTTCGAGTTATGCTCCGGACAAGGTTTGGTCTACGGACAGACCGACCGACCTACGGACCGACCGACCGACCGACCGACACTTGCAAAACAATATACCCCCAATTTCTTCGAAAGGGGGCATAATAATGTACAGCACCGACTTGTACATAATTCTTCCCCTGAATGCAAGAAGGTGCTAAGTGTATTATATAATTATATATACACTTAGCACCTTCTTGAATTCAGGGGACGATATGGACTGATAATGTGCATATTTTTCGCTGGTTAATAGTTTGTGATGGGGAAACATTTGGTCACAACTACACACATAACTAATCACGGCTGATGATTTATGCGACCATATAACTGGCACATTGATATACTTGTCCATATTCATGCATATCATATTTTGTTATTCATAGTTTGCGATGCTGGAACATTTGGTACTAATTGTACACAGAACTGTTCGTGTGTCACTGGTAACACCGCTGACGATGTTTGTGACCATGTAACTGGTGCATGCCTTTGTCTACCGGCATGGGCAGGCGAGTCTTGCGAACAGGACGTGGACGAATGTGAAAACACCAATATATGTAACATAACGAATGGCGGATGTCATAATTTCGAAGGGGGATACAGATGTGAATGTTACAGGGGGTTTATTAATAATTCTGGAATATGTGAGATAGACGGTAAGTACAGATCGTCGGTCACGTTCGAAAATGTTCGAAAGCGTTACCTACGATATACTTTCGAGTTAACCTTTTCCTATACTAGTTTAATTTAATTTCATGCGTAACTACAATTTCAATGACATTATTGGGTCTTTTCGTAATTCAGGTAATACAGAGTTGTCGTTCATGCGGGACGGTATGTTTACTTCCATTTGCCTGTTTGGCAATCGGCAACTTTAATATTTTTATCAAATCAATGAGTAATTAAATAAAAATGATTTTTATTGTAACTTAATAATGGAATCTAATAATACCTCTGCACCTTCCATCGTTTTTAAACCATTCAGAGATCTATAACAAAAGAAATCTCCCATAATCCGATGATAGGTTATCATTGAAAATATTTTTCCCCGTGGTTCGCCTCAAATCAGGCGAGTGTCGTTATGTGACGTCATGACTTTGCGTTACACACTCTAGTCGTATGACGTCATAGTAATAAGTAGACGGGCACCTTGGGGAAAATAGACATTCGAATATTCTCGGATCTTATCGTTACTCAAGATCCCCTCGAACGGATTACAGTTGCCGGCATGAGCCGATCCTGCCCATATCTCTCCGCAAGCATAACAACGGTAGTCAGGTCAATAACAACGGAAGCAGACCAAACAACCATTTAAATCTACGCCAGAAAAATATTTGAAACAAACAGCGTTCTAAAGTCGACTGTATCCTCATAAATGTGCCATAATTTTACCAGATAAAATAATTGATGTGATCTACCGATTATTAACAGTATATTTCACTTGAATTATAACGTTAGCTAAAGGATTGATTTGTTTTGATGACGTCATTTACGCGCGTCTACTTTCGCGTTCAATATGGCGGTCACTGTATTACGCTCGAGATCATGTTGCAACCACGTTCCAACGCGGCAAAAGGTTGCAAACAGTCTCGAGGGTCGCGATTGGAAAATAGATACATGTATATACATGTACGCTGTGAGCGAGTTTTTCCAAACGAATATTTTGTAATTGTTTGTAAGAACATTCTGCTCCACACGGTTCCACTGTCGGAAAACGATTAATATCGAAAATAGAATAAGTGTATGTTAAAGCACAGAAAATATTGAGGAAAGAGGCGATATTTCTGACTAGATAGAGCTATCATCAAATTGCTTCCTTTTTCTCAATGTTTTTTCCAAACAATCTACTGAGGTCAAATACAGGACTTTAATATTAAGAAAAAGGATTAAAAATTGAAGAATTCGTTTATAAATGGGCCGAAAAGATGATGAATTTTTTTAACCCTTACCCAAACAACAAAATATGGTCCTTTCCAAATTAAGTCTTGCTAATTGTCAGAATGATTCTGATTTTGCATCAAAACAAAATATTGGGTAGCATGGGCGGAAATTAAATTTTGACTAGATCTATATAAATTCAGTGTACTGTTACATATTTATTATATTTTAAGCCATAATTTGAGCTTGGACTCCCCCTGGTAAAAAATCTTGGGCTTGGACCCCCACACCCCCTGGCAAAAATTCCTGGACCCGCCTTTGGTAAGGAAAAGGTTAATATAATAAACCACCATTTCAAATTTCATTCAAAGTTGAAGTAGGCTGTAGAATTGGATACGTAGATCTACTAAGAAGAACAGTTTGGTGTAGATTGTAGAATAGGAAATATTGAGGGAAAATCAGCATGTTTTTTCTTTTCTCTCAAAACTTTGCTAGATCTATTTCGTTCAAGTAGATCTAATTCATTGTTTGTTCGTTAAAGCTTTCCCAAACAAGACTGTATCTAGATCTTCTTAACAGAAAATACTTTAAAAATAGGAAACATTTTGGCAAAATTTAAAAGCATCCAGATAACCAGCATTTTCTCCTTCTGTCTCAATAGACTAGATCTACTTTGATATGTAAGCGTTTAGATTGTTATGACTGGGTTTTCTCTTTCTCCTCTCCGCTGAGGTTCCTTTTTTGGAATCTCCCAACGATCTACGCGTTTCGGCTAATAAGTACTGTCCCTCAGACTCGGGTAGGCCTCCTACTATATAGGCCAGATACGATGTTTGTTTCTAATTCTTGCGACTTAATAAAAGAATCCAAGCTCGTCTTGTATTTGCCTCTTTCGATATAGTTTGTGCATTTCAAAATTTCCAATTCAATACACAAAATTATGGCATTAATAAATGCAGTAACAGTTCTTTCCCACTGATAGTGCTTGTTTACATTGACACCGGAAGTCGGTATACCGTCCCGCATGAACGACAACTCTGTCACGACGGAATTACGAAAATCCGGAATATATTATTGCACAATAGTGAATTCGTATAGAATTATATTTCATTTCGCTTTCTTATTTGACAAAGTGTCGTTACAGTTTAAATGTGTAGTCATTAGAGTACTGTACTTGATTTAGTATGTAAAAAATAATTGCCTCTCTCTTTTCAACAGAAACACAATTAATTTGGCTAACACATAGAAAATAATTCACATCTACGCTCATTTAAATAAGTACCCTCACTAGCAAAACACCGTAAAATATATTCTCTTTTGTGTTGTGAATTTATATGCATTAAGGTATACAGCCCATTATTTAAAACACCACTTTCTAGACATGCGAAATGCATCAAATTACACACACTTGTAAATACACTTCACATAAGTTGACTCACCGTATCGGATTTAAAGATTATACTTCAAGAAGAAAACAATTTAAAAATATTATTTTACTCTTTTTTCATATGCAAGGGAGGTAATTTTGAAAAAAAAATTGTCAAGTATTTCCATAGGTATGCATTAATTCAAAATTCTAAACCATTCAAAATGCTTATGTTTGTATTTGGAATGGAAATGTATCACAATTTAGGAATTACTGGAACTTTTCAAATTTCGCATCTTGCTCTTTAGTGCTAATGATGGGTTACATACATGAAGTAATTTTTCATTGTTATTTTTATCCAACACAGATTCGCCCACTACTACAACACCAATCACAACTCAAGGTAAGTTTGATACTATAAGCATTAATTCCCCCGCTATTACCCAACGAAGGATATTAGCGGCTAGATTAAGATATTTGTTCATCCATTACACTACATGTGCCGGTTCATTTTAAGTAATATGCGTACAGGAAAGAATATAATGTGTCTAAGGCAATACATGCACTCGTATTAGTTTTTAATTCATACCTTGAAAGACTAAATAAGACTAAAGAACAAATTGACGACTTCTAATCTAGGCCTACATGTACATGTACATATAACAAAATTATGTTAAAACAGTATTAAATGGCTATTTTTCGACACAGAAACGTCATATTATTATAATACCTTATATGTATTCATAATGGCCACCTTCGAACATTCGTTCTAGATAAGTCAAAGGGCGGGGGTGACAATGACGTGGGGCATAAACTAGGTCTGAAATGTATACAGATATGACGTCAATGCTCAAAGTTAATAGTACTAATTTCAAAATATAGTTCTAATACTAATGATTCCTTCTTTGAAAGAAAACAATCTATGTCACCATGATTCGATGACACAAACTTCCATGCGCTGTGAAATGTGTTGTCAGTCGAATTGAAATGTTCAGCAACTGGCGATTCATTAAATTTTTCTGTTTCCCAATCAGTCTTGTGCAGATTCATGCGTTTACTTATTGCCACATTTGTCTATCCAACACACAGCTTTTGAGATGGTACATTATAATCAGGTACATGGCGTTGGCAGTTTTGCAAATAACCACCATTAATGTATAACCTACAATCTTTTAATGCTGCAAAAGAAAGATTAGATGGAATAACTTTCGCGAGACATCTTGAAATGATTGGGTTTATTTCTTGTCCTAAAAAATGAATCAGAAATGCATAAAATGTAAATGACTCCGATTTAAATTTGAATGTATAAGGATATATATGTAATTTCATTCATTCTTAGTCTTATTGTATGTTTTATTGATATATGTATTTACTTAAATTGTTCTGGTTCGTTTTAGATAACGAGACCCAAACATCCATGTATCTAGTACTTGGCTTTACCATTAGTGATGGAGATGACTTGAATGTACCATCTACATATGAACGATATGTCAACGAAACTAGGGATGCTGTATGTAATTCTTTTTAGTGTTCGGCCTCCTTTTGGACCAATGAAATTGCAGTTTATTTTAAAATTTCGCTGATATATTTAGCAAAAACGAGACTGTCGGCTAGTTTATGAGACTAAACTTGTCAGTATGTTCTGATTTTATATTCTAAATTATATAACGAACGAACAAACGACTATTTCATTATGTAAAGAAAGGCCACCGGCCCATAATTCAATATAACAAATTGACAATATTTACATCACAGAGTTGTGTTGTCCCTTTTATATAAATTCGGTATCAATGTGTAAGAAATGATAGTTTATGCCTGCATAAAATTCTTTATGAACGAGAGGCCACATTATTCCACAGAGCGGAGCCATTGCGAGTGGTTTGTTCGATTAACAACATCAGCATTACTAATCGAGTAGGGTAATTAAATATTATTAATGGAATCATCCAATCGCCTGGCAGTTCTGCGATCACGTGACAGTTCAAGCCAATCGCAGACCTGCTAGGCATTCTACAGAAAATTCTTCGATCGACAGCATCAATTTATCACGTTCACAATTAAACAGCTATTGATTATTATTGCACACGAAATATTGGATACATTTTACGGTACGAGCTTTTTAAGGTTAAGGGGGACAGTATTATTGTGATATTCATCTTATCACAACGTAGTTACCGTAGTGTTGTGCGTTTGTTGAAGGGTCGTGCATCTGGACTGGAACTTTTGTTATGATTCATGACCGACACGTTCCCCTTGCGTGATCGGTGCGTGTGAACCACAATATCAGTGACGTCACCACACAAAATGGCTGCGCCTAAGAAAATACAGATTTTCGGTCACTCCTTTGTTTCTCGTCTGAAATCGTTCATTTCGGAGGAAAGTACGCTTTCTTTTAATCTTGGACTAGTTGGGCAGCCTTTAATACAGTTTTCCGGTTACCCAGGAGCCACCGCAGCGCGTTTACAGCGTCGTTTGGAAGTGATTCAGGACTTCGAGCCGGATGTTTTAATCTTGTTTGTTGGGACAAATGATGTGTGCGACGAGCGAATGTCCGTGGATGCAATATGTGGTCAAATTTTACACATTGTGGACAAAGTATTGAACGTTATTGGTGTACCAAAGGTGATCGTGTTCTCTATTTTTCACCGCTGTCCCCATCAATTTCCAATTAGACACCCAGTGAACCTTCCGTGGTTTAATGAACGAGTGGACAATCTGAACGTGTCATTATCGACTTCACTATCAGAGACATTTGGGCCTAGGGCCTGCTTATGGAGAGCGAAAGGGTTCTGGTCGGAAGAAACGAAAAAGAGAAACTTCAGCCGGGATGGATGCCACCTCAGTAGGGATGGTCAATATAAACTGTTGTCCAACATTCGTGCAGCGGCGGTTGCTGCCCTTCGATCTACCACACGCTAAAGTTATGTTATCTTACTTTGCTACTTTTTGGTTGTAGACCTTGCAAAAGTCAATTTTCAAATACAATGTTTTGCTCCGGCGTTTGGCAATATAGCTTACTTAGTACTTGATGTTTAGCACTTGCAAATGGCTATCTACCAGTCTAGATCTGATGGATGTCGTCATGCACTTTGTGAACAATTTCACCAATATACTAATATGTCGATCCATCTTTTAACAAATAACGTTTGTCAATAATACTCTTATTGACACAGTTCTAATTTATAGATACTTGTAGGCATACTATTAGGGCCACGTTCACAGTACCAATCACGGTTTAAGTGGAATGCTTCATGATATGGGGCTACCCTGTATATCAATTGAGGCCCTGACTGTAATTTCAGATGCTGTGCATCAGTATGCGGTGCATACTATAATTATTACTATTAATATTGTGCGCCATGGCGCCGTGTCGTTTGCAGTTTGCAAACAGATGCTGTGCATCGTTATGCTGTGCATATGATAGTGTCGTTTATGTGCAAGGCGGTGTGTCCACATGCCATGCATGTTTCGATGCCGTGCTTCAGTACGCTGTGCGTACTATTATAATTTTGGTTGGGCGCGATGCCGTGCGTCAACATGCAGTGCATGTTTCTGCCCTCTCATGACTGGTCCTAGCAGGGGATAAAATGAAATTTGAAGTGCCAATGAAGTCATCTGCCTTTTTCGGTTTACTTGACCTTTTTGGGAATTGTTTGGATCAGTACATGCCATGTTGTGTTAATATTGAGCTTTGCCACACAGTGCCAAAGCACTCAGCAGTTGGTATCACCCACTTTGAGAGTTTTTCACACAATTTATGGTTGCTATTAGATGCGGTGCATCTCTCAATACATTTGCCCCTCTAAAGTTGGGCTCTGGAATGAACGGTTGTTTTAGTACACATGGATTAGCTCATAGCTTAACTATATCCCAAATGGTTCAGATTACTATTATTTCAACATGTACCTACATTCTACAAAATATCTTGGAAAGTAGTCCAGGGAACCTTTTATTTAATATAATGTAATAAAAACAATAATAATGGAATGGATATAAAAAGAATAATAATATTAATAAAATGATGAAATTTACTTAGTGGCAGGAATCATTCTAGAACTAGATTTTAATCTATTGAGTATATTTTTCACCTTTTTTCAACAGGTTAATCAATAAATTATTCGCTTCCTGCCCATTTTGTACATGGTATGGTTAAATATTTATTTAGTTTAACAGTTCCACCTCTTCCCACGATGCTGCAGTTTTGCTATTCTATCCCGACACAATCTCATTATCCTTGCTCTCTTTTCAGATGAAGCGCCGCCTGCCAGCCACCACAAGTAGCTGCCCCTGCTGCCCGGACGAGGAGCCGCCAGTACTAGTAGCCTCAAATACAGGAAAACAGAAACGTGCACCAACAACCACGAAAAAAACTGTTCGTTCTGGGTCAAAGAAATCTCAACCAATTGACACTCAATCCATAGCTACAACAACTCACAACCAACAGAAATCATCAAATTCCACACCACAGCTACAAATCTCGACTCCTGCTCCTGTGGTCTGCATCACCCATCCAGAGTCGGACTCGTCAAGCGAGGAAACAGAGGACGCCCCACTTCCTTCGACCAGCCGGGGTCTGACAAGGGTTGTTGGGGCCCAAGTGTCAATTGCTCCAACGCTGCAAGAACCTATCAACAACGCGACTGTGCCTTCAATCGTTCCAGTACTAGACAATTCTAGCGATGAAGAAATGAATTCTGACATAGAACTGGATCCTCGCCAATCCCACACGGCAGAAATAATAGGTAATGGTACACTCCCAAATTCAAGTGATTCCATGAGCACCCCTATTACTCACCAGATTTCCCGCAAACTCAAAAAAGAGGTATGGAAAAACAGATTCGTTGACCTTGCGCTGTTTTTGCCATCCTCCCTCCTTCGAACCGAAACTACCGTGTCGCTTAAAGTCGATAGCAAATCGAATTTGTCTCTCGTGCATACAGCCAATCCAAAACGGATTCAAAATATCGAACAATGGACAACTGCCTTCATTCGCTTCGTCGCAATCTATTCGGAGAAGTTCCCGTCTGAAACACCCCAATTGATGAAGTATATGGAGGTAGTACGTGACATAGCCAATCGAAACCCGGGGTTAGGTTTTCTCTACTATGATACGCAATTTCGTAAATTCAGGGAAACCACCTACAAACCTTGGGATAGTTGCCACACAGAATTCTGGCTCTCCATTTCAGCACAAAAACGCTTCCCCTTCTTCCTTTCGGACTTCGCGGGGTAGAAAAAATTCCAACTCAAAACGATTTCTTGATCACACCTGTTGGAGCTTCAACAAATCCCATGGTTGCTCAAACTCCCGCTGCCCCCACCCCCATGTGTGTGGGTACTGTAAAGGTCAACACCCAGCTTTCCGCTGCCAACAATCCTTCAAGCCCTCAACTGCCTCGGCCCAAAAAGCCCCATCAAAATACCCTGCTGGCTCCCGTACCTCCACCAAACCAAATAACAACCCCAGTTAATATTGCTAAATTGTCGCCCTTTCTTAAAGGTTACCCGCAAGCTCATTTCCTTATATCAGGCTTTACACATGGTTTTCGGCTCGGTTACATAGGTCCGCGTGTAAGTACATCAGCTCCTAATCTCTTATCTTGTCGTGAGAATCCTTCTTTAGTTCGGGCCAAACTCCAAAAAGAGCTGGCATTGGGTCGCATCAAGGGTCCTTTTCGAACACAGCCCCTTCCCAATCTCCATATTAGTCCCATTGGCCTAGTTCCCAAAAAAGATCCTAATCAGTTTAGGTTAATTCACCATCTTAGCTACCCAACAGGCTCCTCCATCAATGACTTCATTGATAAGGAATTTTCCTCCGTATCCTATGCTTCTTTTGATGATGCGGTGCATAAAGTACGACTCCTGGGCAAAGGTGCTCTTCTAAGCAAAACAGATATTGACTCTGCTTTTCGCATCATACCTGTCCATCCTTCTGACCATGACTTGCTAGGCTTTAAATTTGAAAATGAATTTTATTATGATTCTTGTCTTCCTATGGGAAGTTCGTCTGCACCTGCTATCTTCGAATGTTTCAGTTCCGGCCTACACTTCATTGCCAATAAACGTCTAGGCATAGAACACATGGTCCATATTTTGGATGATTTTCTCATTTTAGGGCCTCCTGGGTCACCTGTCTGTCAAAACAACTTGAATGCCTTCTTAAATTTCTGTAATAGCGTAGGAATACCTATTAAAGAGGATAAGACTGAAACTGCGCGCTGCGTTATAACGTTTATGGGTCTAGAGCTTGATACCCTGGCTATGGAGGCTCGCCTTCCCAGGGACAAGTTAGATAAGCTCCGATGTTTGTTATCGTCGATTAAACGGACCATAACATTAAAACAACTCCAGTCTTTGCTAGGCTATCTTAATTTTTGTTGCCAAGTCGTCCTTCCAGGTCGGGCTTTTCTCCGCCGTCTTACGGACCTCACTAAAAAAGTAGACAATCCAAGCCACTATATTACGCTGAAGAAAGAAAATAGGCGCGATTTACAGGCCTGGTCTTTGTTTGCGTCCAGTTTTAACGGCAAAGCCTTGCTCTTAGATCATCGTTGGGTTGCGGACAACCACTTGCACCTTTATACCGATGCCGCAGGCGCTCACGGGTACGGGGCCATATTTAAATCTCATTGGTTCTATGGTGCATGGCCTTTACACCTGTTATCTGAAGGCATAACCTTTAAGGAACTATTCCCCATTGTATTAGCCTTAGAAATTTGGGGGGCCCATCTGCAAAACAAATGCATAATACTCCATACAGATAATATGGCGGTAACCCACATCATCAACAAGCAAACAGCTCGGATTCCCTCAGTAATGAGTTTAGTCAGGCGTCTCGTACTCGCATGTATGAAATTCAATATTTTAGTCAAAGCTCAACACATTCCGGGCAAGCGCAACATTTTACCTGACCTTCTTTCTCGTCTTCAGGTCACCAAGTTCAGACACCTGGCAACAGACATGGACAGCGACCCTACTCCTGTTCCCGAACAACTCGTCAGCGTGCCTTAAACACACACGTTCTACATCTGTTAAATGGCTCCTTAACTCCAGCGACACAGTCCAGCTATAAAAATGCTTGGAAACGCTTACGCCAGTTTTTGAATGCTAATTACCCACAGACAATTGCCCCACCAGTATCAGTTTCCCAACTTTCTCAATTCATTGCCCATTGTCAAAGTCAAGGTTTAAGTCCATCATCCATTACATCCTATGTTTCAGCCATAAGCTATGTACACAACATCTTAGAATTACCAAACCCTTCATCAACCTTTCTGATCAAAAAAATGCTCTACGGCTTGCGAAAGAGATCCCCCGCAGATAAACGTCTACCCTTCACAGTTCACCATATCAAATCAATGGTTAAGATTCTGCCTCAGATTTGCAGCTCTCATTTTTACCGCCTTTTATACAGAGCAATGATCATAACGGCTTTCTTTGGCTTGTTACGCGTAGGCGAAATTTCGTACTCGAAAGGTGCTTTAAGAAATGTTTTAAAACGTACGGCGGTTCGCTTCGAAAAAGCTAATGGGCAAATCATAAGAGCTCATTTGGCTATGGGTTCCTATAAGCATGCTTCTGGCTCGATCGCGTATGTCCCATTAACACGTCAGTCGTTAAAATTGATCTGTCCTGTTAGAGCTCTTTCACGCTACTACCAAAATTCGGCACAAACAAGCAGATTTCTGTTCCATCACCCATGCGGTCGCCCAATATCCACAGCTGAATTCCGCAAAACTTTATTTAAATGCGTGTTAGGATGCGGCTTAGACCCTGCCCGATACACGAGTCATTCCCTCCGAATAGGGGGGGCTACTCATGCTCATTCAACTAATATGCCAGTTTCACAAATTCAACAACTCGGTCGTTGGCGTTCCAGTGCTTTTAAGAAGTACATAAGGGCTACTCCGCTAGCGATTTCGGCGTAACTCGAATTCACTGTCTGCTGATGGCTTCGATTGATACTAGTTTCCACACTTCATCCGCGCGCTACTTATAGCAAGATAAACAAAAGCTGCTCCTTCTCAGGTCTACTGTGACAAAGCAGAGTCCTGGAAAGGTCAGCATATCTGTAGAAATACTTCCCATTCTAATACACTTAAGCCTTACCAATCACCTTTCAAAACTTTCTTACGGAGTGTACCATTTCCCATTTTGTGTTATTATTTTATGATCTGTATCAGTTATTCCCTCCCATGCCTACGGTAATTAAGCAGAGGTTTGGGAGGGATAACACCTATACATTTCCAATTACTTATGTTGAATTCATTGCTTGTCAACCCCCCAATTAAGGGCATCTTAAAACAAGCATGAGTTGTACCTTCCCTCGCCTACGGTGATTAAGCAGGGGCCTGGGAAGGGGCAGCATATGATTGTTTCATCAGGATATTTTCTTTTATTCTGAATTGTTACTTTTTCCGTTTTGTTACATTGTGTAAAATATTATCAAATGTTCCTTCGGCCAGTAGTATTGAGAGATCTGGGCTAAAACAGAGACCCCTCACTACTTCTAGTCGTAACCATGTTCAGGGTCTAGCCCTGCAAATCGGGCCATGCAAGCATCCTTTACTCTAGCGACCTAGGCTCTTCCTTTACTATGTGTAAAGTTAACCATGTACATAGTTTTGTGGTACTCAGATTACATTGTTGTAATCTATTCACTTAACCTTAAATGGAGTGCCAATTGTGTTTAGGGATCAGCGTTAAAGCGAAGACCCCTTACTGCTTTTATGCTCCAGGCAGCGTAGAATGTTCGTTCAGGAGATTTGTTTTTAATGATTTTTACACTCGAATGATTTACTCAAAACTCTTGCAGTCTGCCGAAACTAAAGCCAGTCTAAATTTTAATAGCTGATAGTAAGATTTCAATGCCAGTTAGGGTCACAACACATTTTGGAATTGGAATAAAATGCTTAATGTAAACATTTTCTTCTTCTCCCATAATGCTAACACACAATTCAGTATTCACTAAGCCCGCTTAGACAATACCTCTTACGGTTGCCAGTCTAAAAGTTCCCATTTCCATTTTGGCGTTAATTCTGTGTACAATGAGGTTTTCACATGGGTATGTAACTTATATTGTTAATGTCTTATAATAGTTATACTTATTATTTTACTGTTCCTTTATGTGCCTGTCAACCATGCAAGTCTGACCTGGTGGAGGCGATATATCATTGTCAGGGTATACATTTGGTCATTCTTATCTCTTATTACATAGTTATCGTGCCCGTCAAACATTGAGGTTTTCAATAATTCAATAGGTCGGAGTTTACATACTAAACCGCGCACTAGCTATCAATTTGTTCATGAGTGCTGGTCTGGATTACCCTACTGTGACAAAGCAGAGGATCCTGCCCCGGCAATACTCTGCCTAGTGCTCGCCGCAGTATAATTCATCTATGATAGGAACTATCACGTCTCGCCTTTGTCCACTAAGCTCTATTGGTAACGTTACGTTTACACCCTAGTGTGTATCTTATTACTTCGTTAACCCTCCCTTCAATGATATTTCGCCTCCACGACCAGGATAGGGTATATGTGCTCTCGGTCCCTACTGTGACAAAGCAGAGGCTTTCCGAAGCGTTGTATATAAACAATTCCCATACCTTCTACAAATTACATAACGTCGATTTGATTGATTGGCAGTTTCGCGCACCCTGGGTTGGCTCGGCTGTGCGTCGGGCGTCGTTTCACTCGTGGCGGTTTCTTTCGAGGCCGCCCATCCATATGTTTGGCTACGACAATTGTTGACTACACTTTTATGTGGTAATTTTATGGTTGCGACATTTCCATTAAAATGTCCTCTTCAGTCAACACTGTCTTACTTAATTACTTGCGGACCCAACCCTGGTTGCGTGAAGCCGAGTCTCATAAATGATAGTTTATGCCTGCATAAAATTCTTTATGAACGAGAGGCCACATTATTCCACAGAGCGGAGCCATTGCGAGTGGTTTGTTCGATTAACAACATCAGCATTACTAATCGAGTAGGGTAATTAAATATTATTAATGGAATCATTGTTGACTACACTTTTATGTGGTAATTTTATGGTTGCGACATTTCCAGGCGGTTTCTTTCGAGGCCGCCCATCCATATGTTTGGCTACGACAATTGTTGACTACACTTTTATGTGGTAATTTTATGGTTGCGACATTTCCATTAAAATGTCCTCTTCAGTCAACACTGTCTTACTTAATTACTTGCGGACCCAACCCTGGTTGCGTGAAGCCGAGTCTCATAAAAAGAATATGTTGGTGCAATTCTAGTGTACGTGTTTAAGAGCTTCGTATGCATTTACAATAGTCTTGCACTTTTAACTTGACTTGTTTCACTCGGTACTCGATTCTTATCACAGTCGGAATCATATATTAGAGACCATAAATATAATATTAAAGAGATTATATAAAATTGATGTAAATACACATGAATTCATGTGTTTTACAACAACTCTGTCCAGCTCATTCAATAACTGATTTATGTTTTTGTGTTATTTATAAGCATTCAATATACATGTATGTACTGATTTAATATTCTAAATTATCTGTACTTATATCATATATACCAGTACTGGATAATATTACATGGATAGTCCACTAGTTTTATGTTGAAAATTTTCATAAATTTAGATTAATTGCTGTGAAACCGAATTCATGTAATCGTATAGGTGTATTACATGTAACAGCAGTTTCAGCATAAATTAATCCTTTTAAAGTCACTCCCAATATACAACGGTACTCCCAAAATACAACTTCTTTCTCTTCATACAGCTTTTCGCCTATTTCAACAACTCCATGGCAGGGCAGTTAAAGGGCATCATTATTATAGATATACAGTAAGTCCCGTGAAGATATAATGGCAAATGTTTACAAAATGTTCATATGTATACATCACAATACCGAACTACAAAATTCCGTAGTTTTGCATGCGGTGATTTGAAGCTTGCATGTGTGTCAGATCTGCAAGCTTCAAACCGAGGCATGCAAAATTGCATTGGAAATTAAGAACTTTTCCCCTTGGTTAGGGGAGACTGGGGTACTCTGGGACAAAAATCACCTTTTCCTTACTGGTAAGGTAAATATAGAGATTATCCCAAATGTCTAAGTGTTAGATGGTAGCGTATTGAATGGCTTATGCACTGGAAATTTTCGTTTTCCTCTATTATTCTTGTTTAGTGAGATATATTGGATTGAAATTTACCAAAAAAGTGTCCCAGAGTACCCCATGTATGGGGTACTCTGGGACACCACTAGGGGTACTCTGGGACAGGCTTCACATAATATAAATATTGTTTTTCTATTGATTTATTAATTAATAAATTCTAAGCATATGTTAGAAAAACATATAAAGAAACATTAGTCAACTTCAAAAGATTAATTCACTTATACTAAACCAGTTTACACCTCAATGGAAAGAACACCATAACAGGTTTACAATATGATATTTATACTTAAAGCTGGATTTTTGTTTCTTAGCAGCTGTCATCAAATAAATGCTTAATTTTTGCTACTTTATGATAAATAAGCTGAAATAGAAACTCAAATCATGGTAAAACTAAAGTTTTTTTATGCTCTAATTTTGCCCCATGAAACATATAGTCCCAGAGTACCCCGAGGCCACTGTCCCAGAGTACCCCGACCACCCCCTACCAACTTTGATGTGATACAATTGAAAATGGAATCACATTCAACATGTTCTCTCTATTGCAAAAGAAAGTTCCTTTGATGCTGATGACATTAATCTGGTGAAGTATAAACTGCAGCTTATTACCGAAGAATTTGGAGACAAAATTTATCTTTTTCACAAAGCTACCTCTGGTTATGAAAAATAGATTTTTACTCATTAAAATTGTTTTTATTACCTTGCCGCTGAAAAAAGTTTATGGGTCGTGAGGCTTGATAAAAGTAATCATATATGCAAGTATGGGTAATATCAGAGCATTTAAAGTATGCAATATCTCCATTGTCCCAGAGTACCCCGTGTCCCAGAGTACCCCGGTCTCCCCTACATATACATGTACAAAATTTGCTGTAAAATTTGCAAACATGTGCCGTGATATCTTGACTGGAATATTGACACATTACTACATATATATTTAGCATGTCTACATTGAGTTGTGCGCCAGTATGTCGTAGGCCTAAGTAAACAAGCATTGGAATAGGAAAACGAGGCGAAACGATTATTAAAGCTAATACACTATCATTTTTTATTAAACATTCATCATACAAAAATTTTATGTTGGTTAAAAGCACCAAAAGCACCATGTCTTGTTTTCTTATAAAAATCGCTAAAATATTATGTGTACGCCCTATTTTTATTCATTATGTAGATCTATGTGTTTAGTTGAATATTTCGTGTGCAGCGAGTATGAACATAATACCATTAATAATTACAGGGTTGGCAGTTTGAAGGTGAATTTTAGCGTTGTTTATCGCAATACAGAAGCTGCTAGCAGTTCACTCACAAAGGCAGTATCCGGGATAGCACAGAACACTTCCATTCTTCTGTTTGACACGCCGACATATCCAACGGAATTGGTGGTTGGTGATAGCACAGGTATAGTATTGTCACGTTGGTTTTAAAATTTCATATTCCATTAAACATAGAAAATATGATGTTAACCTCTTTTTTATATAAAAAGTTGGTTGCCTATATACACTATTTGTAAATAAGATGCTTGTAAGTGAGAATGATGCAAGTAATTCAAGATAAGTCAATTCATGAACCATTAATGCAAACTAAATATAAATGGTCAGTATCCAACTAGACTCCATAGAAATACAAATTAGCAATCTGATTGAAACTGCGACAAGTTGGGGTAGTAAGAATTTGCTGGCACATACAGATGGACAGGCCTTTTTTTAAACAGAATACTTTAAGAATGTATAATAACTTGTACCCTTTTCTTAAATTATTTTCAGTTGATCTGGCTAATCCACCCAGTACATGTGAATTATTTAACCAGGTTACGAGTTGTCAGCCTGACTTTGAATGTATAGAGGAAAATAGTGCTGCTGTTTGTAGGTAGGTTGAATGCTATCAAAAATTGTAGCATACATGTATGTGTCAAATTTAAGCAGTTATTTGAGAAAAGACTGTTGAAATATTCAGCTCATGTAACAATGTCTTCATTAACAAGTGTTTTAACAGTTGTTTTCATAGCAGTTAGGCGAATTTTTAATACGATTATAAATTTTTTGCGAATGTATTGTAGTGATTTGAAAAACGCAAGAAAGCTTCTCGATTCTGCAAATGATGTATATGTCTGCCTCTTTGAGTGGCATTTTGCAGTAAATTGATAGTATATCTACAAGTACATAAATATACTGCAACCAGTGTTAATGTCTAAATAGGATAGACATTTAGGATATTGCTTTTAATCATTATTCATTTTTCATTTATGTTTATTGCGTATTTGCTGTTCAACCTACACATACATTTTGTTTGGTATTTCAGACGGATTTCAACATCAGATAATTTCGGACTCGTCATTGGTTTAAGTGTCGGTCTCTCCATGCTTGCTCTAACTATAGCGATAGTCGTAGTGGCTGTGTTCTATATCAGAAAATCCAGGAAGTCAAAATCTTTAAAAACTAATGAAGCTGACAGGTAAGTCATCATATACCATATATCGTGTTTTTTAATAAAAACCTCGTAACTGCAGCTTAAAACAAGCTGAATTTACGAGGTTTTTGTTGAAAAGCATCGATATTGGCTCTAACTGTAGCGATAGTTGTAGTGGCTGTGTTCTATATCAGAAAATCCAGGAAGTCAAAGACTTTACAAACTAATGAAGCTGACAGGTAAGTCATCATATACCATATCAACGCTTTCGCTTAAATACGCTGTAACTACGAGGGACGTTCAATTAATTTTGGAACTGGGGTTCTATACGCCGTGGTTATGTCGCAATTCAATTTTAAGTTTCTTCAATCCTTCGAAGTAATCCTCTTAGACACCCACACACTTCAAAAGTTTTGAGATCCATTACTTATATGCCAATAAAATGGCCTCTTTTGGAACACCCAACAGACACTGGAAAATTGCACTTCATATGGTACATGAAGGCCTATACCGACGACCAGAGGCTTTTTTCGTCATCATGGTGAACACAAAAAAGCCACACGGGCTTAAGCCCGGCTATAAGGGTGGGTGACGACGCTGTGCAGCATGTGTCTCTTCCAGGATGTCTTGGACAAGAGGACACCTGTGGACAGCTCCCTTATCATTGATTTGGCACATGCCCCTTTAGCCGGTCCTAGACCTGCTTTTTATCATGATATTTCTTTACTTTCGCCGGCATACATTTCTTCTATGAATGACCACCAACAGTTGTACTAATTGAAACAGTAATTTGAACAATACACCCGTTTTATTTGAAAATTACCGCACACAAAACTTTTGCCGCGCTTTTAATTTTTTGGCTAATACGGACCTTGTCTGATCTTTTCGCAACCATTGCTTGCTAATGGCAAGTCATTGGTGTGTATAATAGTAGATTATTGTTCAATCATATGCATAAAGCTCAGAAAGCCCACATTTGTTGCATCTATTGCATCATTTCAAAGCATATTTTGCACGGGTGGCTCTCTGTCCTTAAGGGAGCAGGTGGGGGACCCAATGAGCATAATTCTTTCTGTGTTTCAACCCTTTCGTCAAAATTGTTTTACATGTCCCCGATGAAAACCCAACTTTATCTGCTATTTCTTGCACATTGAACTATGCGTCTTGGTCGGTCATGTCGGAATCTACAGCTACATTTGCTTTGGTACTAGCTCTACCCGGGTTGCCCGAGAGGGGGGCATCATTCAGGCCAGTTTTACAAATTCAAATTTTCATCATCTTCCTCAAGACTGACGTATATTCAACGTTCGAATGTCCAAGAATCTGATGTAGTTCATTATATACATGTGATGCATATATTTCAAAGCTTATGCGACCTTTAATGTAGACCCGTACATCCTACTTCAGTTCGTTTTCCATTTTGCACACAGCGAAACAGCCAGTGTATATGACTGAACTAACTTAAAAGTTCTATAACTTTTCAAAGAGTGAACGAATTTGTCTCAAATTTTGACCAAGTATAGACAGTAATTTTCCCGTCAAATAGCCACAAGCACAACTAGTTCTATAGAACCGTGAGGTATGGTGGACCATTAGTACCACTTTTAATTGAACGCCCCTCGTACAGTTTACTTCAAGCTACGATTTTTATACAACAGAGAATCTCAAATGATTGTTCACCAATAGCTACGTTCCTTTCTGTTTTCCCCCTACTTACATGTATTAATCGCCAATGCGATAGAAACATGACACAGCAGGCTACCAAGAACATTATGAGCAATGGTTTTCAGATTTTTATACATTTTAAGAACCTGTCACACTCGAATATTTTAAAAGACCTAATATGTTCCAAAACTATGTAGAAATGTACTCAATTTTAAAAGCTTATTTTTGGACGCTATTTGAACACAGTTTGTGACATTCCAATGATCAAGTTTTAGCCATTCTCTGTCATCCTGTCTTACGGCACGTAAACATGCCAAACTTCGTATTATCTTTGATGAGCACATCAATGTGCATATAACAATAGGAACTTTGATCTTAGATAATCATGTGTTAACTGTAAATCATTCAGCACTCGATATAGCAAAATCATAATACAAGCCATACAAGAAAGACATGTCGATTTCAGGCGGCGTGAAGACTTGTTTAGTCGCAGTATAGCCACTAGATTTAACTCCGCCAGTCGACGTGGGCCAGTTTACGGTGCTGAATGGTACGATGATGCCTCGTCTGACGCCAGTTTTGACGCCTCAAACCGCGATTATCAGAGACGATGGGAAACCACACAGTCTTTCGCCAACTTGGAAAGATTTGGTAATTGTTCTTAGATCTATATTTCATAAATATGTGCGTTTTTAAATTGCATAGGTCAATTAAAGATGTACGATTAAATGTATGGTAATTTCGAACTTTCTTATCTAGAGTAACAATCAAGGACTGTGTTAGGACTGTGTTGTGCTTGCTATGTTATAAGGGAATTGTAAACAAGATGACAGAACAAAATCCTGCTATATTTTAGAAATATAGAAGGCTTTCCATTCAAAACTAAGTGTTACAATCATGGCTAGTAAAATGGCGTAGAATAAAACAAATATCATAGATTATACGCTTTTGTGATTTCCTAGTAATAATTAAATCACATTTTCTTGCATTCTATATAGATCTATCGGCTTAGTAAGATTTTCAAAATTCTTTGGTGTATGTTTTTTGCCGAATATGAATGTCTTATATTAAGGTCAATGCCATATCAAGTAAACTAAGTAATAAAACATGAAAACACTTTTTATATGACTTTCATTATATCATTCTGATTAATGATTCTCTTTGCTCTTGTTAAGCCTTTCCCAAACAAGACCTGGTTTTGACGTCCCTAATACATGTAGAAAAGGCTTGGGAAAACATTGATACAAAAGAAGAAACTGCTGATAACCAGCAGTTTCTCCTTTTGTCTCAATATTTTCTATGCCATATTTTACACAAATTCTATCTTTAATAAAATACATTTTGTCATTGTGGCACTTTTTGAAGTGGATCACCCTAAAATTTTGCCGTTTGGGAAATGGTTAATGTATTATTTTGATAATCTACAGACGATGGTGACCGAGTACAATCCAACTTTTCATGGGACTTCCTTTATAACTACCTAGGACCAAATGAAAAGGTAGGATTTATATATTCTAAGTTTTGTAAAATGTTCCCAAACAAACTGTATCATTATACACAAGCTTTTGACTATAGTCAGTACTGTAGTTTGATATTCTGTATGCAATGGACTCCCTACAGTGATCTATTTTGACAAAGCTAAGTTTTAGAGCTTGAATAACATCGGAGAAAACAGTCTGGTTAATTATAGGCGTTTAAAACCCCTTTGAATTTGCAATAGCCTTGAATTGCTCGTAAACAAAACTCATATTCTCTTCAGTAAAATTTATCGCACGTGGACGTTTTGTAATTTCATAGATAGATGTGATAATACATTATCGCGTAGGCTTATGCATTTCCGTTGCCAAGATTACTATTATATTATTTTATATAATAGTTATGAATTTAGCAAGCATCAAACTACATGTAGATTTAGCTATAACATACTAGTAATCTCTATACTTTTTTCAGTATGAAATAATAAGACCAAAGGTAGACCAAGGCATCAACCCACTTTATGACGTAAGTATACCTACATGTCATTGAATTTTGTAGACAAAAAAAACGTAACTACAGCTATGTTACATTTCTTGTGAAGAAAAGCTATGATACTTCTATCTGCAAAGTCTTGCCTGGAAAAATCCTCTAATGTCGTTTGAAGCTAAAAGGTGCAAAAATGCGCATATTCTGTATGAAACTTCCTTTAGAATTACAAGGTTGTTGCCCCAGATTTGACTTAAAAATGCTTGTCTGGACAGGCTTACATTTTTATACGCCCGTCGAAGACGGGACGTATTATGGGATCACCCGTGGCGTCCGGTCGTCCGGGCGTTTGAGCGGTGTCCACTTCTTTGTCCGGAGCATAACTCTGTCACCGTAAGTCCGATTGACTTTAAACTTGGCAGTTACCGGTATATTCTTCTCATCAATATGGATAGTCCGTCTGATGACCAAGGTAAAAAATGATTTCGCTGCACCCCCCTTGGTACCAAGGTTGTTATATACCATTTCAAAGCTTGAAATATGCTGGATACGATGCACAATGTTGTCAAGTTGTAAACCTGTGCAGATCTAGTGTAAGCGCACAAATATGTGGGTGGGGTAAGATGACATATGAATTATTTGAAATACATTTGTCAAATAAAAATCGTCTTAAACCCAACAACTTAGGAATGTACTCCTTCAAATTCATATAATTATTATGGAATAAACCAGAAGAAACATACAAAGCACATTTCAACCGATTATGCCTAGGAATAAGGCTCAGATATCTCGTCAATTTGCATATGGTGGGTGGGGTAATTTTTGCACAGTAAAACTCTTGGTTATAAAAACAAATTATCGCATTATTGTTCCATGAAACGTTGTACAACCGTTTTTAGATTAAATACAACTTAATTGGATCTTAGTAAAACACATTTACCAAAAATCTAATCGGATATACACAAGAAACAGTTCTAGGCTTATCTGGAAAGTACCCCCTATTTCCCAGTAAATTACAACATCGTCCGTCAAATGATTTCAAATAGGGGAGACCGGGGCTATTTCGGCCCCGGGGCAAGTTCGGCTAGTGGCTCTTTTGAGCGTGTCGACAGAGATAGAGAGCTCTGACCCGGATTTTAATGTCACTCACGACGAAAGCTTTTCGCAGAAGGTTTTTGGTCGAATTTAATACAAAAACATAGAATTTAGAACACGATTCTGATTTTTAGACACTTTCAGTATTTTTCCACATTTATGTAAGTTTTAATTTATGGTAATATGCGCCAGGATTCAGATTTCATTTTTGTATATTTATGAAGACAATTAAGTCCTCTTTCATATTAAAACTAAAGGTGGAGTGTTCATGTTATCTAAAAGAAGATATGGCGTGATGTTGACAACAGGTCTGTCTGGGGCTAGTTCGGCCTTTGGGGTTGGGGCAAGTTCGGCCACCACCAAACATGCCCATGAATAAAAAGAATAATCGCTGTTAGAATTGCCATTTCTTGACGACTCCGAATATATCAATTGTTCAGACCTAGCTCTAACAGAAATGTAAAAAATGGACAAATTCAAAATCACAGGCCGAACTTGCCCCATCCTCTACTTGTTATCCCGAATGTCCCCTTACTCACGATGATTTGACTGTTTTAACAATGCTTTTTCAATTTATACCTTCATTTGGAAGTCGTATACAGATTCCTATAAATTTAAACAGTCTAAAAATCAAATATAAGGACTTATAGGTCTGTGCACACCTTGCCCCAAGGGTGGGCCGAACTTGCCCCATGTATGGGGCAAGTTCGGCCACCACGATCAAAACTCTAAAATTTGAAATTCTCTTTATTGAAAAGAAAAATATAAAAAGGACAGACGCAGTTTGAAAGGTTTTCGCCCATCAAACTTAAAAATATAAATCACGCCCAAATAAATTTCATATAATTCAAAATATGAGCAATCAAAATTAGGGGGCCGAAATAGCCCCGGTATCCCCTAAGACGGATTTGTATGGAGATCCCTGTACCCCTAACCCCCGATGTACCAAGGATGTTATATACCATTTTAAAGCTTGGAATATGCTGAATACAATGTACGATGTTGTCAAGTTGTAAACCTGTGCAGGTCCCGTGTAAACAAATACATATGTGGGTGGGGTAAGATAACGTATAATATATTTGGAATACATGTGTCATATAAAAATCATTTTAAAACCAACAACTTAGGAATGTACTCATTCAAATTCATAAAATTATTATGGATTAAAGCCGATGAGATATGCAAAACACATTTCAACCGATTATACGAGGTAATAAAGCTCAGATATCGCGTCTAATTGCATATGGTGGGTCGGATAATTTATACACAGTAAAACACTTGGTCACACAAACAAATAATAGCTTTATTGTTCCGTGAAACATTTGTACAAACGTTTTTAGATTAAAAACAACTTATTTGGATCTTAGTTGATAATTTTCACTAAATATCGTATCAGATATGAACAAGCTACAGTTCTAGGCTTATCTTGAAAGCGACCCTATTTCCCTGTAAATTACAACAGCGTCGTCAAATGATTTTACATAAGGGGGTTTTTAAGGGGATCTCTGCATTCCTAACCCCTGATGTACCAAGGCTGTTATATACCAGTTAAAAGCTTGGAAAATGCTGGATACAATGCACGATGTTGTCAAGTTGTAAACCCGTGTAGGTCCCGTGTAAACACAAAATTATGTGGACGGGGTAAGATGATAAACAAATTATATGAAATACATTTGTAAAGATTGAAATTGTCTTAAACCCAACAACTTAGGGCTTAACAAATTCGAATTCGTGAATTTATTATTGAATAAACCTGAAGGGATATACGGAAAACGTTTCAATTTATTATAGGCAGAAATAATGCTCATATTTTTCGTAAAATTGCACTTGGCGGGTTGGGTGTTTTATACATAGTGATATACGTAGCCACACAAACAAATAATAGCATTATTGTTCTGTGAAACGTCAGTCCAACCGTTGATACGAGGGTCATCCAATAATAAGTGAGACTGTTGTCATATCTCAAAAACTGTCCGACAGAATTTAATGAAACTTAGCACTTACATGGCCCGACATATTAGCTTTAGAAAAATTGCACAAAATGTTATTATGGTATTACGTCACGTTTATGACGTCACTTCCTGTGACACAAACAAGTGTAACGTGGACGCGTCTGATGTGGCGTGGTGGTACACAAAAATGTGCATGTATAAAAATTGCGTTATTTTAGGGCAATAGTAGGACGGGGTATTTCAAATCTAACTTAAAATTATTTTGGACAAAGCTTTGTCATTCACAGCTGTTTTCTTGTGGGTTCCAAAGTTTAAGGACGCAAGGATAAGTGTACAGAAGCAACCGACCTCTGATCGGCAAACAGAAGCGAAAAGTGAAGAAAATATCCAAAAATGGCGATTTTCGTGTATGTAAATCAGCGCATATCATCTGAAATTTGGTGCTATTTGGGAAAGCAATCAATGTAGAGTATTATTGTATATTTTAATGGCTGTCTTGAGATCTGCCTTTCTCAAGAAGCAACAAAAGCTGCACAAACGTACGACTTTAATTTCTGCATGACGTCAAAAGGCAGGTAGGGTGACGTCACGTTTGACGCTCTATAATTGAGATATTTTACTGCAACCTCAAAATCTTCTGCACAGAAGTCCGTCAGATTTTGATCATTGTTCTAAATGAAACAAATTATTGCGACGTGTGCGTTTTGATGATTTTAATGCATTGGAAGTAGACGTGGCCAGTCTGATGTGGTACATAAACTCTGGTTGCCTAGCAACCGAAATTAGAAGACTTTCCCACTGATTGAATTCTGTCGTTAAAAAAGGGAAGATGTTATATTGAAGGAATTTAGGGACTTTGAAAGCATACAAATCAAGATATTTCTGCAATCGGAACAGTCTCACTATTTATTGGATGACCCACGTAGATTAAATACAAACTTTTTTGGATCTTAGAAAAACACCTACACCCAATATCTTAACAGATATATTCAAGACCGGGTTTAAGACTGCATTTGAATATGCCTCCTGTTACTTACAACAAACATAGTCATTTAGATGATATCACACATGTGGGCAATTGAAGGAGTTGCTGCATCCGACCACAAGTTACCAAAGCTGTTACATACCACTTTAAAGCTTAATATATGCTGGGTACAATGCACGATGTCGTTAAGTTGTAAACCTGTAAGGTCCCGTGTAAACACACAAATATGTGGGTGGGGTAAGATAAACATTTTTTAAATGCATTTGTCAAATATATATCGTCCTAAACCCACCCATTTAGAAATGTTCTCATTCAAATGCATGGAATTATAATTGAAATTGAATGAAGAGATCTACTGAATACATTTCAATCGATGACACCAAGAAAATGGATATGGCGGATCAACGATTTCTTCTAAACGAATCCATCTTTCTTCAACATTCGACCTCAAAAGTTAGAAAAATCAACTAAACTAACTTCAATTAAATAAAAAAAAGTAATGTCAGTGTCCCGATGTCTTGTTTAAAATTTCTGTTTTGACCCTGGGCCGGTGGAATTGAGCAAATAGCGACGTTTTGTCATAAATTGGGAAAAACTAAAACATGAATGACAGCTATCAATTAGACTGTATGTATGTAAAATACACTTGTAAATACCCTTCTTTAAAAACATTCGTCAAAACTGTATTCAAAACGTTTGTAAATGAAGATATTGCCTTATCTTGGGGGAAATATGTGTGCCCATTGGGAATTTTCACTCAAGAATTGGAATTGGAATTGTCAGTCTCAATCTAATAACGATTAGATTATGATCAGAAAAAATACTGCAGATATTTTTTTGTGGTGATTCACACCACAGGTGTGCTACAGGTGTACATAATCACACAATGACAGCAAACAATCGTGATGACTGCAGTGATTATGATAACCATGGGCATCAGCCATGTAACAGCTATTAAACTGATTGTAAGGTGTGAGTCTCCAAACTTGGGTAAAAACATAACATGTAGGTGTAAGCTAAGACAAAAAAGCCTTTTTAAAGCAATTTTTGAGGACAGTTAACTCTTGATACAATGGTCTGATATATTTGGAAGTGCAAATAGAAGAGTTAAATTGCAAGCCCAGTTAATCACAAAAGCTGAATTGTGCCACTCATTTCTCATTTTTAATAGATTAATATAAATAGAAAAATATCAAGAAATGTAGAAAATAAGGGGAAACAAAACCATTCTCTAACAGAGAATTTTTGCTTAGCCCGTGGAAGTCTTTTACTCCCAAAAGTGTCTTTCAGAAATAAAATACATCACTGTATAAATCATTAACGGACTGTTTTATCGATTTCAAGTTGACTTTTATGAATCTTTGCTGTCCTTAAAATTATTTGTATTACTTTTCCACATCAATTTAGAAACAAAATGAATGTTGTATGCGCCTATTTCATGTGTAAATCTGCTGTTGGCCGTCATCTTGGGCGTCATCATGTTATTAGTGTGTTGTCCAATGATACAACAGTAAAATCTTTTTCATTCACAAATCAATATATCTTATATCAAAAATGTTAAAATATTTTCAAAAGATGTTCTTGCTCAGATGAACTGTCCATACAATATGTCTTTTGCTATATGACTATGGATGGTTAAAGTAGAGATTATTGTAAGTTAGAGGTGAAGATCGAACATATGGGAGCAGCTTAGAACTATTATGCCTTGTTTATATCTGTCCAATTGGGTGAAGATGTTGTACTAATCTCCAAGTAATTTGTATTTAATCTATAAATGGTTGTACAAACGTTTCACGGAATAATAATAGGATTATTTGTTAATGTGGCTAAGTATTTAACTGTGTATAAATTAACCCTCCCCCCACACACACGCACAAACCGTATGCAAATTGACTAACTATCTGGAGTTATTTCTGCGTATAACCGATTGGAATGTGTTTTGTATATCGCATCAGGTCATTTCAATAATATTTGCATGCATTTGAAGTGTGAGAACATTTCCTGTGAGTTTAAGACGATTTATATTTGACAATTGCTTTTCAGAAAAATGTTATCTTACCCCACCCATATATTTGTATGCTTACCCGGGACCTCCACATGTTTACATCTTGACAACACTGTGCATCGTATCCAGCCTATTTCAAGATTTAAAAATGGCATATAACAGCATGGGTACATCATGGTCGGATTCAGCAATTCCTGTAATAGTCGCCTTGCGAGATATCAACTAAAAGACTATGTTGTAAGTAACAAGGGGTTGGTGGGAGATTTTCAAGCAAAGTCTACAACTCTATCTTGTATAGATCTGATAAGATATTGGGTGAAGGTGGTTTACTAAGATCCAAATAAGTTTGCATTTCATCTGTAAACGGTTTGACTGACGTTTAACAGAACAATAATGCGATTTTTGTTTGTGTTGCTACGTATGTCACTGTGTATAAAACACCCCCGCCATATGCATTTTTTACGAAATATCTTAGCATTATTTCTGCCTACAATCAATTGAAACGTTTTGTGTATATCCCTTCAGGTTAATTCAATGATAATTTTATGAATTCAAATGTGCAAATTCCTAAGTGCTTGAGTTTAAGACAATTTTGATTTGACAAATGTATTTCAAATAATTATCTTACCCCACCCACATATGTATTTGTTTACACGCGACCTGCACAGGTTTACAACTTTACAACATCGTACATTGTATTCAGCATATTCCAAGCTTTAAAATGGTATATAACGACCTTGGTGCATCGGGGTTTAGGGGTACAGAGATCTCCTTAACACCCCCACCTTATTTGAAATCATTTGACGACGACGTTGTAATGTCAGGGAAATAGGATGTACTTTCAAGAAAAGCCTAGATTTATATATTGTTTATAACTGATTAAGTATTTACTGTAGATGTTTACCTAGGATCCAAATAACTTGTTTTCAATCTAAAAACGGCTGTACAAACGTTTCACGGAACAATAATGCGATCATTTGTTTGTGTGGCTAAGTGTTTTACTGTGTACAAATTACCCCACCCACCATATGCAATTTGACGAGATATCTGAGCTTTATTACCTCGTATAATCGGTTGAAATGTGTTTTGCATGTATCTTCTGCTTTATTCCATAATGATTTTATGAATTTGAATCAGTACATTCTTAAAGGGACATTTCATTCCAATTTCAATTTTTTAAAGTATGTCTTGATGCCAAGATTGGTTATTCTAATGAGTATAAATACTATTAGTTTTTTGAAGTTGTTGCCAATAAGCGAGAAACACACATGTAAAGTTGAGACATAATCGATAAATTGCATATAAAACCGAACTGTTGTCCACAACAATTTGTTCAATTTTAACACAAACAAATAGATTTCTCGTAAACGGGGCAATATTTTGGCTTGAAATTTTCAGAATTTTCATAAGGAAATATGCTCTTTCAGATGAAAATAAAAGTAAAATTTATGACAAAAAATTCTGAAATGTCACTTTAAGTTGTTGGATTTAAAACGACTTTTATATGACAAATGTATTTCAGATATATTATATCGTATCTTTCCCCACCCATATATGTATTTGTTTACACGGGACCTGCACAGGTTTACAACTTGACAACATCGTACATTGTATTCAGCATATTCCAAGCTTTAAAATGGTATATAACATCCTTGGTACATCGGGGGTTAGGGGTACAGGGATCTCCATACAAATCCGTCTTATTTGAAATCATTTGACGGACGATGTTGTAATTTACTGGGAAATAGGGGGTACTTTCAAGATAAGCCTAGAACTGTTTCTAGTGTATATCCGATTAAATTTTTGGTAAATGTGTTTTACTAAGATCCAATTAAGTTGTATTTAATCTAAAAACGGTTGTACAACGTTTCATGGAACAATAATGCGATAATTTGTTTTATTACCCAAGAGTTTTACTGCATGAAAATTACCCCACCCACCATATGCAAATTGACGAAACATCTGAGCCTTTTTTCTACGTATAATCGGTTGAAATGTGTTTTGTATGTTTCTTCTGGTTTATTCAATAACAATTTATGAATTCGAGTGGGTACAATACAAAGTTTTTTGGGTTTTATTCGACTTTTATTTGACAAATGCATTTCAAATGATTTAAATGTTATCTTACCCCACCCACATATTTGTGTGTTTCCACTGGGCCTGCACAGGTTTACAACTTGACAACATTGTGCATCGTATCCAGCATATTTCAAGCTTTAAAATGTTATATAACAACCTTGGTACCTAGGGGGGTGCAGCGAACTCCTTAAATAGTCCCCTTATTTGATTTCATCCGACGGACTAGGAGTGCAGTGCACAAGAACCATAACTCTACCTGACCTATTTTTTGAGTTATTGCCCTTTGTTGTTTTGCATACTTGAATCGTGTCCGGAGTATATCTCTAAAAGCATAATAGCTAGGATCATGAAACTTCATGGGTGTATATATCTCATCAAGTGGGAGTGCAGTGTAAAAGAAATACAACTCTACCTAGCCCATATTTTGAGTCATTGCCCTTTGTTGTTTTCATACTTGAATCTTGTCCAGGGCATATCTCGAAAAGTATAATAGCTAGGACCATGAAACTTTTACGAACCCGCTCCCCTGTCGACATAAAGCAGTGTTACGGGCGTATCTTGTGACAGTTTGACACCTTATTTAAATATGGTTTGCTTAGAAATTTTGTAGAAGTATTCTTTAGGATCAGTAAACAATGCAAGGCACACTTTTTATTTAACAAAATCCATTGAGAATTACTGCACCTGAATTCATGATGGTTAGCTTACTGATTAAGAGTTATTATTCCGCCTTGATTTCAATGTATTAAACATTTAAATTTTGTACTTTTTTTCAGAATAATAAACCAACAACACCTAGATGATAGTCAAGATTTCGAAGTGGACAGAAAATAGTACATATCAAAATTATACATATTGTTTTCGGAAATATATTTTATATAATTTGTTAAATGTGTTTAATGTTTATATCTAGGAAATATATATTTAATTTGTTGTATGAATTTCTATTCTATATTGAACATTGTTTAAAAATCTAAACCTCTATGTATATTTAAATTTTGAAATTTCTATCAATGTATATTTTTGTTAGTAAGTAACATGGTGTTCCAAAAATGTGGACCATCATGCTTCAAGGGACCTTATGGAAAGTGTGAACAATATCCGCCATAGTCTACCTAGGAGGATTGCGTAGACTGACTAGGATCTACATTTTTCACTCTTAGGTAAGTTTCTTACTTTAAAACGTTTTCCCTATCTTACAATATTTTTATTTTTCAAATACACAATTGGTTGACCTCCGTTGGGTCTGGTCTGTTCATCCAGATTTTGTTCTATGGACTTCACACAATGTCCCTTTTAGCATTATGGGTCAAACATATCCAATAGTGAGATCTACGTATTAGATAGAGGCTGTATAGTAGATTCTACGCGATATAAACGTTCAAAAGGCGCAGCCTTTGAACGTTTATGTCGCGTAGAATCTACTATATACAGACTCTATCTGACTTAGTGTTCATCAACCAATGAAAACATATGCTTCTACTGTCATTCTTCAAACCACGCCTCCGACCGGAGCTACTATCGAGCGGATCTTACTGGAGTTACATCATTTTCCCAAAAATTACATCATTTTTCATAACTGCACAGGAAACGGGGGCGTGGCTTTGTATATCCTTGACATAAACTGACCGGCAGTGCGTTTATGTGAAATATAACGCCGACATTTTCAAATATACTGCAATTTCATTGGTCCAAAAACTAGGACGAACACTAAAATACCATTATAAGCAACTCACTACATTCCTGATACAAGAGTTAACCATTTTTTATGCCCCCGATAGGGAGGCATCATAAATTTGACTTGTCCTTCCGTCCGTCCATCTGTCCGTCCGTCCGTCTGTCTGTCCGTCCGTCCGTCATTCCGTCCAAAAACTTTAACATTGGCCATAACTTCCTTATTACTTAACATATTCGCTTCATACTTTACCACAACATTCCTTGGTACATTACCTTTCTGTAGGCACATACTTTGGTGACCTTGACCCCTGGATGACCTTGACCTTATGACGATCAAAGCTGTGTCGGGGGCATTGTCATCTTACAGTGACAGCTCTTGTTCTATGTGTACTTGTACCATTACCAGACAGCAAATTTTTAGACTGTTCCAGATTCTTACTGCAGATGATAATTTCAAGTGAATGAAAAAAAAGTTTTTGGTCTTTCTGGGCAGAAAAGATTGTTGGAAATAGAGATATTGCTTGTCACAAGCGATTTCTTCAGTTTCCTCAATGTTTTCCAAAACCTTTGTCCTGTGGGGCGTTTATAAGCGTGAACATGGTAAAAATGGTTTTCAGAGGACAAATTGAATGTTGATGATTTATAATTTTTGCACAATATAGCAGGGAAAATATTTAGACAAAAGGAGAAAATCCTAGTAATAAGCATTTTCTCCCTTTTCTTCAATTTTTTTCCAGGTTTTTCCTATCATGGGCATCAAAACCGGGTCTTATTTTAGAACGAGTGATTTCCTTCAAAATACATAATTACCAAACAGCAAAACTGGTCCAAAATCAAAGATGTTTCAGACAACAATGTAGATTCTTATATCTTTTTGGGTAGAAAAGATTGTTGGAAATGAAGAAATTGCTTGTCATAAACAATTTCTTCATTCACTGCAATTTCTCTAAGGCTTTTATTTTGTGTGGCATCAAAAGGCAGCATTACCTGGTTAACTCTACATGTTCAGTGTGGTAGGAATTTCTTCTATAACTTATGCCAGTATAAAAGCATGAAAATCTTACTTTACAACGGAAAGGGTCTTGTAAAAGCAAAAATTGACTTCCAAATACTTTATCTATAAGCCTTCCTTAAACGGCAAAAATTTGGACATTACCAATTTGAAATAGGTTGCAGAAAATGAAATGAAAGTTTATACTAATTATATACTGAAAAGAAAAAGTTTAGTCAGTATTTTTGATGATCAATTATTCGGCCAAAATGCAACATATCAGTGTAGAATTTCACACAGTATTTGTTCAATCAACGCTTAACAAACATCTTCAAGTAATGTTGCTAAATTTTAGCTTTTAGGTTTGTGCTAAAAGAATTTCAAAATGTGACAGGTGCACTTGCTGCAGTTAAGGCGCAATTCTTTTTCCTGTATAAATGTATGCAAACCAAAAACAATAGCCCAGATACTAAAAATCCACAATAAAATTGGTACCAGCTTACATGATTTTAGCACCCTGGCTTAATCAATTTGGCCAAAAATGACAATGTTAGAAACCATCTACCTAACCTACAAACTCGGGCGGTTTCTTACAGTTTGAACTTGGCAAGCACTTCCAGTTTTAAGCATTGGAGTAGTTGTTGTCAAAAATGGGCACACGCATGAGACTTTGGTCATTGATACCTCTGAAAACAGCGTATCTGGAATAAACGTTAACTGTGACGTCATCAAGTAACGTCACGTCCAATCTGACAAAAAACATTGAAAATTGACTACACTGTAACCAATTTGTTCAATAATGACATTTTGTTAAAGAAAGTCTGTCTTTTACTTGCCTGGCCATTTACCCGAGAGTTGGCTTTTCGAGCATTGGCTCAGCCAGATCTCAGGCAATGTTTGACAAATATTGAATGTCAGTTATTTTTCTTAATTGTCTGTCTACAATAAATAACTTTGTATCAGTGGTAAACCAGCTACTGGTTCTGATAGATCAATTTCTTGAAAACGCAGTAAAATGCTACCTGTACGAAAAATTACGCCCGTAAAACAGGCGTAAATGAGACGGAATTATGAGACGGAATCCGCCTTATTTTCCGCTAGTAAGCTTGTTTTAAGAAATATAGGAATGAGACGGAAACCAAGCGTAAACCAAGCGTAATTTAGAGGCGTAAAATGTTAATTAACCGGAATTTTTAGAGACGGAATATGCAAATGAAGCGGATTTTTTTTACAGGCGTATTTGCTAGGAGGCGGATTCCGCTTGGAATTTTTAAGAAATTACGGGCGTAATCCGCCTCATAATCCCGCCTCCTAGATATTTACTACATAAAATGTGGGTGGGGAATGGTAAAAATGAACATTTGAATTTGTTTAATTTAGTCAAAAGAACACTCACCAATGTTGCCTCACTTGGTCCTACCATTTAGTGAGCCCCTTAATGTACTGGATTCATCAAATATCAATATTTGAATACATACCTCAAACATTAACTTTGCAAAAAGTCAGAGAAGCAAAATTCCCTCCAATTTTCTAAACAGGAAGTAGGAAATGGTCATAGACTGGGAGAAAATAGACTGGGAGGCCTTATTTTCACAAAGTTAATTCTATATCTTATGAACTATATATCTCAGGCACTATTTGAGATACAGTCATAATATTTCACACATGGATACTTCATGCCAGTACCTTTCATTTTGGACCATGACCTTTGGCCTAGTGACCTTGACCTTGGAGTTTGACCTACTTTTAAAAAAACTTTAACCTGACCTATATCTCATGCACTATTATTGATAGAGCCTTGATTTTTCACACATGGATACCTCCTGCCAAGACCTTTCATTTGGAATCATGACCTTGGACCTTGTGACCTTGACCTTGAAGTTTGACCTACTTTTAAGTTTTTTTTAACCTGGCCGATATATCATGCCCTTTTACACATACAGCCTTGATATTTCTCACATAGACACCTCCTACCAACACCTTTCACATTTGACCATGACCTTTTGACCTTGACCTTGGCATTTGACCTACTTTTTTAACATTTTAACCCAGCCTCTAACTCATGTCCTTTTACACATACATTCTTGATATTGCACACATGGACACCTCCCACCAAGACTGTTCACATTTGACCATGACCTTGGACCTTGTGACCTTGACCTTTGACCTATTTTGTAAAAACTTTAACCTGGCCTCTATCTTGTGTCCTTTTACATGTACAGCCTTGATATATCACACATGGACACCTCCTACCAAGACCTTTTGCATTTGACCATGACCTTGGCTTTTGACTTACTTTAAAGAACTTTAACCTGACCTATATTTCAGGTGCATTTACACATACAGACTTGATATTTCACACATGGACACCTCCTACCAAGACCTTTACATTTGATCATGACCATGGACCTTGTGACCTTGACCTCAACTTTGACCTACATTAAAGGTAGGCCTTGAGAAGGCATATATGTTTTACAAACATTTCTTGTTTAGATACAGCCTTGATAATTCACACAAAGATTCTACCTGACATTTACTTTCATTCAGGAATTAAGACCTTGTGACCTTGACCTTGAAGTTTGACCTACTGTTTAACCTGGCCTACATCTCTTACACTGTGAGATATAGAGCTTTGATATTTCACATAATTATGGATAGAACTTGTTAAGACCTTTCATTTGGGATCATGACCTTTGGCATTAGGACCTTTACCATAAGGCTTATACTTTACAAGAACTTCAACTTGGCCTATATTTCAATCACTATTACAGATGGAGTCTTGATAGTTTACTCTTGCATACCTCCTACCAAGACCATCAATCTTGAACTTGACCTTGCGACCTTGAATTTGGAGTTTGACCTTAACAAAAGACTTTTCTTTGCCTATATCTTACGCAGTGCAAAATGAAAATGGCTAGTATATTGGAATCGCGTCATTATAAAATTGCTAAGTCCAAAAATTCCGTCTCCCTGGAAAGTTTAAGTTATTTTCCGCTTTAAGAAACAGCCATTCCGCCTTGTTAAAATGGCTAAGTCCAAAAATTACGCCTGTTCAAAAATTAAAGTTTTAAATTACGCCTGTTATGATAAAATTACGCCTCCATTTCATTTTACGCCTCTAATTTACGCCACTACTTTGCACAGTGACTATGGCGTAAAGTATAACTCCGCCACTGTTACAAGCGTAAATTGCCATTTACGCCTCATTTACGCCTCATTTACGCCTATTTTCCAAGCGGAATCCGCCTCTTTTTTTCGTACAGGTAGGAGCAACAGGTTGGGTGCGTTGGTGACCATAGTCTACTGTGAATTCAATTATAAAGAAGTTTTCTCACTCAAAGTCAACAAAGAGACTTCTTTTCTACCAAGAAATGATACAAAGATCGATTTTTCATGTCAATTGCCAGGAATTTAGACTCTACAAAAAGTCACTCCTGAAGCTGTGACTTTTCAATTTGACAACTTTTGGAATGAATTGTCGAAAAGAAGGTAAAGTTAAACATGGATGCCAATTGAATTTCACCGACTTGTTCTAAATTGGTTGAACATTGTTATGAGTAAAAGGTTTGGCATTGTAAAGCGTTTTAGACAAAATTATTGACCAAAAAATTTATACTGACTAAACTTTTTCATCTCAGTATATTTGTGTACATTATAGCTGAGAAAAAATTGAGGCAAAAGGAGAAAATGCTGGTCACCAGCATTTTCTCCTTTTGTCTTAATGTTTTTCCTACAGATTTTCTATTACAGACATCAAACCTCTTTAAAGCCAAGTGTTCATGTTATGATTAATAGTTCACTTTAAGTTCCCATTTTTCATTTAGATAAAAGTCAAAAGGACTCTAAATCATTTGCATACGGCCAAAAATCGACTGAAAGTCAAAACAAATATCAGTTTTTTTGTCTTTGAACATGGCATCAAATCTTAGAATTTTATCATTATATAACTCATATTCATTTATATCAACCCTAACCATTTATTCTTCTTACATATTAGGAAATAGTAAAATAATTGAGTTAATAGACTTATTTATGTTGATATATTAAAAGTTAAGCCTTTCCCAAAGAGCAAAACAAATCGACTGTCCAATGGCTGCTGCATACAATGTCAATGATGTTGATAAAGATCACATTTGTGTACAATAGATGCACAGAAAATATTCAGTCACAGGAGAAAATGCTATTTATCATCATTTTCTTCTTTTGACTCAATTTTTTCTCAGCTTAAACGACTTTAAATCAGGTCTTGTTTGGAAAAGATTTAAGAAATAATCATCACTTGTGAATGAAAGGATTGCTTGAAAGACTGTATTATTAAAAATTTCTTAACATATCATGTATGTATTCAATGATAATCAGCATTTATAACTAATTGCGTATTTAACCCTTTCCCAAAGATCACATACGAGTAGTATAGGCATCCCAAACAGAAAAGGCGTTGGAAAACATTGACGCAAAAGAAGAAGTTGCTAATAACTAGCATTATCTACTTTTGCCTCAATATTTTCTGTGATATATTGTACTCAAATCATTTGTTACATTGTCTTTAACATCTTTCAAATTTGACCAGTCTAAATTGTTTCCATTTGGAAAAGGGTTTTAACTTGTTGTTTTTGTTTTATATTCAACTATTTTTATACTTTTACTTTTTTATTCCATTGTTAAATTTCTCATTAAAGATTATCCAGTTATAATTGTCGCTGTGGATCTATTGAAACCCTTTAACCCATTACTGTTCAGTGATGCCTTTTGACTCCGTGTCAAGAAAAGACTTGGGAAAACATTGTGGAAATTGAAGAAATGGCTTAGGACAAGCAATTTCTTAATTATCCACAATATTTTCTAACCCAAAATACAAAAGATTTTTAAAATTTCACAGACTTGAGGTTGTCCTCTGCAACACATTTCAAATTGGAACTTTCCAAAACAAAAGCCGTCAGAGACGGACAATGCTCCCCGAATAAAGCATTGTCACAATAAATATATGCAATGGAGAGCAGTTTATTGTCAAGGGCATCTGATTTGTTACTCAAATATGAAATTTCATCAAATTCTGACCATTAGATTATGAGAAAATAGAGAAAAAGTGTATTTGACCTTAAGTCCCCTTTTCCCATGACGAGGCCTCAAATAAAAAAACCGTGAAAAGTCCATCGGCATTATGTCATAGGTAGTTCCAATGGTAAGTTTCATTTGATTTGGCCAAAGGGTTATGGAGAAATCGCTTCAGACGGATGGACGGACAGACGGAATGATGGACGGACGGACAGACAAAGCGGCGACTACATGCTCTCCCTTCGGGGAGCTTAATTAAGCCATCTGGTAATGGGTTAAGATCAAGTTGAAGTAATCAGAATGCAAAAATAAGATCTTGTCAATGAGAGCTGTTTGAGCAACAGTATCATTGAAGCATATGAGTTTTAAACCCTTTCCCAAACAAGACCGAGTTTGACATCCCATTTAGAAAATGCTTGGGAAAACATTGAGGCTAAAGAAGAAAATGCTGATAACCAGCATTTTCTCCTTTTTCTTCAATATTTTCTTAGCTATATCATACACAAATTCTGTCTTTATTTACGTAACATATATTTTGTTGTCTGTTGGTTTTGAATTGGACAACCCTAAAATTTTGCCATTAAAGAATGGGTTTACTTTATTTACTTGACATACATGGACATATCAATCTGCCATAGAACATGCCAACTTTCAATCAAAGCTCTACGACTAATGCTTTTGCAGAGATAGTACAAGATTTCTTTCTTTAACCCGATATGAAATCTGATATTACCCAACATAGGGCCAAAGGGGGGGTCTCATTTGCGCCCATGCTTAGATTTCCTTGTAACTTTACTCATAGAATGCCCCTGACCTATGAACTATAAAAATATATTCGTTTTACTAAAAGAGTGCATATATGTCTTTACGCGGCACCTTAAAGTGTTCCCTGTTTTCATTGATACCCGCCTTACAAAAACTCAATGTTGGCTATCTAGTTTTGGTATAAATCCACAAGTTTTAATACAAATAGCAAGAGGAGTTATTGTAGAAACAATTTTGCTTACCTAGTTTTGATATCAGCCCCAAATTGTAAATCAGAATAGCAAGAGGAGTCACTGTAGAATATTTTGGTACCAATATTGTTGATATCAACATGAACAAAAAATTCTTAGAAATTTATTTAGTCAGAAATTGTCAGAAAAGTAGTCGAGAAATTTTCAAAACCTAAAATTCTATCAATTTTTTTGTACGTTCCCGTCTTTGTCAACCTATGGAATCGATAAGAAAATTTGCCATATATGTCCCCAGTTTGCATGCAAAATTTGGTGAAGATTTGAAACCGGTAACGTTGTCAAATAATGAGAATTGTGAACAACGACACCTAAAGATGCTCTCGGATTTCAATGGTTCCCGTCTAGCAAAAGCCCAGTTTTGCTTACCTAGTTTTGATATCAGTCCCAAATTTTGAATCAAAATAGCAAGAGGGGTCATTGAAGAACATTTTGGTACTTACAATGTTGATGCCAACGTGCAAAAAAAAAATCTCAGAAATCTATTTGGTCAGGAATTGTCAGAAAAACAGCCGAGAAATTTTCAAAACCTTCAATTCAAATAATTTCACTTGCATGTTCCCGTCTTTGTCAACCTATGAAATTGATAAAAAGGTTAGCCATAGATGTCTCCTAGTCATATGCAGAATTTGGTGAACATTTGAAACCGGTAACATTGTCAAATAATGAGAATTGTGAACAACGGCACCTTAGAATGCTCCCGGAGTTTAATGGTACCCATCTAGCAAAAGCTCAGTATTGCCTACATAATATTGATTTCAGTCCCCAATCTTAAATCAGAATAGCAAGAGAAGTCATCGTACAACATTTTTGTATCAATATTGTTGATACAAATATGCGAAAATGATGCATGTTCTTCTCAAATCTGAGATTATCAAAAAGTTAATAAGTCAACAAAGCAGTGGCTAGTTCATCATTACAATAGAAATATTAGCAATTTTGCATTCAAAGGCACAATTAATGTACAATAAAAACTGTTTTTGTGTTCTTTTTATTATCTTGAGCAGTGTAGTAAAGAATATACTTATATTTTTAATAACTGTGCGATAATGCTCTTGTAAGGGCCCAGCACTGTAAACGGAAGAAGAAGAAAGTAGTCTAAGTGCTGATAAGCCACAAAGGAAAGGGTGACATTATAGATTAAATATGTAACAGTATGCATCTCCTTTATTTTTCATCCCCACATTTTATAATTTACTCTGCTGTTTGGTATTTTTTCTTCCATTATATTATTGGTGGGTGGGGTACGACAATGTGCCCATTATTCTTTAAAATCATGTTTTTGTGCGAAAGAAAGTTAAAATTGATGCCATGTGTAAGTTGGTTATGTTAAATAAAGACACAACAAAGCATAATGAGCTATTTACAAATGTATTTGAAAATAATTAAGTAAAATCTAAGATTTTACATTCTTAGAAATCTGGACCCTATATTTACACTTAAATTAAAAAACAACACTGTTACCGGTTTTATTTTTTCTTCATATTTTACCATAAGCATGGGCATATATAAGGGCAATTTTTTATGTAAATTTTATAGGTTGACAAAAACTGGAACTAGGTGAAATTAAGACCTGAATTTGGTCGAAACACTTAAAAACTAAAAAATTTGGCGATGAGGTCATACAAAATCTTCTAGAAAATTGTTTTTTGTTGAGTAATAAATACTATTCTGGTTTATACACGATGAGAAATTATTAGACATTACTTTTGGGGACAATTTGGCTCAAATACAACAAAGCTGGGTGTATATGGCCTCGTTAAGTTAGGATACCACCCATTTTTAAGCAAAAATCTTAAAATTCTTAAAAAAATATTTTCCAGAAAAGATTTTTAAAAAACATTTCGGGAATAACGTGGTAATAAAAAATACTAACTTCACACCAAATTTCATGAAATTCCGAGCGTGGGCACAACCCTATGGGAATTTCTGATAGGGTGAGACCCCCCCTTTCATTGCACCGCATTAATGTGAAACATTTTGGTAATTTGATAAAGGTCGAAAAGGTGATTCTTCCCACCCAAGATTTCACAGCCCTAGGCAAAAGGATTCAGGAGTAGAAGATTAACAAAGTTTTGTCTATAAATGATATCTATTTATCAACAAGGTCAGGTCAACTTTCCTTGTAATACAATAATTAGAGTTATTTTGGTAGAGGGCTTTTTTTGGGACAATTCTGCATGCAAAATTTCAAAGCTTTGGGCCATATGGCTTAGGAGAAGATCTTTTGTACTAGTGAACATACATATCCACTAACCAGATAGGAGACTAGGCTCCCCAACTAGCACCTTCACGGTGCTCTGTGTTATCAGTCCCACATATCAGTCGGTTTCGGTCAATGGAGCCTAGTCCAGGGACTGTAACAGACAGATACTGGACATTGATCGATCACATTAGCTTACCCTTAAGCAATTTATGCTCAAGCATGCTAATAAATTAAACATTTGAGCTGGGATCTGGGAACATAGAACCAGAGCAGCTTGTGTCGCGAATATCGCCACAGCTTGTGCATAAATGCAGTCTGATCAGGACCCATACTGCTCTGTTACGTTTCCACAGGTGATTTAGAGAGTATCGTAGAACATGAATCTTGATCAGACTGAGTGTATGTACAATTCATGTTAGTCTGAAAGGCTACAAGGGTCCTTAGACCAGATCCTAACCTATTAAAATTTCCTAAACAAAACAAGAAGATAACAATCACTCACTGACTCTTTAATATTTCAAAACACTTGCACACAGGATATGTAAAACAATGGATTTCACATCAAAACGCTATGTTTCTGGACACACAGTTTGTGCTATATGTTCACTAACAAGTTTGGCAGCCTTGTTTCTATTCTGTATTTTACTGACTTTTCCCTGGTATTTTCCTTTACTGTAGCCTCCTTTACCTTCAAGGATTTCCATCACTCTGAAAACAGAAACCATTATTCCATAGCAAAACCTAGTTTTGTCGTCAATAGAAGAAATGATTTGGTAAAATATTAATTCAAATTGATAATGATCAATTTTTCTCTGCTCAAGTATTTTCTGCACTATATTTATAAATAGTAAACATGTCCTGATGTAACCAAAGCTTTTATATTGTGAAGCCTCAAAAGGCCTCAAAGTTTAGGAATTGTTTAACAACTGTTCATGAGCCAAACAAAACCCTGTACATACGGCCACAAGTCTATGATATTATGATCACTAGCAAGGTTGGCTACCTTAAGTATTTGACAGACATCAACCTTGAAGAATGAGAAATGGCTTCAACAAATCTTCAGTTTTACTAGCATCTATACATATTTATCATCTCGGTCTTCATACTTACTTTGGCCCCAATTCCTTTACAACATCCTCTGGACCTGACATCATAACAGAACCCTGACCTGTGTCTTCTCCAGCTGTTAAAAGTGTCACTACAGTCTGAAAAAGAAACATGGAATATTATTTTAGAAGAGATGCACTTCTTGTCTCAGAAAAGTCTTGGAAAAATATGGAGACAATTGATTAAATGGGGTTTCAACTGCTTCTGTGATATCTCGCCAGCTGAGCATCAAACTTTGAATTTCTTGCACCAGTGCTACAATATCCAATCTGAACCTCCAGCTGCTTTCTCACTTCGATGATTCACATCCATTGGTGTGAATCATAGAAGTGAGAGAGCAGCTGGAGGTTCAGATTGAGTTCAGAGAGGGCAGCTATTTTGAAACAATATTTGAAATGATAACGGTTAAATTGGACCTTCTGGGAAGTGTGGAAATTATCAAACCTAGTAAGTCTGCACAGACTGCTTAGACAGACTAGAATTGAAACTTTTCAATTGGTATTTTTCTTAAGCTAGATTGTTGTTCATATCATACTATATGTTCATTTTGTAAATGCAACATCTGGTTGAAGTCTACTAAGTTTGGTCCATTTCTTAAAATTTTGTTTCATGGAATTCCAAGAAAGTCCCTTTTAGTGTTACAAGTCACTTAATAACCCAATCAAACACAATGATGCTTTTTGACGACGCAATAGATAAAGGCTTTGGAAAACATTGTGGAAAATTAAGAAAATGCTTGCGACATGCAATTTTCTTCATTTCCCACTATGTTTTCTAGACTACCTCAAAAGACCACTTGAAATTAACATCTGCAACATCTTTGAATTCGGACAAGTCCAAAATTATATTGTCTAGTAATGAGCTAACCTTACCATATCATCTATTGTTTTAACTATGGTATTCATGAAGTCTATGTCTCCTTCTTTTCTGAAAATAAAACAAAAAGGTTATTTTAGATATTTACATGTACCTCAAAATTGCTGGCAGAAATTCATAATTGCTCCTTTTGTCTCAGTATCTCAGGAAGGATCTTGTCCTTATGTCCTCATTTGTATATTAATGAATATATGCAACATAATTGAATTCCATTCCTTAACCTTCTGACAGCGACAAAAATTTCCATCACATAAAGATTGAGCTATAAATATCATACAAGACAACTTTTTCCGTCCCCACAGCTATGGAATAGTATAGAACGCTGGTATATTGTAAGACTATAATAATAATCAGTATATGCTATGCATGTACAATATTTACAATGTTTACCTACTTCGCAGTGTATGTGACATCACCTCTGACGTCTGCGGTGTTTTAGGGTAAATTAATAACCATGCAAATTTGGCTCTGGTATACAGGGGAATATGGCAGTCACAAGATTAAATTTTGAACAAGTATTTATGTCATTTTTTATATTTGACTAAAATGAATACCTGTGATAAATAAAACAGGGAGTTTTATTCTGTTTGAATTTTTCAGCTTCTAAAACTGCAACATCTCGTAACAAAGTTTGAATAACCTGCAAAAAATTAAAAAAGAATTTACTGAAAGTTCTCTTTTCATTAAAACATTTGAGCGTATTAACAGTGCTACAGGAAAAGAGTAATGACCATCTAAACGCAATGTATGTCCAGTGATGGATCCAGAGGGGGTTGGATGGGTTCAAACCAACCCCCCCTTTGTTGTCTGATTATTTCATTTTCATGCAGAAATTCAGTCAAAATTTTGTAAAACTAGGAAAACAAACCCCCTATTTGTATGTTTGAACGGTTGTACCACTCCCCCCTCCCCCACCTACAAAGAAATCCTAGATCAGCCGCAGATGTCTAAGATGTCTAGGTGGCAAATTCGGCTTGAAGTCAAACGCTGGTAAAATCTGACAAGTGAAGTGACAATATGTGACTTTTCAGACTGGCTTGTGAAAATTCATAAAATAATTTCTTTAACAGTAGAAAACATTAACTAAGAAGTAGAAAATGCTGGTTATCACAATTTTCTTCTTTTCCCTAAATTTTTTTGAAGCAGTTAAATCATTATCATATAAACAAGTTTGGGAACCATTTACTTTTAGGATTTGTCATTTTACGTCAACAAAATCTCATTATATCTAAATATTAATTCATTCATTACCTTTTGTGAGTTTTTGTTCCCTTTGACAGCTTTCTCCGCTAATTCATGATGTTGGTGTAAAGGTCCCCTGTAGGTAGAACCAGTAAACATATCAGAGCAACATATACAAGGTGGTAAAGACATTCTAAAGCTGTTATTTCACTTCCAAACCCTATGTTGTGGGTACTCATTTGAATCATCTCAACGAGATGATTCCAATAAGTACCCACAATATAGGGTTTGATAAACAATTAATAATTTTTATTTGCATTTCTAAAAAGTCTAGTTGATGTAAAGATCCCCTGTATGTAGAAACAATAAACATTATAAAGAGCAAAAGATACAAGATGGTAAAGACATTCGAAAGCTGTTATTTTAAATCCAAACCCTATGTTGTGGGTACTCATTTGAATCATCCCAACGAGATGATTCCAATAAGTACCCACAATACCGGGTTTGATAAACAATTATTTATATTTTTCTTTTTAAAAAGTCTTTACGCCCTCTTATCTGTAGCTTTGAAGTCTGAACATATGATTTGGCACATGTTGAGCATGTCTCACAGAACCACGTGAATAACCCTGCAAAAAGTTCATTCAAGTTTAACAACTGTTCTAAAACATTCTAGAACATTAAATGGCACTTCTGGAACTGTTCTAGAAGTGCCATTTAATGTTTTAGAACGTTCTAGAGCAGTTCTTGAACTTAAATGAACTTTTCATAGGAGAAGGGCAAATGCAACTGCAACTTCTGCAAGCAATTAAACTTGATAGTGCCAAACAGTGTTAGTGCTGGTAACTTGTTATTCCTTTCTCAAACAAGACTTTGTTTTGACATCTGAACACTATTAGTACATGATTCCAGCATTTTTACCTTTTTGCCTCAACATTTTCTTAGCTATATTGAATACATGTCCTATCTGTATCAATATTATTTTTTCCTCTGAAACAGTTTCCAAATTGTAACATCCTAAAATTTTGACATTTGAAAAAGGGTTAAACCATTCACACACATTAATGTTTTTTGATGCCCTTCAAAAGAAAGGTTGGTGAAAACATTGTGGAAATTGGAGAAATTGCTTGTAACAAGCAATTTTTTCATGATCCACAATGTTTAGTAACCCAAAATGCGAAGATTTTTAAAATTTCATCAACATGAAATTGCGGTCTGCAACATCTTTGAAATCAGACAACCCTAAAATTTTAAGTTGCTTACTTTAGAAGAACAGTTAAGGCACTTTCGACCTCCACACTCCTTGATACATAATCCAAAACTCGACCACCAATCACAAAGTTAAGATTTACAGAATTTTTTCTCTTCCCCTTTTCAACTGATAAAAGTTTGACCATCTGTAATAAGGTTGAATAAATTAAATAAAATCATGGCTTTTTTTAAAAGCATCTAATATGCATTTAGGACATATACTTTGTACATATTCTTTCTAATCAAAGTTTATGTTCAAAATACAAAATTCAATGTTGTTTCCTCAAAAGAAGTTATGGGAATATATCTAATTTATTCTTTTTTTTTGCGAGCCGGGACTTTATGTCTGGGGAGCAAATGTCACAGCCCTAGTGTCGGCGTCAGCGTCGCGTCCCGTCTTCACTTGAAAAACTTTAGCCTGGTCTATATCTCAGACACTATTAGAGTTACAGCCTTGATATTTCATACATGGATACTACCCGCCAAGACCTTTCATTTGTGACCATGACCTTGTGACCTTGACCTGGAGTTTGACCTACTTTTAAAAAACTTTAACCTGGCCTATATCTCATGCACTATTACAGATAGAGCCTTGATATTTCACATATGGATACCTCATGCAATGACCTTGACCTTGAGACCATGACCTTTATCCTAGTGACCTTGACCTTTGACTTTTTTTTTGTAACAAGCTCTCGTATAGGCGAGCTACGTTGTCCGCGGACAACTCTTGTTTATTATTTTATACCCTTTCATTATCTTTGAAGCCCTTACAGTTGGTGTTTCATAATTTGTATACCTGGTACCATATTTTAATGACTAAGAAGTCATACATGATGTGAACAAAAATTTTATTTCATTCAATCTTTCCCAAACAAGACTTGAATATAATGTCCCTCATAGAAAAGGCTCGGGAAAACTTTGAAGAAATAGAAGAAATGGCTGATAAGCAGCTTTTTCTCTTTTTATCTGAAGATTTTCTTTAATATCTAATACACCACTAGTATCTTTATAAACTTCTACTTTGTTGTCTGCAGCACCTTTGATAGATGTCTAAAAGTTTGCTGTTTGGGAAAAGGTTAAACAGGCTGCAAATATACCCAAATATAATTCTACAAACTAACCTGGAGATCTGACAAATTACAGACATGGGTCCCACAACACAGTGTCGAGTCCAAACCATCGATGTGTAAAACTCTAACAGGCCCTACATGGTCGTCCGGCAACCCACGACACCGGGCTTTCAACAATTCAGGATCATTTTTATCTTCGTATAACACAGGATAAACTTTCACACCAGCCCTGATTTTGTCGTTGATGGCGTTTTCTAAATCTGTAACTTGTTCCGTTGTTAATTTTGGAATGTTTAGTTCTATAAATGATGTTTTCTCACCAAGATTCCTATAAGCAATATCAAGGGCTATTAGCATTTCCCAACCAAAAACATTTTAGACTGGTACATTTTAAAGGCTGATGCATAAGACAACATGAACGTTGCTAAAGACAAAGGTTTTGTTTGTGTATAATATAGCACAGGAAATATTGAGACACTAGAAAGACCTGAAGGTCTTGAGTCGCTCCACAGGCTTGAATTTCTTTTAATATCAAATCCTAGTTTTGACCAGATTTTTTAATACTTGTGGTTCTTACAGCAAAAACAAAGTCAAAAGCAGCAATCATGTGGTCAATGCAAAAAGAAAGTAATTGATTGACTACTATTTTAGGGATGTTAAAGCGATAATAAAATTGAAAACTGTGATTTTGTCAAATTAAAGGACACATAATTCAGTATGTATATTTAAAATCAAATCGAAAATTAAACACATGCAAGATCTTATGGTCACTATCATTCTGTTCAAATTTTGTCTAGATTAGTCAATATTTGTGGCTTCAAGAGTGGAAAAACTGTCAAAAACTGAAATTTTGTCAATTTCAAGGGCAAATAACTCAGATTGTCACAGTGTGATCATGTTGAAAATTACACATAAGCAAGATCTTGTTGTCAACAAGATTCTTTCCACATATCATCTTGATTGGTTAACATTTGTGGTTGTTAGAGTGAAAACAAAGTCAAAAATAGCAATTTTGTCAAATTCAAGGGCACATAACTCATGATGTAAGATTCAGATCAAACTGAAAATTACACCCAGGCAGCATATAATGCTTATATATATTCTGTCCAAGTCTTGTCTTGATTGGTCAATAATTGTAGATTTTATAGTAAAAATAAAGTCAAAACCAGCAAAATAGAGCCGAAAATGACAATTTTTGGCAATTTCAAGGGCAAATAACTCATGCTATACAATTCAGATCAAGCTGAAAATTGTACCAAGGCAAGATCTTATAGTCAGCATCATTATGTCAAAGTTTTGTCCTGTTTAGTCAATATTTGTAGTTGCTAGACAGAAAACAAAGTCAAAATACAGCCGAAAATGGCAATTCTGTCAATTTCAAGGGCACATAACTCATGATGTAAAATTCAGATCAAGCTGAAAATTTTACCAAGGCAAGATCTTGTAGTCAGCATCATTTTGCCAAAGTTTTGTCTTGATTGTTCAATATTTGTAGATTTTAGAAGAAAACTAAAGTCAAAACCTACTATTTTTGACATTCAAGGGCAGATAACTCAGGTTATTCTGGTTCAATCCATATTATTTGAAGGAATCTGAGAGAGGGTCACCCAAGGATCATTCCTGTGAAGTTTGGTTGAAATCCATTCAGTAGTTTTTGAGAAGAAGATTTTTAAAGAAAAAGTTTACGGACGCACGCACGCACGGACGGACGGACGCACGACGGACACACCGCCATGACAATAGCCCGCTGGCCTGAAAGGCCAGTGGAGCTAAAAATGAGAAAATGCTGATTTTTCCTAGCCTTTTTCCATTAGAGGATGTCAACAGGTCTTGCTTGGGAAATAATTAACTAAAGGTTTTTAAAATTTATTACATGTAGAGTAATTAACCCTCTCCCAAACAAGACCTGGTTTTGACATCCCCAATAGAAAAGGCTTCAGAAAACATTGAGGCAAAAGAAGAAACTGCTGATAACCAGCAGTTTCTCCTTTTGTCTCAATATTTTCTGTGCTAAATTGTACACAAATCTCTTCCTTTTCAACATCCATTTCGTAGTTAAGGCAGCTTTTAAAAAGGACTCCCTAAAATTTTGTCGTTTGGGAAAGGGTTAAACCCAAAAGTTATAAAATTATCCATAAGAGATCTGCATTCAATCTTACCATGTGGTTGTTGGACATCCATACATCTGCTCGGCTACAGCTGTTATCAAATGTTGACCTGAAAAGGAATTTTCTCGATGTGAAATATATGATATTTGCTGCATAAGGTATGGTTACATACAATTTTAGAACATAATAAAATTGATATTTACCCATTTACAAGCAGGGACCACTTTTAAGCGTCTCATATGAAAGGATTCAGAAAACAGCGAGGTAAAAGAAAATGCTGATAATCAGCATTTTCTCTATCTGCCTAAATACTTTCTAAGCTACAATATAATATATACATTTTATTCTTTTGATATAATACATTTGTCGTCTGCAACTCTTTTCAAATTCAAAAATTTGTTGTTTGGGAGCGGCTTTTAATTCCATTCCATTTCCATTCCATTCACTTTTTCATTCATTCAATCTAATATCTAACCTGAATGCTGTTGCATATGATCAAATCTTCTCTTCCAGTCTACATTCAAATCAACCTCTGTTCCAACTGCGATTTCTTGTTTTGTGAAATTAACTGCATCTGCTCCTCGTCTTGTTATTCGTAAAACATCAATATCATTGATCTAAAAAATAAGAAGAGGGCCAGAATGGCCCTATATCGCTCACCTGAAAGAAGTTTGTGACACGCCCACTTTTTTTACAAATAAAAAATTTGTGAACAAATTTTGAAAAGGGTCACTCAAGGAACATTGTTGCCAAGTTTGGTTCAGATTGGCCCAATGCTTGATTTTTAAAGAGTTTTCTTATGATTTCTCTAAGTCTGATAACCCTGCCCTTCCACACCCACATTTTTAGACGACAAAGAAAATTTGTGTACGCATTTTTAAGAGTCACTCAAGGAAAATTCTTGCTAAGTTTCGTTCAAATTGGCCCAATGTGTTTTTAAAAGAATTTTCTTAGGGTTTCTCTAACTTCGATAAGCCAAGCCCTGCCACGCCCGCTTTATCTGACGAATCAAAATCCGCAAACAAATTTTACAAAGAGTCACCCAAATAATATTTCTGTAACGTTTGGTTCAAATTGGGCCAACGGTTGATTTTTGAGGAATTTTCTTAGGATCTCTCTAAGTCCGAGAAGCCATGTCCTGCCATGCCCACTTTTTCTGATGAATCAAAAATTTGCGAACAAGTTTTGAAAAGAGTCACCCAGGGAACATTAATGCCAAGTTTGGTTCAAATTGGGCCAACGGTTGATTTTTAAGGAATTTTCTTAAAATTTCCCTAAGTCCAATAAGTCACGCCCTGCCACGCCCACTTTTCCTGACAAATAAAAAATTCACTGACAAATTTTGAAGAGTGTCACCCAAGGAACATTTCTGCCAAGTTTGGTTCAAATTGGGCCAATGGTTGATTTTTAAAGAATTTTCTTAGGATTTCTCCAAGTCCGATAAGCCACGCCCTGCCACGCCCACTTTTTTGACGAATCACAAATTTGTGAACAAGTTTTGAAATGGGTCACCCAAGGAACATTTCTGCCAAGTTAGGTTCAAATTGGCCCAATGGTTGATTTTTAAAGAATTTTCTTAGGATTTCTCTAAGTCTGATAAGCCACGCCCTGCCACACCCACATTTTTTGACGAATCAAAAATTTGCGAACAAGTTTTAAAAAGGGTCACCCAAGGAACATTTCTGGCAAGTTAGGTTCAAATTGGCCCAATGGTTGATTTTTAAAGAATTTTCTTAGGATTTCCCTAAGTCCGATAAGCCACGCCCTGCCACGCCCACATTTTTTGACGAATCAAAAATTTGCAAAAAAGTTTTGAAATGGGTCACCCAAGGAACATTTCTGCCAAGTTAGGTTCAAATTGGCCCCATGCTTGATTTTTAAAGAATTTTCTTAGGATTTCTCTAAGTCCGATAAGCCACGCCCTGCCACGCCCACATTTTTTGACGAATCAAAAATCCGCGAACAAGTTTTGAGAAGGGTCACCCAAGGAACATTCCTGCCAAGTTTGGTCAAAATCTACCCAATGGTTTAGGAGGAGAAAATGTTTAAAGAGATGTGAACGGACAGACGGACGACGGACGGTGAGTGACCACAATAGCTCCCCATGAGCACTTCATGCTCAGGTGAGCTAAAAAGCAAATATTCTTTTTAATTCTTTCCCAAACGACGGAATTTTAGGATGATCAAGTTTGAAAGCTGTGGCAGATGACAAAATTGATGTTGAAAGAGAGAGGATTTGTGTACCTTAAAGCTCAGAAAATATTGAGACAAAAGGAGAAAATGCTGGTCATCAGCATTTTCTTCTTTTGTCTCAATGTTTTCTTATGCAAATTCTAATAGGGATGTCAAAACCAGGTCTTGTTTGGGAGAGGGTTAAATGTTGCAAAATACTACATCAACCCCTTCCCAAAAAAGACTTGGTTTTGACATCCCTAGCATAAAAGGCTTGAGAAAACATTGAGGGAAGGAATGAAAAAATACTAATCAGCATTTCGTCCTTTTGCCTCAGTATCTTCTGTGATATATTGTTCACAAAACCTTTCTTTGTCAGACTCACCGTCCACTTTGTCATCTGCTTCACCTGCCATAAAGCTGTGTTGTTTGGGGAGGTTAACCCATTACCACACAGTGACGCCTTTGGACTCCCCAAAAGAGAAAGGCTTTGAAAAATATTGTGGAAAATGAAGAAATTGCTTGTGACAAGCAATTTCACCATTTCCCACAATATCTTCTATCCAAAAAGTACAAAATATGTAAAATTCTATTCACTTGAAATTGTCGTCTGCATCATCTTTGAATTTGGATATAGGTCCAAAATTTTGCCATCTGGTAATGGGTTAATTCATATACATTTAATCTATGACTATCAGACTATGACACGTTTTAATGAATCACAAGGAAAAGGTTATAAAGATCATTGATGGAAAAAAGACATTTTTCCATGACTTCCCTTGAAAATGTACACTATACTTTCTATCAAATTTTCATTATTTTAATATTTCAATAGGAAATACAATAACACAACTTTTTCCAGCATTTTTACCTATGACATCCCTAAAGACCTTTAACTCTTACGACAGGCCTGTGCTTTGATAAATCTGACAGACCTGTACAATGTACAATAAATAAATTATATGGACATCATTGACAGAACAAGAGACATTGCTCCATACTTGTTGTTTCATAACATTAGTTGGTTTTGCACGAAAATTACACCCTACTTTGAATCAAAACTTTAAATACAAAAATTAAACATACTTACTGTGCCCCGATCGTCTGGCTGAAAGAGAATAGAAACATCATCGTGTCAGATCTTTAAACTCTTTCCCAAACAAGACCTGGTTTTGAAGTCCCTTATAGAAATGCTTAGGAAAACATTGAGACAAAAGAAGAAACTGCTGATCATCAGCGGTTTCTTCTTATGTCTCAATTCTTTCTGTGCAAATCCTATCTTTAATAACATCCATTTTGTCATTTGTGGCAGTTTTGAAGAGGATCACCCAAAAATTTTGCCGTTTGGGAAAGGGTTAACAGAGCTCCAGACAGGAGAGGGTATCGGAGGTATTTGCAAAAATGAATTGTCCTGATTCTTCCCTGATCCATTGCTATTTTGTTCTAGATCTGACTTTTCCTAGCTAAGCTGTTTTTTAAGCCTTTCCCAAATAAGACCTGGTTTTGATGTCCATATTAGATTTGATTTATTGGGGTTTAACACCATTTTCAACTGCTAGTATGGTCATATCGCGACAGCTGGACCACCTAACCATGGATTCCTGTTGTTTCTCATACAAGTACTACTACAACATCCTAACTGAGCCTATAGCTGCTGGCCCACAAAAGGTTGATATCAAACCATTAGTTTGAGACAATTTTATCTGAAAGAATATTTGCAACGACCTTTGATCAAACACGGGACCTCACAAGTGAGAGTCAAATGCACTATCAACCGAGCCATGGCCACAGCTACGACCCTATCAAAAAGGTTTGGGAAAATATTGGAACATTACAAAAGAAGAAAATGCTGATGATCAGCATTTCCTCATTTTGCCTCAATATTTTTTGATACATTTTATAATCATTGAACACAAATCCTTTCTTTATCAACACCCATTTCGTCATCTTCAACAGCTTTCAAATGGGTCACCCCAAAACTTTGCATGTTATGTGTTAACCCTTTCCCAAAATACAAAATTTTAGGGTGGCCAAAATTCAAAGCTGCTGCAGAAGACAAAATGGTTGTGGATAAACACAGGATTTATGAATATTTTAGCACAGAAAAGATTGAGACAAAAGGTGAAACTGCTGGTTATCAGCAGTTTCTTCTTTTGTCTCAATGTTTTCCCAAGTCATATATCTATTAGGGACGTCAAATCCAGGTCTTGTTTGGGAAAGGGTTAATCCATTACCTGTCCTCCCCCTTCAGGAAATAGGACTGTATCCTCCAGTATGATCTCATATCCATCTAGCTCTGTCTTCTTTCCATTCTCCTGAACCTTCAACTTCGCTGCTGTGCAGCTTTTCACTCGTGTTTTAAGCTGAAACAATTAAATCAATATTTCTTTTCAGTCTAACTCTTTGGAAAAATGCTTACTTTAACCAATTACTAGACCGGTCACACTAAAATACGCCACATGGGGAAAATTTGCCATATCAGCGCCATATGAAAATATAGATTCAAATTCAAATTCTTTTATTCAAGAAAACTCAATGAGAGCATAAAAAGAAACAATATCAATGCATAACATACATAAATATTGCGAAAGGACCAAAGTTGAGAATATTTCAGTATAACGTTGAAAAAAACGTTTATATCATATATCAAGGGAGACAACCTTGATCAATCTAATAGAATAGTACTACAATAGTAATTCCCCTTAGTTCAATACATAGTTAATGGGTAGCAATTACCCCATAACTACAACTTGGAAAGTTGCAGCAATGGGACCACATCTGCCAATCAATAACAAATATAATTCAGCAGATGCCATATGGAACAAGTGCATGTCGGATTGCGATGCAATACAAGAGTCCCCCACCGGATAACAAAAAATCCTTTCTTATAATATATCTCCTACTTACTAGATCTATAACTGTATACAAAATTTGAAGTGGCTAGCACATTCGGTTTTGGACAAAATGTCCAAAACAAAAATATAAGGGTAAAAACAACCAAGGGCAATAACTCCAAAAGTGGGCGGAGAAGAATGATTCTTGTACATGCCACTTATCCTCAATGAGATCTATAAGTGTACCAAGTTTGAAGTTGCTAGCACTGATGGCTCAGGAGATATGGTCCGGACAAAAATGTAAGGATAAACTAGAAAGACCTGAAGGTCTTGAGTCGCTCCACAGGCCTGAATTTCTTATGGATCAAGCTGAAAATCACAAAGGCAATATCTTATCGTCACCAACATTCTGTTCTAGTTTTGTCATGATTAGTCCATATTTGTTGATGCTAGAGTGAAATCAAAGTCAAAATAGAGCCAAAAATGGCAATTTTGTCAATTTCAAGGGCACATAACTCATGATATAAAATTCAGATCAAGCTGAAAATTATACCAAGGCAAGATCTTATGGTCACCAATATTCTGTACAAGTTTTGTCTTGATTAATCAGTATTTGTAGTTGCTAGAGTGAAAACAAAGTGAAAATAGAGCCGAAAATGGTAATTTTGTCAAATTCAAGGGCACATAACTCATGATGTAAAATTAAGATCAAGCTGAAAATTACACCAAGGCAAGATCTTATAGTCACCAACATTTTGTCAAAGTTTTGTCTAGATTTGCCAATATTTGTAGTTGCTAGAGTGAAAACATGTCAAAATAGAGCCGAAAATGGCAATTTTGTCAATTTAAAGGGCACATAACTCATGATGTAAAATTCAGATCAAGCTGAAAATTATACCAAGGCAAGATCTTATAGTCAAAAAGATTCTGTACAAGTTTTGTCTTGATTAGTCAATATTTGTAGTTGCTAGAGTGAAATCAAAGTCAAAATAGAGTCAAAAATGGCAATTTTGTCAAATTCAAGGGCACATAACTCAGGATATAAAAATTCAGATCAAGCTGAAAATTACACCCAGGCATGATATTATGCTTATATATAATCTGTCCAAGTTTTGTCTTGATTGGTTGATATTTGTAGATTTTAGAGTAAAAATAAAGTCAAAACCAGCTATTTTTGACATTCAAGGGCAGATAACTCGGGTTATTCTGGTTCCATCAGAATTCTTTGAAGGAATCTGAGAGAGGGTCACCCAAGGATCATTCCTGTGAAGTTTGGTTGAAATTCATCCAGTAGTTTCTGAGGAGAAGATTTTTAAAGAAAAAGTTTACGGACGCACGCACGGGCGCACGCACGCACTGACGCACGACGGACACATCGCCATGACAATAGCCCGCTGGCCTGAAAGGCCAGTGGAGCTAAAAACAATAACGGACAATAACTAAAAAAGTGGATGTGGTAGAGCAACAGTTCTTGTGCATTACACTTCTTCTCAATGAGATCTACCAGTGTACTAAGTTTGAAGTTGCTAGGGCTTATGGTTTAGGAGATAAGTTTGGGACAAAAATGTAAGGATAAAAACAACAAAGGGCAATAACTCAAAAAGTGGGCGTGGCAGAGTAACGGTTCTTGAACATGACACTTGTCCTCAATAAGATCTATAAGTGTAGCAAGCTTGAAGTTGCTAGCACTTATGGTTTAGAAGATATGTTCCGAACAAAAATGTAAAGGTAAAAACAACAAAGGGCAATAACTCAAAAAGTGGGCGTGGCAGAGTAACGGTTCTTAAACATGACACTTCTCCTTAATGAGATCTATAAGTGTACAAAGTTTGAAGTTGCTAGCACACATAGTTAAGGAGATATGTTCCGGACAAGAATGCAAGGGTAAAAACAACAAAGGGCAAAAACTCAAAAAGTGGGCGTGGCAGAGTAACGGTTCTTAAACATGACACTTGTCCTCAATGAGATCTATAAGTGTACCAAGTTTGAAGTTGCTAGCACTTATAGTTTAGGAGAAATGATCCGGACAAGAATGTAAGGCTAAAAACAACAAAGGGCAATAACTCAAAAAGTGGGCGTGGCAGAGTTATGGTTCTTGAACATGACACATCTCCTCAATGAGATCTACCAGTGTACAAAGTTTGAAGTTGCTAGCACACATAATTTAGTAATCCGAGTCTTCTCTGATGTAAATACGCTCTTTGATATTTTGATTTTTCGCTATGTACATCAGAGAGCGTTGCTCTTTGAAAAAATCAAGAAGTTCTCAACAAATTGTTGCGCATCGTTCACCGTCCGATCTTAAACGCTATCGTTAAAACCCCTGATGATTTCGATCAATGAACCATTTATTGCCATACATGTTGAAAAATTTACGGCCAAAAAGTATTTCTAAAAGGTTTATAGGCAATGTTTTTCAACAACCCTCACCTGAGCAGCCTTTGTTTACCTTGACCTTCCATTCAAAACCAAAGGTTATACTCCTCCAGCAGGCCGATTTGAAATGAAATTTTTGGTCAGGTATGACAAAAAAATTATTTATTGATCTGTACCCTAAAGTGTTTTAGAAACAAAGCTTCACTACTTGTAATGTTACCGAACTTTCCACTGTTTTCAAAGAGCAACGCTCTCTGATGTAAATAGCGAAAAATCAAAATATCAAAGAGCGTATTTACATCAGAGAAGACTCGGATTAATAATTTAGGAGATACGTTCTGGACAAGAATGTGAGGGTAAAAACAACAAAGGGCAATAACTCAAAAAGTGGGCATGGCAGAGTTATGGTTCTTGAACATGACACTTCTCCTCAATGAGATCTATAAGTGTACAAAGTTTGAAGTTGCTAGCACACATAGTTTAGGAGATACGTTCCGGACAAGAATGTAAGAGTAAAAACAACAAAGGGCAATAACTCAAAAAGTGGGCATGGCAGAGTAACGGTTCTTAAACATGACACTTCTCCTCAATGAGATCTATAAGTGTACCAAGTTTGAAGTTGTTAGCACATACAGTTTAGAAGATATAGCCCGGACAAAACTGTGACGGACAGACGGACAGACGGACAGACGGACGGAATCGAGCAAACCTATATATAGTCCCCCAACCGGTAACCGGTGGGGGACTAATAATCTGTTATCTTCATATGTTGGTCGGACATATTAAGACTTAATTTATCCAAACTAGACAGCAAAATCATTAACTTGTCCAAATTCAAAGGTGACTTAAATATTACATCTTTTGGTATTTTCTTTGTTGAAAACATAGTGGACAACAAAGAATTTGCTTGTCACCAGCAATTTCTTCAATATCCACAATGTTATAAACCCTTTACCTTTAGGAGCGTAAAAAAGCATTAGTATGTGTTAACTCTTTCCCAAGCAGTAATTCTTACTCCTTCTGGATGACCCCATTGCCTGGATATTGTGTTCCAAGTTCCCTTCACTTTCCCGATGCCCAACAAAGCATGGCAACCTTGACTTCTTACATGCAAATGGAATTAATGTGCACAACCTAATCTGTACGACTTTAGTGGCTGCGAGTTGGATCACTGAAAATAATTAATTTTTGACAGTGCACTTTTACCAGGGATTGGGTAGATTCAAATCGGGGTACGGTGAACTCGGCCTGAAAAAAACTCGGCCATATAAAAACTCGGCCTGTATACGAACTCGGCCTGTCGAACTCGGCCTCAATATAGGCTATATAGCACTGTTGTATATATTGAAATTATTATAATAATATTTGGTATAAAATATAATGATAGTTTTCAATTCATTTTTATATCGTCCGAATTATGTATTATTTAGAATTAGATCTAATATTATTTAAATTTGTAGATAATTAAATTAATATTTTGAACTTATGTCATATTCAACTATGTTTTTAATTGTAATATTCGATTGTAAATGATTATTATTATTGTAAATAATTGCCTTTTACGCATTCTCATTAAAACATTCTTATTTGTTAACATTTTATTATTTTCTTTTTCGATTATTATAAACGGCAAAATGTTTGGTTGGTTCATTTCCTTATCTGCTGCAGTCTTCAAAATGGATATTGTCGAAGAAAGTAATATTTTATAATATTTAAAAGCAAAATGAGAAAATGATGAGAATCATAATTTTCTTGTTTTGCCTAAATTATTTCCACAAGCCTATTTTATTAGGCTCCTCAAATACCAGGTATTGTTAGCAAAACGATTAACAAGTTATGGTACTTTAAGAAATTAAGGGTGTGAATCACTCGCTGCTTTAATTGCTACTTTGATTATGACGCGTCGCTACTGTGAATGACGCGTGCCAACCCTTTACCTCCGCGATAAAATAATAGATTGTTTAATAATCTGTACTTTAATTGGCATCTTCAGATTTTGTTTATGTCTAAATTTTTATCGTCTAGTAATGGCTAAAAATTTAATCTTTATGTCTTTTTAGGTTGACACCATTGTCTAAATAGTAAGGCTGGCAGTGGAACGAGCTTTTTTAAGCTTGTTCCACTGTTGCACCGAGAGGCAGAACTGGTGAGTCTGGCTGTGAACGGTGAGAAGAAGAAATACTGCGTAGTACAATCTAGACTTGACGAACTGTGGGACAAGTGCATGGCAGAAGACATGTCCATCGGCGCGTTCCTGAAGCGGTGTGGTGCCATCTACACAATAATAGAAAATAGAGAACAGCCGGGGTAGTGAAAGGACAAATTTATCATGTCATTGTTTAAAGACTGAAACATTACAAGAAAGTTATGAAAATGTTTGTTAGATTAATTAGAAAAGTTTTCTAAGCAAACATGACTTGGCTTTGACGTCCCTAATAGAATAGAATAGGCTTGGGAAAATATTGAGAATAAGAATAAAATGCTGATAATCAGTGGTTCTCTGGATACATTTTCCTGACAACATTTCTGTAAAGTTTGCTTCAAATTGGGCCAATGGTTGATTTTTAAAGAATTTTCTTAGGATTTCTGTCCGATAAGCCACACCCACTTTATTTGACGAATAAAAAATTTGAGAACAAATTTGAAAAGAGTCATCCAAGGAACATTTCTGCCAAGTGTGGTTCAAATTGGGCCAATGGTTGATTTTTAAAGAATTTTCTTAGAATTTTTCTAAGTCCGATAAGTCACCCCCTGCCACACCCATTTTTTCGGACGAAACAAATATACACATTTTTTTTTGAAAGAGTCACCAAGGGAACATTTCTGCCAAGTTTGGTTCAAATTGGGCCAATGATTGATATTTAAAGAATTTTCTTATGATTTCTCAAAGTCCGATAAGTGCTGACCTGCCACGCCCACAATTTTGGACGAATATAAAATCCGCGAACAAATCTTAAAAAGGGTCACCCAAGGAGCCAAGAAATTTGGTTCTAATTGGCCCAATGGTTAAGGAGAAGAAGATTTTTGAATAATTTTTTAACAATTTCTCTTGGTTAGATAAGCCCTGCCCTGCCACGCCCACATTTTTTGACCAAATCATAAATTTATGAACAAATGTTGAAAAGGGTCACTCAAGGAACAATTCTGCCAAGGTTTGTTCAAATTGGCCCATTGGTTGATTTTTTAAGAATTTTCTTAGGATTTCTCTAAGGCCGAAAAGCCCCTTCCTCCCTGCCACGTCCTCATTTTTTGACAAATGTAAAAATTTGAGAATCAATTTTGAAAAGAGAGACTCAAAGAACATTCCTGCTAAGTCTGCTTCAAATCGGCCCAATGGTTAATTTTCAAAGAATTTTCTTATGATTTCTCTAAGTCTGATAAGCCCCTTTCTCCCTGCCACGGCCACAATTTTTTACAAATGAAAATATTTGTGAACAAATTTTAAAAAGAATGGCTTAAGGCACATCCCTGCAAAGTCTGGTTCAAATTGGCCCAATGGTTGATTTTTAAAGAATTTTCTAATGATTTCTCTAAGTCTGATAAGCCCCTTTCTCCCTGCCACGGCCACATTTTTTGACAAATAAAAAAACTGCGAACACGTTTTGAGAAAGGTCACTCAAGGAACAATTCTGCCAAGTTTGGTTCAAATTGGCCCAATGGTTGATTTTTAAAGAATTTTCTTAGGATAAGTCTGATAAGCCCCGCCCTGCCACGCCCACATTTTTTGACGAATCAAAAATCCGCAAACAAGTTTTGAGAAGGGTCACTCAAGGAACATTCCTGCCAAGTTTGGTCAAAATTGGCCTGTTGGTTTTGGAGAAGAAGATGTTTGAAGAAATTGTTGACGGACGGACAGACGGACAGACGGACGACGGACGGTGAGTGACCACAATAGCTCACCTCGAGCACTTTGTGCTCAGGTGAGCTAAAAATAAGAGATAAAGAAATCGTAAATGTAACTTATAACTTTTCATTTTTTTCTCGCTAGTTTTATAACTACATCAATTGATGTTAATATTATTATTCAAATGGCATCAAGAAATTGTAGACGTAGACTGATACGATTCTGCAACTACGTAGGTATGGTACCAGCCTATGTCTTCCGTTTAGTGCTTACTCAGATTGTATTTTAAATATTTCAAGGTTTAAATATGCATTATATATATTAAACATTGATCGATTCTATCCAATGTGTTGCTTCTTTTTTATTATTTATTTATATAATTACAAGTTATCAAACTGTCCAGTATTATTGCTTTTATTAAAAACCGGACCTTTAATGATACTTAAAGATAATGAAAATAAAATGCGGTTGCTGATAACAAACCACAGTATTGTCCACCCAAATTAACCAGGGACAACTTAATTTTCGTGCGCAAAGTCCGTTAGTTGAGCGTCTTAACAAAACTCTACCGAAGTGGGGTCATTACATATATGCAGATGTCCCGGGTTAATCTTGCTGGACAATATCAGTAATTGTCAGACAATCAAACACTTGATATGTTATTTTATCGCTGATGTAAAGGGTAAACAGTGGCCACGCGTCATTCACAGTAGCCACGCGTCATAATCAAAGTAGGAATTAAAGGAGCGTGTGATTCACACCCTTACTTTCGTAAAGTACCATAACTTGTTAATCGTTTTGCTAACAAAACCTGGTATTTGAGGACCCTTATAAATAGGCTTGCGGAAATAATTTAGGCAAAAGAAAAAGTCATGATTCTCATCATTTTCTCATTTTGCCTTTAAATATTCAATGCTAAATTGTAAAATATTACTTGTTTCGACAATGTCCATTTTGAAGACTGCAGCAGCTAAGGAATTGAACCAACCAAACATTTTGCCTTTTATATTCATCGAGAGAGAAGATAATATAAATTGTTAATAAATAACAATTTCGACTTTTCTCTCGATGTTTTTTTCTGTGTCACAGGGTGTCCGATCACGTAGAAATGTATGTGAATCACGTAAGATCAACAAAAATCACGCACTACTTTTTCACCCAGAACGTCTAAGAACGTACGCAAAATGAATCCTGTATCATGTATAAAAATAAGATGACAACTGAACCCCTGTGGTTAACGAAAGAACAAGAGGACCATGATGGTCCTATATCGCTCACCTGAACCAAAATGATATGAGCAACATTTTTGTTCAATTCAATAAATATTTATGACTTTAAGACTGAAAACGAACTTATGGTCAATAACGTTCTGAAAATCGAGCTCATTCAAGATCTTATGGTGCTCAACATTGTGTCCAAGATTTGTCTTGTTTGATAAATAATTGTAGATTCTGGAGTTTAAACAAGATCGAAAACAGCCGAAAACAGCAATTTTGTCAAATTCAAGGGCACATAACTCTCAACTTTTTTTTATCAGATCAGACTGAAAACCAAACTCATCCCAGAACTTCTGATCATCCCAAACATTGTGTCCAAGTTTTGTCTTAACTCTTTCCCAAACAACAAAATTTTAGGGTGATCAACTTCAAAAACTGCCACAAATGACAAAATGGATGTTATTAAAGATAGGATTTGTGTAGAATACGGCACAGAAAATATTGAGACAAAAGGAGAAACTGCTGATTATCAGCAGTTTCTTCTTTTGTTTCAATATTTTCCCAAGCCTTTTCTATTAGGGACGTCAAAACCAGGTCTTGTTTGGGAAAGGGTTAATTGATCAATAATTGTAGATTCTAAAGTATAAACAAGGTCGAAAACAGTCGAAAACGGCAATTTTATCAAATTCAAGGGCACATAACTCTCGACTTTGTGGTAAGATCAGGCTGAAATTCAAACTCACCCGAGATCTTATGATACCCAACATTGTGTCCAAGATTTGTCTTGATTGGTCAATAATTGTAGATTCTAGAGTGTAAACAAGTTCGAAAACAGCCGAAAACAAACAGCAATTTTGTCTAATTCAAGGGCACATAACTCTCGACTTTTTAATCAGATGGGACTGAAAATCAAAGTCATCCAAGATCTTATGGTCTAAAACATTGTGTCCAAGTTTTGTCTTAATTGATAAATAATTGTAGATTCTAGAGTGTAAACTATGTCAAAAACAGCCGAAAATGGCAATTTTATCAAATTCAAGGGCACATAACTCTCATTTTTCTTGTCAGATCCGACTGAAAATCTAAGTCATTTGAGATCTTATGGTCTCCAATATTGTGTCCAAAATTTGTCTTGATTGGTCAAAAATTGTAGATTCTAGAGTGTAAATAAGGTCGAAAACGGTCAAAAATGGCAATTTTATCAAATTCAAGGGCACATAACTCTCGACTTTGTGGTAAGATCAGGCTGAAATTCAAAGTCATCCGAGATCTCATGGTCCCCAACATTGTGTCCAAGTTTTGTCTTGATTGATGAATAATTGTAGATTCTAGAGAGTAAACAAGGTCAAAAACAGCCGAAAATGGCAATTTTGTCAAATTCAAGGGCGCATAACTCTCGTCTTTCTGGTCAGATCAGGCTGAAAATCGAACTCATGTGAGATCTTATGGTCTGCAACATTATGTCCAAGATTTGTCTTGATTGATCAATAATTGTAGATGCTAGAGTGTAAACAATGTCAAAACTAGGTATTTTTCGTATTCAAGGGCAGATAACTCCTGACTTTCTGGTTAGATCTGACCCATAATCGAACTCATCCGAGATCTTATGGCCATACATGTTTTGACCAAGTTTGGTCAAGATTGGCTTATATTTGTAGATGCTAGAGTGTAAACACGAAATTGTGAACGGACGGACAGACAGACGGACAGACAGACGGACGACGGACAAAAAGTGATCACAATAGCTCACCTTGAGCACTTTGTGCTCAGGTGAGCTAAAAAACAAGTTTGTTAGCCGAGTTACAGTTTACAATACAATCAAATCTGCTAAATTTAGTCATTTGGGTTCCTCTATTTTTTCCCAAAATTGCAGTTTACCAAGATGGTGCGTTTTTGCCATTTTATTCGACCAAAATGCTTGAAAAATACGGTGTCTGCATGATCATGGCATCTAAACAACAGACTGGATTTTTTTAATTTCAAATGCACTAAATCAGAAAATCAACATAAATAGGGGAAAATGACGAAGGAAACACTGACTCAGTCTGGACTATCATCCATTGTTGAATCCAAAATTAAAGTTCATTGCTCAGCCAGTTCGGACAGAGAAAAGGGAACAATGCCGATATTAGAGGTTTAGTTGAAAATAGTTATGAGATCGTAGCCACAAACTTGATGATAGATATCGGTTTGTGATCAAAAGTTGAAAACTGATTTAGGATTCTGAAAACATTCTGAATTTGATTGATTCGTAGGTAATAAAAAGAAAAAAATGCTGAACAAAACGCCCCAACTCTTTCCCAAAGAGGAATTAGTTTTGACATTCCTGGTAGAAATAGTTTGGATTAAGTTCACATTGAGGAAAACAGGAGAAACTTCTGACAATCAGCAAATGTATACAGGGCTTTTTTTCCAGAAATTGTGAAGAGGCCTTAGCCTGTCGTTTTGTGAAATTTCGCGTGAAATTTGGCCAAATTGTGAAAAATATACTTAAAATAGATTTATCTATCTAAAACAACAAAATAACAGATTGCAGGGTTTTCAATAAGATTTGAAGACAAGTAGGAGGCTCAAAAGAAATTTTAGGAGGCAGGGGGTCTGGAAGTCCTCCAGCGGACCGAAAATGACAGAAAAGAGGGACCAAAAATGCATTTTATTCACTGTTATATTCCTTGGATGAGCTCTCAGAGACACAATTTTGAGTCTTCCCTAAATTGACAAATGTCTCTTTGAATAAGAATGGATGGCTAAAATCTTAGAAAAAATCCATGTTGAAAATAGCAAATTATTCCTGGGTTCAACATTCAACATTGCCCGACAGACACAGAGCTCCAGATAATTTTTTGAGGCAAGGGGTATTTACCCCTCAGAATTTTTTCCAATGCGTATTTCCAGATAATTTTTTGAGGCAGGGCGTATTTACGTTCTTGTTCGGGAAAGGACTAAAACAGGAGCACCCGACCGGAACGACACACTTTCATTTTCGGGTTCGAGGCCATCTAACCGCGGTATGTTTCTGACCATCGAGGTTTTTTTTTTTTTTTTTTTTAACAAGATTACCATCATGTGCTATCTTTGCCTGTAGGGCCACTTCAGAACGAATATCGGCGATATCTGCTCAGCAGTGGATTTACTCGTTTGCCGGTTTAAAAAGAAAACAAACACCTTCGAGTTGTCATTTACGATTTACGGATTGATGCAATGGTCTGTTAAATCGGGTAACGATTTGCTTTCACGGAGATAACCGATTGATTGAAGTTCAAACAAATTATACAACACTCGGCATCATTCGGTAGATCTACAGAATAGCCGATTGTCGCTCAGCTGGTCACAGTGGTGACGTAATTGGTATTCCCCAATTATTCAAGACTGTGATTGGCTGATTAAAGTCTTAATAGATATTGGATAGCTGACTGCCGTAACCTATTTTTTACAGACAAAAAATTTGTCAATTGTTGGAATTTCCTAGTTTTTTTCTCGACATTTTCCGAACTTGATACGCTAACTGGCAATTATCAAATGCGTTTTCATTATTTTGAATGCGTATTTGTACGCATTTTTATAAAAGTTAATGCGTATTCAGACCAAATCAATGCGTATTTTACGCAAATACGCATCCTATCTGGAGCTCTGAGACATTACCTGCCTGCTGCTTGGTCAGGGATAGTTAGATCACCAAGATGCAGGACAAAAAATCCTTCAATCAGTCACGCTCTATGTAAATCTTCAAAGAAAGAAAACAATCATTGGCGGCGTTGGCATTTCCAATGATACAAAAGTAGGCTAGCTACAGGATATGCCGATGTAAGCCGTTTCACAACTTCATAACTTGTTTCATGTCTTTTCTGTTGTGTGGTTTGATTTTAACGGAGATCGAAATCCGTTCTTTGAAAAGTCGCGATTAAAACAGTTCAATTTTTTATACTTTTAAAACTTGCATTGTAAGTTGCAACCGATTAAATAATACTCATTACTAAACAATATTTATGATGGTAAATGCTAGAACATATTTTATTTAAAAAAATTAGTGTTTCAATATGTTCGATTTTAATTGTCAGGAGAGACTGAGTACAATGGATTGCACCGCCTATCGTGATCTCTCTTTTCTAACGAGATTTGACAATTTCTACTTTCACTTTGCAGCTGATGCTGTATTTATAACACGCTAAATTGAGAACTTTTTGATGTGTAAACCATCCGAAAATGTGAAAAATGGCACAGATATTTTACTCATGAATGAAATATTTGGTTATTAGATTTAATGAAAACCCTGTGATTGGAAATTTTATTACCGCTTTTTGTGAAATTTTCTTGCCACAGTTGTGAAAAAAACAGGCTTTTCGCGATTGTGAAGTCACCGAAGATCGGCCTCTACTAAAGAAGGAGAAAAAGCCCTGGTATATATTCATTTTTTTTAGTCAAACCCTTTTTGTGGGTACTGATTGGATTTCTTGTACCCCCTATTTATTTTTTGTACCCCCAACTTCAACCACCAAGAGGTACAAAAACCCCCAGTTAAATTTTTCAGTGGACACACTGGTGTCAATATACAATTTTCTGCATTTGAATTCAATCTTTTATGTCGTCTACAACTTCATAAAATTCTAAACTCTCCATGTTTAATTATAATAATGGATAAATGTATTATATAATTCAAGAGATTACTTACAATAGGTTCAAATAATTTGATATGAAATATTAATTGATATAAAAAAAATCGAAGGCACCACTATAATTTTCATTCACTATATAGATCTAGATCTATATTACTATATATCCTATAATAAGGCCGAGTTCACCAGGCCGAGTTCGACAGGCCGAGTTCGTAATAAGGCCGAGTTCACTGTGAACCTTCAAATCAGCACTCGTTATGGTTTTTGCTCATTGACAGCTCTTTCAGACCGTCCATTTTGTTCAAAACATGGTATTTGTTTCAAAACAAAGGGATGGCATGGGCGCAAGCCATCGTGTCACACCTATGACAGTGCCTCCATAGTTTCATGTATGAACATAATAGGGGACGAATCTCACCTGTCGTAAATAACTGTCTCTTTGACAAGCTAGTGCCATAATACCGTTCTAGTTTCTTAGGTTTTGGATAATCTTAATTGGTTATGATTAATTGGTATTTTTAAATAGCAAAATAACTTAGAAAACAGCTCCTATCGGTTGACGGGCCGTCCGGAACAGAAAGTAGGCCAACGATGCATTGTGGGACGGATCATGCGCATGCGTTGTGCACAAGCTTCGCATAAAAAACATTTTCGTGGAGCAAAAATTTTTTTTTGTGATACAAAAACTTCAAAAGACAGTGATTAACAAACGTTATTGGATCGTGTAAGTATTGTTTGTAAGATACACTGTCGTGTTCGTCTGTCTGATCTAATGTCACGGTCAAGAAAGGCGTAGATCGCGATCGAGGATGTTTGTTTACATTTTTTGTGAGCACCTGTTCACATCCAAATTAAAATTATGCAAAACCACGTAATGCGATTCTGTGGTAATCTCATGGGGATAACGGCATTTTAACAAGGAAGTAACTCTATAATCTTTAAACGAACTGTCACACTGTCTTTTTGTCTTGGTGCACAGTGATCAATTGAAACAGAAATGATCAAAAGGTTTTTGAAGGCTGACAGTTTGGGACAAAATAGGGGAGATAATTAGATTAATTAAACCCAATTTATTTACAGGAATAGGATCTTAAGGCCTGCCCTGCGTTCAGTAGACAAAACGTTAGCAATAGTTGCAACTTCTTTGACACAAATTTGACAGAATTGACCGAATTTCCGATTGAAACGGCCAACTTTTTATCGTACTGAACGCAGCCCAGGTCAACATACACCATTCCGCATCCACATTGCCGCCGGAGTAAGTCTAAAACTGGGGATCCGTGCAGTATGATTTTTGATGTGATGTGGACACGACATGGACGCAAAATTATGTGATCTGGGGGTACCCGTGATCTGGCCCGGTTAGAAGATGTTCAGCGCAGAGCTACACATCTTGTACCAGAGCTTAAACACTTAACATATGAAGAAAGACTACATCAGTTAGGTATTACAACCCTAGAATATAGACGGGATAGGTGCGACATGCTGCAAATCTTCAAAGGGGTATTGTATTGTTTTAGGTTATTTATCCTCGGTTGCCGGTTGCCCATATGACCGAGTAGTAGACTGGGCGTGCCCAGGAAGGAACTCCCTTCTTTTGACCTGTTTCCAGCTTTGAATGGTGGAGGAAGACCCCAAGTGAGCACCTGGGTAGAACCACCGACGTTCCGCAAGCCAGCTGGATAGCTTCCTCACATGAAAGTTCATACGTCCCTGGCGGGATTCAAACCAACAGAGGTGAGGGGCAAGTGATCTTGAGTCAGCGACTCTAACCACTCGGCCACGGACGCCCCGTTTTCAAAGGAGTCCACGGTTATGAGGATTTTAAATGGGACACGTTATTTACATTAGCCTCATCTGACCTACGTGGACTTCATCTCAAATTCATTAAGTCAAAATGTGGTACCAATCAACGTCTCAATACGTTTACACAAAGATCAATAGACTTATGGAATAATCTATCCAAAGAAAGTGTTTCACCGACATCAGTGAACATGTTTAAGTCGCGGCTAAACTCAGAAGATTGGAATGTAAATAAATTTAAGCCATCATGTTAGCGCAACCATAGAACAACATGTCTGATGAAAATTCTCTCGGTCTGATGATTTTTTGGCTACTGTCAGTCCCACTGTCTGACACAAATTTTGATCTGTAAGATAGTGCAATGTAATTCGGTCTGACAAAATTTTATTCAGTCTGACAGAATATTTGGAACTGTCAGACCGAATGTCTGACAAAAATTTCTGGTTCTTTGCCATGTCTGGCACTGTGCTCAAATCGCATGAAATCCACGTGAACTTCAATTGAATACCCTTCAACGTTGGAGAGTATTCCTTTGAAGTTGAGCATGTTCTCATGAGTATGTACTTAAGTTTTTTCGAGAAATCGGGGCCTGGCCTTGTGTCATATTAAATTTGGATCTTTTGTGTGTCCTATGACTTTTCGACTGCAACATCTAACAGGATTTTTTTAGTTGGAAACATGAAATTGATGTTGTGACATTGGTATTTCAATGCATTTTTGGATGTATATTTTCAGATGACAAGTACACAAGCATTACATTCAGATGATCATAAAGACCCACAGAACATCAAACTGCGTGATTGGAATTAGAATTGAAATTGTGACTAGAAATTAGAAAATGTCACCAGTGAATTATTCGGAAATGGATAAAACTACAAACTTTTACAAGACATTTCATAATGGATAACCAAGGATTTGTGTCTGTTAACTTTGGTATGAATGGTGGAAACAACCAAGCATCTGCAAGCGGACCATTTCTTCAACAGCTGCCAGGAATTCAGCAAATCTTCACTCCAAATATCCAAGCTAAACCCAGCGGTTCCCAAAATGTGTTGCAAGGAAATCTGGTACCAGTCAGTAACCAGCAGACAGGAAACCAGGCTGTATTTGCGCAATCGGTTGTGCGACCTCAGACTGGAAACCAACCCCTATTTGGTCAACAGCAGTTTCTGTCACAGCCAGCTGGACTGCAGCAAGTTCTAGGTATGCCAATATCCCATTAGATTCTACAACAGACAGCCTAACCCTTTCCCAAACAAGACCTTGTTTTGACGTCCCAAATAGAAATGGCTAAGGAAACTGTCGAGACAAAAGAAGAAACTGCTGATAACCTGCAGTTTCTCCTTTTGCCTCTATATTTTCTGTGCTATATTATCATGTACACAAATCTTATCTTTAACAACATCTATTTTGTCGTTTTCAGCAACTTTAAAATAGGAAAAGTCCAACATTTGGCTGTTTGGGAAAGGGTTAACCCATTACCAAACAACAAATTTTGGACCGGTCCAAATTCAAAGATGTCGCAGACGACATTTTCAAGTTTAGGAAATTTAAAGATTTTTAGTTTTTTTCTGGTAGAAAACATTGTGGGAAATGAAGAAATTGCTTGTCACAAGCAATTTCTTCATTTTCAACAATGTTTTCCCAAACTATTTTCTTTAGGGGAGTCAAAAGGAGTTAATGTGTGGGAATGGCTTAAACCTTCCCAAATAGTGATGCCTTTCGATGCACTGTTGATGATAGATCTGTTAACTTAGTTTTAGTTACAATGTGCCTCCAATAATTTATGATATAGTCTAGGAGGTAGATGAGGTTTAATTGCGGTAAAAGCACCATACAACTTTTAGACTGATTCTTGTAGCAAATTGTCTCAGGAGTTCGGAAATGCGCGTCTGACGCGCATCCGCCTAGATATAAGGGGAGAAAATTGAGGTTAAAGTTGTCGGCCCTTGGATTTTTAACCCAAAAATTGAATATTACAAGGCATTTCTTTTAAGGCATTGATTTATTTAAAATGGTTTAAAATTGGTAAATATATGCACATATCATCTCCACGCATATTTTAATGATGTTTAAATGAATGTATTTTATCCATAAAAATCCAAGATGGCCGCCAGAATGTCTATTTTTAGTAACAAAAAGGTGTTTTTCTTTGAAATAAGATTCTTTTGGGGATGCATATTCGCTGATTTGAAATTTTATGCACTTATTTAATACATAAAAATTAGGAAATTGTCTCAGGAGTTCGGAAATGCGCGTCTGACGCACATCCGTCTAGATATAAGGGAAGAAAATTGAGGTCAAAGTTGTCTGCCCTTGGATTTTAAGCGAAAATGGAAATCTTACTAGGCATTTCTTTTACAGCATTGATTCATTACAAATGGTTTTAAATTGGGAAATATATGCACAATTCATCTCCATACATATTTTAATGTTGTTTAATAAATGTTTTTGATCCACAAAGATCCAAGATGGCCGCCAGAATGTCTATTTTTAGTAACAAAAGGACCATTTTTAATTAGTTTTTTTTTCTGGGACGCACGTATGTTGATATGAATTTTTATGCATGTATTTAATGAATATTAACGAATTGGAACTTAGAAAATTCGGAAAAATAAGTTTTTGATAGTATTTGAAACGGATTTTAAAGCTTAAATTGCATTTTCATCAGAATTTTCAGAATTTTACGAAAAGCGTTTCGATGCATTCCTTTTAAGGCATTGATTCATTACTACTGTCATTTAATTGCGAAAATATGCACAATTCATCGCCATTCATATTTCAATGATGTTTAATGAAAGTTTTTGATACATAAAAATCCAAGATGGCCGCCATAATATCTATTTTTAGTAACAAAAAGGCCTTTTTTGCTGAGACGCATATATATATATGAATGCTAATATGATTTTTTTTATGAATGTATTTGATAAATATTGACTTATTGTAACATAGAAAAGAAAGGAAAATAAGTTTTGCATAGTAGGAAAATAAATTTCGGTTAGTGTTCTAAACAAAGTTTTAAGCTGAAATTGCATCTACATAATCCTTAGGATTTTGCCAAAAGATTTTCAAGTCATAAATTAAACACATTTACAGAATTATTCTTTTCAATATACATGCGTATATGCATTTCACATACTCACTTAGTATGAATACTTATAACCATCAAGAATTATGTAAAGCCAACATGAATGCCAAGATGGCCACCATTTTATGAATTCTGTTGTATAAATGGGCTTACTCACGGGAAGTTTTCCTAATCATGCAAAATCGCATTTTGTTGATGCAGGTCTGCATGTTATTGCTTCATATCTGGCTGAATCACAATTAGAACCTACAAATTCGAGAAGCAATTAATCCGATAAAATTCTGTATTTGTTACACAGAACCTTAAATTGGAATATTACCTTTTCCAGGATGTGGCCCTTATGAAGTTTTAAAATGTACAATGTATCCTATAACCTTTATAACATCATTTCTTTCTGTTTCCCAGGAAAACACGATAACTGATATAATGCTGTAAACTTTGAAAGACATTAAAGGAGGTCAACATGTCAAGGAACAATACTTTACATCTTCTCCAAAAATCATGACCTGGGGTAGTGGAATCCTTTGATGAAAATACCTGATTAAAAGCCTAAACATGTGTGTCACTTAGACAGTCCAAAGCTAGTTTAAGGCTGTCAACCAATTCCTTTTTTCCTCTAAAACTCCTAAATTTTGGGCACAAATTATTTATTTTTAAGTACCTCATAAACTCCTATGTGCAATTCTTCTATATTTTGAAAACATTTCCTACATTTTTTGGTAAAATTATTATTGATGAATGAAAAGATGATATTTGTCTTTTTAATTTTCAGGTAAGAGAATTTCTGTCTTCCATTATAGCATTAACATACTGTATAATGTTCTGGTGTTCTCGTCTGTTCATCATCACTAATTTGGTTACCTACAAGGTTATTGAATAGGACACATACCTTTAAGGTGCCAATACATATGACGAGGATCATGATATGCTATATAGTAGCATATTCTGGATTGTTATGCTGTGGATCTGAAGTGATTACTTTATTAGCTCACCTTAGCATAAAGTGCTGAGGGTGAAGTATAGTGATCACTCGCCATCCGTAGTCCGCCTGTCTGTTCACACGTGAAAAAAACTCTCCTCCCATGCCATAAGGCCTAGAGTTTTGAAATTTTGTATGTAGAATCTCATTGTATGAAGGTCCTCTACCAAAATATTTCAGGTGATTGTGGTACAATGAAACCTAACCATATGTTGTGGGACCTGTATCAAACTTCATATAGACAAAGAAGGAAATCATGTACAATCTACTACACTTAAATCGTTTGGCCTAGGGCTTTGAAATTTGGTCTATGGAATTGTCTTATAGCACCCCCTAAAGAACTAAAATCATAATGTTATAATGAAGATTGGCCCTGTGTTGTTAGTATTAGACTACATAATGAGACAAAAAAATCTAGGCTTATTTCTACTCCGGCTTTCGAGGGCTTTAAAATTTGACGTGTTGAATTGTCTAAAAGCCCTCTGTCAAAATGCTTTTAATTATTGTGCTACAATTAAATGGGGTCCTATGTTGTGAAATATCATATTCTAGATAGAGACGGAGGAGCAAATCCTCGACAATCTTCTACTCCCTATATGTCCTACCTGCAGCTTTGAAATTTGGTTCGTATAATTGTCTTATGATCTTCTATCAAAATACTTGAAAGTTTTGTGCTGCAATGAAAATTGGCCCTTTGTTATGGGATATTGTGTTACATATGGAGGGCAAGAATGAAATCTTGTACAATCTTCTGACAAATGTTTGCCTGAAATGAAAATTGGCTGGAAGTTGTTGGTCTGGGATGAGGCAGAAGGTATCTGATAAATACAATCTCCTCTAAACCTCAGTGTTGTGCGATATATGGCCATCACGACTTTCTTGTCTAGATTAAACACAAATGCATTAACATACAACAAACAAGACTGGGTAAGAACTGTTGGTATAACACAAAGCTGTCAGTGGAATTATGGCCATGGCTGTAATATTTCTTTGGCTTAATGTATTATATATATGTTTAATGAGATTCAAAGCCAAAATGGGCCTCTCAGAGCGCATTCAAATTGATTCTGAGGATATTTAGATTGCCAAAAATTTTGGGGGAGAACATTCATCCCCCCTTTGTTCAGAGATGTTGTCTTACATGTGCTCTCCCCCACTTGTATCTTTTGCGCTTGTTTGAATCTGCATTTTCAATGCTGTACCACTTTCAATAATAGCATGAAAGCCCCTGTGAATGCTTGAGACAAAAATACTTTACTTAAACTCCTATATTTTAACTCAAATGGGCTAAAAGCTCATTGGAAAATATTCCTATTACAACCCTTTTTTAAGAAAACTTGGTTGACAGCCTGTAGTTCGTCTAAGCATGTCTCAATTCTCAATTCCCAGACTTGTTTGATGATACCATGGGATATCACATCAGTTGTTACAGCAACTTTACTGTCATAAGGGGTTCTACAGGACAACCTTATACTGTAGATGAGTCGAAATCATACACAATTTGCTCTCATGAGCAAGGGATATCTGATCCATTGAGTACATCTAGTATATTCTCTACAACATGATTGTGTATTTTGTGACTGTCCTGCGAAATAGAAAAGCCAGTTCAAAAAGGAATATCAGAGGAAATGTGAAACTGAAGGTGCAGCAAATGTCATTATATATGAATTAGGCGTGAGAAAAAATAATAACAAGAGCTGTCCGAAGACAGCGCGCTCGACTTTCTAATATAAGTTGCTTAGTATAAAGGGGGCATAACTCCAAATATAGTGGAGCCAGGGTAATGGGCCCTGGTAGTAAGGTAGAGGGTGTGATGGTGAATAAGTATTCCAAGTTTGGGTCGAATACATTTGATAGTATAGAAGTTATTGATGTTTGAAAAAACTTTAATCTTGGTTGCAACGCCAACGCCGACGCCAACGCCGACGCCCGGGTGACAGTATAAGCTCTCATTTTCTTTGAAAAGTTGAGCTAAAAACTATTAACAAAAATCAGTGGCATTGGCATGATAGCAAAAGAAGTCAAGTATCACCAAAGCTGCAAGGACACCTGCATCATGGCAATGGTCTGGTTGAGGAAGCCTATCTAATCGACAAATTACCTTCAGCTGATGATCATAATGGTAATTTACTAAAGAATTTCATTCAGGAATCAGCAGTAGAGTGCGATGGAGCTGAATTCTTGGCATTCCTGCACAAACTCAACACTAGCTTCTTGGAAGATGAAGTTCAACAAATACAAGTTAGCAGTCTTGGAGAAAAAAATCAGTAAGTGTTGCCCTGATTTACTGCTTGAGAGGTTTAGTGAAGGATTTAAAGAAATACCTCAAGAACCTGCCTGAACCTGTAACAGTGGAAGCCCTTGCCAAATGCCAAGCAGGGCCCATAGGAAATTTAATTAGATTCTTCAATGTGCTTTACACATGGTCAAAGGGTACCCTTGCAGTTTAAGATTGCTAGAGCCTAACCAACCTACAATTTTATCATTTAGGAAAGAGGTAAATAAAAGGGATGCTTTAAGACTAAACCTCCTAAGTAGTAGGTTGTCTCAATAATTGAGTTGTGATCAAAATAGCTTTCTCTGGCACATAATAACGCACTGTGTATGATTTCGACTCATCTACAGTATTCGGTTGCCCTGTAGAATTCCTTATGGCAGTGAAGTTGCTGTAACAACTGATGTTATATACCGTGGTATCATCAAACGAGTCTGGGAGAATAATCGATGTATATTTGGAGGAACTATCTCTGGACAGTCTAACAGGCGCACAGGTGTGTGCTTTTAACCAGGTATTTTCGTCAAATGATTTCACTTCCCCAGGCCAGACGTTTTGGCCAATGCATAAAGTACAATTCCTTGACATGTTGACCTCCTTTTTGTCTTTAAATTTTGCAGCATTATATCAATTAATTTATGTACCTGGGAAACAGAAAGATATAATATTATAAATGTTAAAGGATACAGTGTACGAAACTCGTACGTTTTAAAACTTTACAAGGGCCACATTCTGGAAAAGGTAATAGTCATTAAGTTTCTGTGTAACAAAAACAGAATTCCATCCAATTCATTGCTTTTCAAATTTGTAACATGTAATTTATGATTGTGATTCAGCCAGATATGAAGCAATAACATGCAGACTTAAATTGAATCAACAAAAAGTCATTTTGTATGATCAGGAAAACTTCCTAAGAGTTAGTCCATTCTACAACAGAATTCATCATGTAATTCTAAATTAACCAAAATGACGGCCATCTTGTCATCCATATTGGCTATAGAATTTTTTTCAGGTGGTTATAAATATCCGTACTAATTGATTATGCGAAATGCATATTCAATGTATAATACACAAGCATATTGAAAAGAATAAATATGTTTGAATATGCGTTTAATCTACGGATCGAAAAGCTTTTGGCAAAATTCTCAGGATTATGAAAATACAATTTGAGCTTAAAAATTTGTTTAGAATACTATCCAAAACTTATTTTCCCTACTTTTTATGTTCCAATAAGTTAATATTTATTAAATACATGTATATTCTTAAAGATTCATATAAGCATAATATATATTCGTCCAGAAAAAAAATCTTATTTAAAAAAATACGTTTTTGATACTAAAAATAGAAATTATGGCGGCCATCTTGGATTTTTATGGATCAAAAACTTTCATTAAACATCACTAAAATATGTATGGAGATGAATTATGCATATATTTGCCAATTAAAACCATTTTGAATGAATGAATACCCTAACAGAAATGCATCGAAACGCTTTTCGCAAAATTCTCAGGATATGAAAATGCAATTTAAGCATAGAAATTCATTTCAAATACTATCCAAAACTTATTTTTCCGAATTTTCTAAGTTCCAATTGGTTTATATTTATTAGATATGTGCATAAAATTCATATCAACATGCATCCCAGAAAAAAAGCTTATTTAAAAAAAAAGACACTTTTGTTACTAAAAATAGACATTCTGGTGGCCATCTTGGATTTTTATGGATCAATAACTTTCATAAATTGTCTTTAAAATATGTATGGAGATGAATTGTGCATATATTTGCCAATTAAAAACCATTTGTAATGACTCAATGTCTTAAAAATAATGTCTTGTAAGATTTCCATTTTGGCTTAAAATCCAAGGGCAGACAACTTTAACTTCAATTTTCTCCCCTTGTATCTAGGCGGATGTGCGTCAGACGCGCATTTCCGAACTTCTGAGACAATTTCCTAATTTTTATATATTAAATACATGCATAAAATTTCAAATCAGCGAATATGCATCCCAAAAAAAAATTATTTTAAAGAAAAACACCTTTTTGTTACTAAAAATAGACATTCTGGCGGCCATCTTGGATTTTTATGGATAAAAAACATTCATCAAACATCATTAAAATATGCGTGGAGATGATATGTGCATATATTTACCAATTTTAAACCATTTTAAATAAATCAATGCCTTAAAAGAAATACCTTGTAATATTCAATTTTTGGCTTAAAAAGCCAAGGGCAGACAACTTTAACCTCAATTTTCTCCCCTTATATCTAGGCGGATGCGCGTCAGACGCGCATTTCCGAACTCCTGAGACAATTTGCTACAAGAAACAGTCTAAAAGTTGTATGGTGCTTTTACCGCAATTAAACCTCATCTACCTCCTAGACTAATATAGACTAGTTATTAAAATTTGTCTGGTAAAATTAAAAGCAATCTAATTATCCTTTATCCCAAAAACTTGTAAACAAGTGTAAAATTAATCAGCATCATCATTCATTTTGGCATCTATTTTTTGTATTAAAAACAATTTTGGCATCTGCTTTCTATTTCAAATATATGGTTTGTGGAGGTCAAAGCCTCTCAACTACAGCGTGTAAATATGGAGTTAAGAGGTTTTGACAAGTCAACCCATTTGACTAACGATATGATTCAATATTTTCAGGACCTAGGGGTCTATATGCCGCCAACTACCAAGTGATACCTCGCAACTATGCTGTTCTGAATCAGAATATACCAGGAACAGGGCTGACAGTACAGCTAAGTCCACAACAACTGGGTACCAACATTGCGACCGCTACGCTCTCTCCTGCAGAACAACAACAGCTCGTTCAGTCCGCTACCCTCGATCCAAACCTGTCATTACAAAATCAGAATCAGCAGCAACTAGCCTTTCAGAACGGCAATGGTCAACTTACCATACAATCTCCGTCTCAGCAGATAACACTTCAAAGTCCCAACCAGATTGCATTGCAAAGTCCACCCCAGCAAATTGCTGTACAAAATCAAGGTCATTTGGTCAACCTTCAGAATCAGAATTTAGGTCAACTTGCCCCACAAATGATCACACAAGGTCAAAACAACAATGTCATTGTACAAGGTCAAGGTCAGGGTATGATAATACAAGGAGACAACATTCTGTCTCAAGGTCAAGGCCATGGCTTATTTGTTCAAGGTCAAGGTATAGGTCAAAATTTGAACCAACAAATAAACTCTGGCCAAGTTGTTGGACCTCTACAAAATTCACAAGTATTGCCAAATCAATTACAAGGCCTCTATACTCAAACACCATTATTGACTACACAAGGTCCCTTGAATGCAAATGCTGGAATGTTTTCTCCTAATCTTGTGACCCAATTTCTGAAAACAGACAGCAATGGAAATCAACTAAGGATGAGAACTGATGTAGATACCAAGAAACCCAAAATAAACAATCCTGTACAACAAGGTCGTGATATGAATCTCAATCAACAGATGCAAATTCTGGCTCAGATTGCTCACCAAGGGCAGTTAAGCATGCAATCTAGCCAGCCTAATCCTGTCCTTACCAACCTTACTAGTCAGAACCAAGCTGTGGTCAACGCCATCAACCAGAATCAGTATATGTCCAATCTTGCTAACCAACAGAACTCGTCATTACCAGGATTTGGCAACTTTTTGTTACATCATCAACAACAACAAAACTTACCCCACCCATTCCTCCAGAACACAGGGTATAACACTGTAGGATTACAACAAACACCATTAACGAACATCATCGGCGGGCAGCAAAATGTCAACGGAAATATGATTGGTGCTCAAAACTTTCAAAATAGTGCAATTGGACAAATGTCCAACCTGGATTTTGTATCGAATAATGGTCCCTCGTCGAATCAAACTCTAGGAATGAATGTGGATTTAAATAATTGGAACCTTGGTCAGCTCGTCAGTCCAGGCGTGAATGTTGTCCAAGGAAGAAGTAGTGACTCTGTTAATGAAAATATAAATATTGCAATGACCCAGACTGGTGTTTTACCTATCAGTATGTCAACAGCTCCAAAGACTACTTCGTGTTCAATACTGCCAAAATCTAGCGAGATCATCCCGACATCGAATTCTGTCCCTTCAACTGACATCAACACTGTCTCAAAACTTCCAGTGACTAATGTAACATATGGACTCAGTACAATAAGCACTTCGAAAATATCAACCAATATGATACTGACAACATCTGGTGCCCCGAAAATGTTGCGGGATAATTTAACGAACACAGCTGTGGCACTGCCGCCGTCCTTGAATATTGAACAGTATGTGAAACATGAGGCGTTAGTTGGAAGGATGGAACAGCCCTCAACCACCATTGTTGTCCCCTTTGGCTGGGTCAGGGCTCTGGAAGGGGACTGTATTGTCTACTACAGGTGAATAAAGTTTACATTGAATTTTATGAAAAAAATGTACTTTTTGGAAATGCTGTACTCAATTAGCAAAAAATATGGGAAACATTTTGGGAAAGTTGAAATGCTCAATATTTTCTCATTTTCCATCAATATTTTTTAGCTCACCTGAGCACGAATGTGCTCATGGTGAGCTATTGTGATACCGCTGTGTCCGGCGTCCGTCGTGTGTCGTCCGTCGTCAGTCGTCCGTCGTCCGTCAAACTTTGCCTTGTGTGCACTCTAGAGGCCACATTTTTTGCCCAATCAACCTGAAATTTACTCAGAATGATTGTCTTGATGAATTCTCGGACAAGTTTGAAATTGGGTCATCTGGGGTCAAAATCTAGGTCATGGGGTCAAATCTTAGAAAAACCTTGTGTGCACTCTAGAAGTCACATTTTTTGCCCAATCGACCCGGAATTTGCTCAGAATGATTGTCTTGATGAAATCTCGAACAAGTTCAAAATTGGGACATCTGGGGTCAAAAACTAGGTAACGAGGTCAAATCTTGGTAACACCTTGTGTGCACTCTAGAGGCCACATTTTTTGCCCAATCAACCTGAAAATTGATCAGAATTATTGTCTTGATGAAATCTCGGACAAGTTTGAAATTGGGTCATCTGGGGTCAAAAACTAGGTCACGGGGTCAAATCTTAGAAAAACCTTGTGTGCACTCTAGAGGCCACATTTTTTTCCTGATCAACCTGAAAATTTATCAGAATGATTGTCTTGATCAAATCTTGGACAAGTTCAAAATTGGGTCATCTGGGGTCAAAAACTAGGTCACGGGGTCAAATCTTAGTAAAAATTGTGTGCACTCTAGAGGCCACACTTTTTGCCCAATTAACCTGAAAATTGATCAGAATGATTGTCTTGATGAAATCTTGGACAAGTGCGAAATTGGGTCATCTGGGGTCATAAACTAGGTCTCGGGGTCAAATCTTAGAAATACCTCTGTGCACTCTAGAGGCCATATTTTTTGCCCAATCAACCTGAAATTTGCTCAGAATGATTGTCTTGGTAAAATCTTGGACAAGTGTGAAATTTGGTTGTCTGGGGTCAAAAACTAGGTCATGGGGTCAAATCTTAGAAAAACCTTGTGTGCACTCTAGAGGCCACATTTTTTGCCTGATCAACCTGAAAATTTATCAGAATGATTGTCTTGATCAAATCTCAGACAAGTTTGAAATTGGATCCTCTGGGGTCAAAAACTAGGTCACAAGGGCAAATCTTAGAAAAACCTTGTGTGCACTCTAGAGGTCACATTTTTTGCCCAATCAACCTGAAATTTGCTCAGAATGATTGTCTTGATGAAATCTTGGACAATTTTATAATTGAGTCATCTTGGGTCAAAACATAGGTCACGGGGTCAAATCTTAGAAAAACCTTGTGTGCACTCTAGAGGCCTCATTTTTTGCCCAATCAACCTGAAAATTGATCAGAATGATTGTCTTGATGAAATCTTGGACAAGTTTGTAATTGAGTCATCTTGGGTCAAAAACTAGGTCACGGGGTCAAATCCTATAAAAACCTTGTGTGCACTCTAGAAGCCACATTTTTTGCCCAATCAACCTGAAAATTGATCAGAATGATTTTCTTGATGAAATCTTGGACAAGTTTGTAATTGAGTCATCTTGGGTCAAAAACTAGGTCACGGGGTCAAATCTTAGAAAAACATTGTGTGCACTCTAGAAGCCACATTTTTCGCCCAATCAACCTGAAAATTGATCAGAATGATTGTCTTGATGAAATCTTGGACAAGTGTATAATTGAGTCATCTTGGGTCAAAAACTAGGTCACAGGGTCAAATCTTAGAAAAACCTTGTATGCACTCTAGAGGCCACATTTGTTGCCCAATTAACCTGAAAATTGATCAGAATGATTGTCGTGATCAATTCTTGGACAAGATCTAAATTGGGACGTCTGGGGTGATAAACTAGGTCATGAGGTCAAATCTTTGTAAAACCTTGTGTGCACTCTAGAGGCCACATTTTGTCCAATCAACCTGAAAATTGATCAGAATGATTGTCTTGATCAATTTTAGGTCACGAGGTCAAATCTTAGTTAATCCTTGTGTGCACCCTAGAGGTCACATTTTTTGCCAAATCGACGTGACAATTGGTGTACAAAAAGTTATTATATCAGGTGAGCGCTTCAGGGCCAATGGCCCTCTTGTTTTACTATAACTAAAAGATATTCTATTTCAAAATTATCCTAATCTTAATTCGTCCCCAGAGACTGTTTTTAGTTTTGGTAATTTTTTATGGAGAATTCTGCTGTTTGGTATATAGACTCACAGAAAAGCTCTTTGACACCACACTAGATAACGACTTGGAAATTTTTTTTGAAAATAAAGAAACTGTTTGTGACAACTAATTCCTCCATTTTGCACAATATTTCCTACCCCTTAAGACAAATAGATTAAAATGTGTACACTTGAAATTGTCATCTATACAAACTTTGAATTTTGAGTCTAAAATTTTGCCATCAGGTAAAAGGTTAATCTTTGTATGTTGTAATTGTATTTGACCACATTCACATAATGCTGTGTAGATTTTGTGATATAGGATAATTATTGTGCTTTCTCTTTCAGTCCAACATGCACAAGATTAACAACTGTAAAACAAATCAAGCAGTACTTATCAACAGAGGGGACATGTAAATGTGGGCTGGAATGTCCCATGTTTGTAGAGAAAGTGTTCAACTTTAACCCGTCTGTGATCAGTGTCAAGTGGACTCCAGTCAACAGTGGTGCTAAATTTGGGGAAAATTGCAATCATCGTCAAAAAAACATTGCCATGGCAACACTACAGCTAAATCACCCATTATCGATTGTGGGCCATCCTGATTCGTCCACGGTCACTAGCAGTGTTATGATGTCACCAAGAATGTCAAGTTCTCTACATGAAAAAGGAAAGAAAGGTATTTTATTTTGAAACAACATTTAGTTTGACTTTTTAGCTCACCTGAGCATGAAGTGCTCGAGGTGAGTTATTGTGGTCACTTTTTGTCCGGCGTCCGTCAGTCTGTCAACATTTGGGGTGTTTACACTCTAGCATCCACAAAAGTTAGGCAATCTTGATCAAACTTTGCCAAAACAAGTAGGATCATAAGTTCTCGGACAAGTTTGATTATGGGCCTGATCGGACCAGAATGTGCTGAGTTATCTGCCCTTGAATGTCAAAAAATGCTGTTTTCGACCTTGTTTACACTCTAGAATCTACAAAAATTAACTAATCAAGACAAAACTTGGACATAACGTTGATAAGATCTTGGATGAAATTGATTTTCAGTTTGATCTGATTAGAAAGTCAAGAGTTATGTGCCCTTGAATTTGATAGAATTGCTGTTTTTGGCTGTTTTCGACCTTGCTTATACTCTAGAATCTACAATTATTTATCAATCAAGACAAATCTTGGACACAATGTTGAGAACCATAAGATCTTGGATGAGTTCGATTCTCATTCCGATCTGATCAAAAAGTCGAGAGTTGTGTGCCCTTGAATTTGAGAAAATTGCCATTTTCGGCTGTTTTCGACATTGTTTACACTCTAGAATCTACAATTATCAATCAAGCAAGACAAAACTTGGACACAATGTTGGGGACCATAACATTTCAGATGAGTTTGCTTTTCAGTGTGATCTGATTAGAAAGTCCAAAGTTATAGGTCCTTGAATTCGACAGAATGGCTGTTTTTAGATGTTTTCGACCTTGTTTATACTCTAGAATCTATAATTATTGATTAATCAATACAAAACTTGGACACAATGTTGGAGACCATAAGATCTGGAATGAGTGTGATTTTTGGTCTGATTGAACTAGAAAGACTAGAGTTATGCGCCCTTGAATTTGACAAAATTGCTGTTTTGGGCTGTTTTCGACCTTGTTTACACTCTAGAATCTACTATTATTAATCAATCAAGACAAAACTTGGACACAATGTTGGGGACCATAACATTTCAGATGAGTTTGCTTTTCAGTGTGATCTGATTAGAAAGTCCAAAGTTATAGGTCCTTGAATTTGACAGAATAGCTGTTTTTAGATGTTTTCGACCTTGTTTATACTCTAGAATCTACAATTATTGATCAACCAAGACAAAACTTTGACAATATGCTGCTGATTATAAGGTCTTGCATGAGGGTGAATTTTGCTCCAATTGAATGAGAAAGTTGTCAGTCATGTGCCCTTGAATCTGCAAAAAATGCTGTTTCAACTGTAACAATCACAAATAATGAGCTATCAAGACAAAATTCGGATATGATGTTGATTATGATAAGATCTTGGACTAATTTGAATTTCAGATTAATCAGAAAAGAATTTTCTCAGTTATCTGCCCTTCAAATTTTACTCTAACAACCTCAAATAGTGACTAATCAAGACAAAACTTGACACTACGTTAGTGACCATAAGTTCGTTCTCAGTCTTAAAGTCATAAATATTAATTGAATTGAACAAAACTGTGGCTTATATCATTTTGGTTCAGGTGAGCGATATAGGACCATCATGGTCCTCTTGTTAGAAAATTCCACGAATTTCTTAATTAACCACAGTATTTCCGAATACAAAATGCAATGAGTTCTAAAATTTCCTCAAATTAAAATTTTTGTCTTTAACTTCTATTCCTTTTGGCATACATGATACATATGTATATGATTGTCTCACCGAGACAATTCAAATGAGTACCCACAACATAGGGTTTGGAATTGAAATAACAAAGTTAGAATGTCTTCCCCCCCACTTATCTGTAGCTCTGATGGGGTGAAGAAATTCTAAGTTTGTTATTCCAAATCCTATGTTGTGGGAACCCATTTGAATCATCTCGTTAAAACAAGTCTAACGAGTACCCTCAATATAGGCTTAATTAACTATTAACAAAATATTTCATTTTGAAAATCCATTACCTGCTCTTTTCTGTAGCTCTGCAAGTATCATTGTTTGTATTTCAGATCAGAGAAAGAGAAAGAAGCCCCCTACTAGTCGCTCTGTAGATCCATATGACAGTCTTGTTGTGTCTCAATTGTTAGGACACAAAGATCAGCCCGCTCTCTGCCCTATGCCACCGCATGTATTGCAGCAACAATTTGACAGGACGTTTAATACTACCAAAATCCCAGAGACAAGCATAAAGAATGTCGAAGGTTGTGAAAGTACTGTTAGTAAACCAGAAGGGTTAGTGAGTAAATCAAGCAAGCCAGGTTGTGAATCAGATCAGCATTTAGATTATTGTGATTTAACAAAAAGTAGTGTTCAATTAAGTTCCTCGCAAGCTGAGAGTGTTGTGAAACAAAGTTGTGAATCTGTCGTGGATGGAAAAGCTTCGAGTTGTAATGTTAGTGTTCAAAATAATAACACTCAGAAGAACCTCAATTCAGAATCAAATGAACATAGAAAAGAAAGTAAACAAGTTGACTCTAATTCATGTGATACTAAATTAAGAACCACAGAGGTGGAGTCTAGAAATAAAAGCATTCCATGTGATATTGAAAAAGTTAAAGCTTGTATTAGTGAAGCATCTGTAGTGACTAAATCAATTCCGATCCTTCCTCATAGCTCGAGTACTGTTACTTCTGTGGTAGAGAGAAACAAATTGTGTGACAATAAAAGCATCTCAAAACCAGTGGCAAAGACAAATATAAAGAAACCAATATCGCCGAAAGTGAAAAGCCCAAACAGAACACCCAGTCATAAACAGATGTTTGGTTTACCAAGTCCGACGAGATCGGGAAGAAGTTCATCTCGGTCGTCGATCAGTTCATGTACATCAATGGATAGTAGTGCATTTAGTCCAGAGAGAATACCTTTTCCTCCTGACAAAAACCTCTCTCCTGGTCAATTTTACAACACTTTAGGACATTTTATCAATTCATTTGGATTGGATGCGACAACTTTAGCTCCTATGCTTGGACCTTGCATGCCGAATGATAGGGGATTGTTAAATAAGTTACCTGTACCGGAAAATGAGGATGTGCTAAGTCATTTTAACATCCAAGATCCAAATTTTAGACTACCCGTTCCTATGGAAAATATACCTAGTGCTCTATACCCAGCAAATCTTATTGCAAACTTACACAAGTTGACAAATCCACCAAATCAACAGATCTTTCCTCCAACTGCTACTGGCCAGAGATTTATTTCACCAAAACAGAGCAACAAATCTAGCTATCTCCATGGCGATATTTCAATTAATAATAAACAAAAGCTGACTCATAAAGAGACCGGTGAAAATTCAAATAAGATCAATAATTCTGTTGGATCATCAACTGATTTCTCAAAAGATGCAAGCGCTCAACTTGTACCGAAATTCAAATTCCATCCGTTATCAATAGGACTTGAAAAGGAAGGTAAAAAAGTGACAGAGCTATTTGAGAGTGATACTCCACCTCCAAATGTTGATGTCAGCCAACTAAAGGACAAAGGTCATGGGGTCATACCGAAACAGAAGATAGCATCGTTTATGGAAGATCCAACTGAATTCCTGAACCAGCAAACAGTCATGGTTAATAGTTCAATCTCATCAACAAGTTCGAGTCCAAAACCTGACAACAGTAAGAGTTGTATAAAGCCTATAAGTGTGAGTTCCAATGAGGATGAGGCGGATAATATACCAGTTGTAACTGAACGATCTGAATCTGCTAGTTCTGACAGGCTAGATGTTCCTAATGAGGAGTCAGTTATAAAGCATGATGATTGTACGCAAGGCACAGATTCTTTACCTAGTAATGAAAGACTTCTTGGTTCTGCTGATAAAAAGACAGATATTATTAGTGCTTCTGGTATTGTGTCAAATTCTGATTCTATGACAACATCAAAATCCACATCCACTGAATATCAAGAAGTAGGCAGCAATCAGGTTGAATCAGCTAAGCCTGCAGCGAGTGCTCCACCCACGCCAACTACGATCGTCCATTACACTCCTATACCATTAGGCTGTCCACAATTATCTATCAGCAAAGACAAGCTTCAAACCAATCTTACAAGTACAAGTCAGCCAAGTCTTGGAAGTGCCGCTTTAGAGCATAGCCAGAAACCAAACTTGATGCATCCTTTAGCAAATGTTTTAAGTGATCCCTTGATTAGTCAAGCCTTTCAGCAAATGTTTCCTCAAATTATGCATGAAGCGCTTCTTGGAAATTTGGCATTGATGAATCCAAACCTTCAAAGTTCTGTGAATAATTCGGAGATGCCAATAAAGGGTTTGGTTGGAAGTACAAAATTGCAGCAGCAGTTAGAGAATGACCTTGCACAGAAAGTTGCTGGAGCTAAACTACCACCAAGTTTAATTGTCAGTGGAACAGAAGTTACAGACAACCAGCCTCTTGGAAACTTTCCTTTTCAACAAATGATTCAAAGTCAAGCTCTTGGAGCAGGAGAATTTCCCGCAAGTAATCTTCTATCTGCAGCTGCTAGAGCTCAGTTGGTTCAGCCTCAGAATCCTCTACACCTAATGATGGGACAGAACTCCAGCGGACAAGTTCGCCATGCGCTGATGTCACCCAACGGTCAATTACCAAATCAGATTATTGCACAAACACCATCTAGTACAAGCCAATTCTCTTCTACACTGCCTGTTCAGAATCCAGCTTCATCTTTACCTGTATCACAAGCACAGTTTGAACAACAAAGAATAGCTTTAAGTCAATCTGGGCCTGTTTTGGTTAACAAGGATGTTGGCGAAAAGCAGAAAATGAAGACTGGATCAGCAAAGATTTCGGAGCTTCTCAATAAAGTAGATTCAGATAAAATGAAGCAGAAGGCTGAGAATCAAGGAAATCCCCTGCCCCCAGGTTTAGACATGGCTTTATTGTTGACCCAGATCCACCAGCAGCAACAACAACAACTACAGCTTCATAATAATATGTCCCTACAACATAATCCTGGTGTCCCAAGTCAGAATGTAACTCATCCTCCATTTTCCAACTTTGAACAGAGCAATACTAATAATCCACTGAATCAGTCACAGCCACAAACTCAAGTTCAACAACCTAATGTACCTGTGTCAATGGGATCTGCAGGACCTCAGAATGTAGTTGGAGCCCTCCCTATAGGTCCTTTACCAGGACTGAATGGTAATGAGGTCAACGGTAATCCCTTGATGCTGCCACAAGTTTTACAGATGTACAATGCTCTTGGACTACATCAGCAAGTCAATGATCTGGTGTGCAATCCACAGATGTCAAACACAGCAGCTTCCCAAAACAGTGTACCACTCAACCAACCACCACCTGTCAATCAGAATCCTGGGTTGAGTTTTGGACCAGTTGATCCGAGGCATATCACAACATCACTTCCTGTGCCGATTTCTTCTTTATCGCATCCCAACTCGGCATCTTTGAATACGCAAAATCCTTCAATCAGTATGATTCCAAATGTTTCTCCACAAGATATTTCACAGTTTAACCAAAATCTTCTAATGCAGCTTGTTAATAGTGCTGGTGGAAACCAAGTTTTACTGAGTATGCAGCCTAATGGTCAGCTGTCCGAGCAGAGGAATGTATCATCCATTCCACAAGGGCCACCAAACAACCAGACATCTGCTACACCAGTGGTGATGGTCTCTGGAAATCAATCCGCACCTTTGGTGCAAATGGTCGGCAATCAGATTTCAATTTCAAGTGGAGAAAAAGCAAATTCACAACATGTTACACTGTCTGGTCAAGGAATTGATATTCAAAACATTCATCAAAATATGCATCCGAATAACACAGATAATCTTTCTAACATTGGAAATGGTTTTACCCAAAGTAATGTCAATAGTGCACAGAGTTCAACAAACCCAGTTATGCCGGTGAACTTGATCAATGTTCAGCAGTCGTTTGGTGGTAGTAGCAATCTAACAGCTATGCAATTACAGACTTTACAGCTTCAACAGCAATTATTACAACAAATACAACAAGTACAAGGAATGCAGAATCTCATTAATCAGTACAACTTGAATGGAATTGTAAACAATACAGCTTCAACTTCACCTGATAAGAGTGTGGTGGAGCAGAGAAAGGTGCAACCTCTACCGAAAAGTCCAGTTAATTCCACACAGAATTCAGCTGCTGCTCCTAATCCAGCCGTGGTTGTGCCTGAGACTTTAAATCAAACCAGCATTAATTCAGCATTAAGTAGAGCTGGTTTGATGACAGATACTCCTGTTCAGGTTCAAGGAAGTGAAAGTGGTGCAAGTGTCCAAACTTCTACAAGTAACACTAAAGATACCCCTGAAGCTACCAGCGAGGGTGGTGCTATAAGGAAATCTAGCCATGTTATTGCTGCAGCAGCTGATACCACTGATGATTCTCCAACTGCCAAGAAAGTCGATATTGGCACAGAAACAGAAGCTTTTGATGATTATGAAGATGATGAAAATGGTCTTTATGAATCAGACTCGGGTAGTGAACTACAAGAAAATGTTTCATCAGATATTGGTAATGTAAGAAGAGGACCTGAAAGCACTACTTCTCCATCTAAGACAATTAGTTCATCTGCCATTACATTGAATGTCAGTACATGTCTAGCTATTGCAACACAGAAAGGTCAGGCAGATTCACTTACTGCAGGCTTGAAGGCGTCCCAGAGAACAAGTGAAGCCACAACATCTGAAAGTCCTAGAAAGAGCACAGGAGAACTGAAACTGAAAATAAGTCGTAAACATCTTCTTGGTAGTACTGTCTCGACAATTGTATCTCGTAGTAAAAAACACAAGATTAAATCAGACACTGTAGATGAACCTGTTGTGAAGTTTGAGAAGAAGGAACTCCGGTCTTCAACTGTAGCTGCTACAAAGGCTTCATCCTATCTAGCAGCTGCTGCATCAGATACCTCGAAACATGAATCTCCGGGTAAACAAACGACTGCAGACAAACAGTCTAGCTTCAATAAAGCTGAAAATCTATCTGAACAAGGAACTGCTGACTCTATATCAAGTGAAGAAAGTCTTGAAAGTGATAAGAAAAAGGATGTTGATGTTAAAAGGAGATCTAGATCTATAACAGAAGTACCTGAATGTGATTCATCTGTTAGTATTTCTGAAAATGAAGATGTTGCTACACAAGATAGTGATAACTTAGATGATACTAAAGACAAGGACAAGAAACAGTCTGATTTAACCAATAAGATTGCGGCAGCATTATCCAATCAGAGAGGTCGATGGCAGTTGAGTAGTCTTAAAGCTTCACCAGGTGCATGCTCCAGTACTGCTGAAGATGATATAGGCGAGCATGGTACAGAAGTTCCACACTCATCAAAGGAAAACAACGATGAAAAAGGAACAAAGAGATTAAGAAGTGATACAGAGATGGAGGACACAGCTTCTTCTGAAGGTAAATATCCGTCTGCTTTAAACCCTTTCCGAAACACCAAAATTTTAGGGTGACCCACTTCAAAAACTGCCACAAATGACAAAATGGATGTTATTAAAGATAGGATTTGTGTACAATATGGCACTGAAAATATGGAGACAAAAGGAGAAACTGCTGGTTTTCAGCAGTTTCTTCTTTTGTTTCAATATTTTCCAAGCCTGTTCTTATAAGGACGTCAAAACCAGGTCTTGTTTGGAAGAGGGTTAAGTTGATTCCTCTTATACATTAATTTTAATGTTCTTAATATATTAATAGGTGGGATGCATTATTCTTTCCTGCATTTGTTGATGAACATTACTTAGACAAAACTTTTGGGCGGTAAGTGATTCATGTTTCAACGTGTTAATCAAGATAAAAATTCAATAAATTGCTTTTACAAGGGCAATGGTATTTAAAAAAAACATAGATGTATGAAAGGAAATGTTTGAAAATTTTGAAAAAGATCAATGAAGTAATCTTTTTCACTTGTATTACAAAACTTATGATATTATAATTTTTCTCAGATGAATGTTCAGAAGATCAAGAAGACACAACCTTGACCCAGCCAAGGTCATTCAACACAGGTGACCTAGTCTGGGGACAGATTAAGGGATTCCCGTCCTGGCCTGGTAAACTGGTTGATCTGGAAACAGGGAAAGCTACTCAAAAACATGAAGAGGGAAAGGTAATATGTAATTTGTTATTTTTGCTCTTAGGTGAAGAGAGTTCAAAGCTCACATTGTAAACTAATTATGAAAGGTTCCTAAACAGCCCACGTTTGGATTAAAGCTCCTGCAGACATCTAAATGGATGCTGATAAACAGAGGTTTAGTATAAAATCTGACAGAAAATATTGAGGCAAAAGGAGAAAATGCTTGGTAATCGTGGCTTGCCCAATATCCTTCTGGCATTTTAACAAACACCATTTGTCTCTCACCAATGGATGTGAATCATCTAAATGGGATGAGCAGCTAGTGGCTTAGATTAGATATTGTGTTTGTATTAGTGCAAGAAATACCAAGAGCACAGGGTTAGGTGCACCAGCCATAAGATATGACAAGAAAACTGTAGAATATGGCATTTTAAACCCTGTTCATTCAATTGTCACTTGGAACACTAAAGAATGAAGACACAAGTTTAATGATTTGCCAAAACACAAACAATTGGGACTGCTCCAACTTGACAAAATTTATATTGGTGAATAAAGAATCGATGAACATTATAGCTAAGAAAATACTGAGACAAAAAGAAGAAATGCTGGTTATCAACATTTCCTTCTTTTGGCTCCATATTTCCTCGAACTTTTCCTATAGGGGACATCAAAACCTAGTCTTGTTTGGGAAATTGTTCATAAATTTAATTTTCCAACATTCCACATACTGTTGTATGATTTCAGTTGTTTGTTCGTTGGTTTGGAGATCACATAATCACCCAGGTAGAACCCCAGAAGCTGAAAACTTTGTCTGAAGGGTTGGAGGTGCATCATTCGGACAATTCCAATGGTTACCAACAACATAGGGTGTAATTTGATATCTCTAGCTCTGTTATACTATATGATTTCAGTTATTTGTACGCTGGTTTGGAGACCACACAATCACTCAAGTGGAACCACAGAAGCTAAAAACTTTGTCTGAAGGGTTAGAGGCGCATCATAGGGCTAGGAAAAAACACAGAAAGTGAGTATATGAGTTGTTTGATTTTGTAATTTTCAACAGTCAAAACTGAACTGTTACAAATTGCCGTTACAATTTTCACAATTTCCGAAAATGTAATGTAAAAGACACTAAAATCAAATATCAGTTGAAGGCAATTCTATTTCTACAATGTGTTAAAAAATATTGATGTCTTCAGTCAGTGTTAATTTATCAAAGTGGGTTGATTGGTTGGTAAGGAATTATGAAATTTGCCAAATTGTCAATGTTTATATGCTCCTGTATTGATAGATAACATGCATATACTTAACTGCCCTGTATGTTTGTCTACGAAACTTCAATATTTGCCAATGTGTTTGAACTGTCTTTCATTAAATTCCATGTCAAAAGACATTTTCTTTGATGACAAGATTATTTGTCATATCGTTTTGTCATTTCAGAGGTAGAAAAATGAATTCTAACCTAGAACAAGCTATCAACCAGGCCATGGCAGAACTAGACAGACAGACAACACAAACTGTGGAAAACGATAAGGAGGAAATAACGAAATCTGTGAAACGCAAACAGAAAAAGTGACAGAAAAACTGAAATCAGGGTGAAATGTGTACAGAAGTCATAGAAATTACAGAAATTGGTGAAATGTGTATAGGAAAAGTGACAGGGATTACAGAAATCAACCAAACACAAAGAGAAAACATTGAAGTTGATGACCCTGAGATTAGCACATGGCAGGACCTTGTAAGATTTAGTTGCATGTCACGGTAGACACATCTTCATCATCAACGTGTTTTGATTATCCAGGCCATTGTCTTAGTCTTTTTCATAGGGAAGGTTCTGACTGTCAAATTGAGATTGACGTCTCCCTCTCCATACCTTTTGTTTGGAGGGGTTGGTGTTCATCAGTCCTATCGTTTCACGATCATTTCTACCCACTACCCATGTCAGTTTAGATCTATCATGTGCCGTTTTTTTGGTACATCAATAGATGGAACACCTCCAACATCCTCCAGTTAATTGTGATTCAAACTTAATCTAGGATGCAATACAACAAAAGCAATACAAACTGTTTATTGTACAAACATGTACATGTTGAGTTTATATTTCAATATTATACCTGTGATTTATAGATTAGGAGTTATGAGTGATTTAAGGCTCCGGAACTGTAATGGCAATATTTGGTACACATACTTCTAGTGTATAGATCTCTTTGAAAGTTGGATATGTTGTAGACATTGATGAATAAAAATATTTCACCATCTTACTTTTTTAAATTTGTAAATCAAAGGGGAGATAACTGACTTTAACGTTTGCATTGCAGTCAATGAGAAAATATCTTTTTTGTCAATATTTTCAAAATTAGGCAAATTTTCGGATTTTTGAAATGGTAGAAAGTTGCCAATTATTATTTTGCTCCATAACATACAATAAAATAGTTGGTTTACCACACAAATTTTGTGAAAACTGATTTTTTCGTGAGTCAAGGGCAGATAATCCACTAAAATTTATACCACAAGGGGAGATAATGTATTATTTTTATGTCAGATTATTTTACTGATTATTTACCATTCACATCATAACATTTCAATTTGAGTTTTGCCATACATATACGTGATACATGATATTAAACACTATCAGGCATATTTGTAGTGTAGCTTTATCATTATAAAGTTACAGACATTACAGTTCCGGAACCTTAACCCTTTCCCAAACGGCAAAATTTTAGGGTGTTTCACTTCAAAAACTGCCACAAATGACAAAATTGATGTTATTTAAGATAGGATTTATGTAAAATATGGCATAGAAAACATTGAGACAAAAGGAGAAACTGCTGGTTATCAGCAGTTTCTTCTTTTGTTTCAATGTTTTTCCAAGCTATTTCTATTTGGTTTTCCAAGCTATTTCTATTTGGGACGTCAAAACCAGGTCTTGTTTGGGAGAGGGTTAAATTCCAGACATTAAAACTTTCTAGATTGGTCCAAATAAAACAAAATTGCTGACCATATTTTCAGGTTGATAATCTTTTAAAAGATTTTCAGTAGAAAATATGACCATTTCTTGGTTTTCCACCATTTTTCTCCAACCTGTTTCTTCAGGGTTGTTAGAAAGTGTCAACATGTGGAAATGAATTAACAACAATATTTCTTACTTGTCCGAATCAAAAGCAAATGCAGTTGGCAAAACTGATTTAACAAAATGTAACTCAATTTAGAGATGCATCGATTAGGGAAATCAAGATGAGGGACTCTGATATTTTTTTTTTAAAACTTCTGTGTGTTGCATTGAGTTTCTTCTATTAGAGTTCTCTATTTGAGGCATTGTTATTGTATTAGAGATTATTTTGGAGACTAATGGCAAATTTTTATGCCCCCGATAGGGAGGCATCATAAATTTGACTTGTCCGTCCGTCCGTCTGTCTGTCCGTCTGTCTGTCCGTCCGTCTGTCCGTCATTCCGTCCAAAAACTTAGGCACATACTTTGGTGACCTTGACCCCTGGATGACATTGACCTTGAACATAGATTGGCCATAATTTAAAATCAAAGCGGTGTCGGGGGCATTGTCATCTTACAGTGACAGCTCTTGTTTACCTTTACATTTATGTTATTGTATTGTAAGAAAAGTTTACTAGGAGACACAAATTTGAATATATTGACATGGTTTTAAACCATTCTGAAACAGCAAGATTTTGGAGTTTTCAGAATTCAGAGAAATCAAATTTTGCATATTACTGTGTATATCACAGGAAATTTAGGTTAAAAGGAAAAAATGTTGTCATCAATATTTTCTCCCTTTTCCATTAAAGTTACTTAAACTCTTAAAGACATCAATACATAAGATTACGTAGGAGAAAGGGTTAAGAAAGACATTCGTATTGTGTCTTAGACCATGTCAAAAGAGTTCATACTAGAGCAATAGATAAGAGAGGGTAAAGGAACTGTAAATTTTTTATTTGAAATCCTTTTTGTTGTGAGTACTCATTGGAATCGTCTCAATGAGACGATTCAATTTGAGCACCCACAATATGGGTTAACCCTTTCCCAAACAAGACCTGGTTTTGACGTCCCAGGTGGTATAGGCTTGGGAAAACATTGAAACAAAAGAAGAAACTGCTGATAACCAGCAGTTTCTCCTTTTGTCTCAATATTTTCTATGTCATATTTTACACAAATCCTATCTTTAATAACATCAATTTTGTCATTTGTGTCAGTTTTTAGCTCCACTGGCTGTCAGGCCAGCGGGCTATTGTCATGGCGGTGTGTCCGTCGTGCGTGCGTCCGTCCGTCCGTCCGTCCGTAAACTTTTTCTTTAAAAATCTTCTCCTCAGAAACTACTGGATGGATTTCAAACAAACTTCACAGGAATGATCATTGGGTGACCCTCTCTCAGATTCCTTCAAAGAATTTGGATTGAATCAGAATAACCTGAGTTATCTGCCCTTGAATGTCAAAAATAGCTCGTTTTGACATTATTTGTACTCTAAAATCTACAAATATTGACTAATCAAGACAAAACTTTTACAGAATGATGGTTACTATAAGATCTTGCCTGGGTCCAATTTTCAGCTTGATCTTAATTTTACATCATGAGTTATGTGCCCTTGAAATTGACGAAATTGCCATTTTCGACCCCATTTTGACTTTTTTTTTCACTCTAGCAACTACAATTATTGACCAATCAAGACAAACTTCGGACAGGATGTTGGTGACTATAAGATCTTGCCTTGGTGTAATTTTCAGCTTGATCAGAATTTTACATCATGAGTTATGTGCCCTTGAAATTGACAAAATTGCCATTTTCTTCTCTATTTTGACTTTGTTTTCACTCTAGCAACTACAAATATTGACTAATCAAGACAAAACTTGTACAGAATGTTGGTCATCATAAGATCTTGCCTTGGTATAATTTTCAGCTTGGTCTGAATTTTATATCATGAGTTATGTGCCCTTGAAATTGACAAAATTGCCATTTTCGGCTCTATTTTGACTTTGTTTTCACTCTAGCAACTACAAATATTGATCAATCAAGACAAAACTAGGACAGAATATTAGAGTCCATAAGATCTTGCCTTGGTATAATTTTTAGCTTGATCTGAATTTTGTAACATGAGTTATGTGCCCTTGAAATTGACAAAACTGCCATTTTCGGCTTTGTATTCTCTTTGACAACCATCAGTATTATCTGATCAATACAGAACTTTCACAGAATCTTACTGACCATACGATCCTATTTGCTTGTAATTTTCAGCTTGGTCAATGCATTTGCTTGTTTGGGCAGCCTGAACCTTTGAAATTGCATTCAACAAGACAAACAGTCAGGCCTGTTGAGCGCTTCCAGACCGCCAGGGCTGTCTAGTTGCAGTGGATTACCCTAAAATTTTGTCGTTTGGGAAAGGGTTAAGTGAACATTTAGTGAATTTTTACATTTTGAAATGCCATAAATCCTTCTTGTCTGTATCTCTGGGTTTTACTTGCTTCTTTATGGATGAACATTTAGATCTGGTTTGACTTGTATCTTTTTGTGACTATGGCATTCTTTTTTAGATGATCGATGAAATTTCTACTGATTATTTCATTACTTTACCCTTTTCCAAACTGCAAAGTTCAGACAATTCCATTTTGACTGCTGCTGTAGACAACAAATAGTATTTAAATATAAAATCAGATTTGTGAACAAAATAGCACAGAAAATATTGAGTTGAAAGGAGAAAATGCTGATGATCAGCATTTTCTTCTTTTCTCTCAATGTTTTCCCAAACCATTTCTACTAGGGACATCAAAACTAGGTCTTGTTTGGGAAAGAGTTAATTATGCTTCAGTGTAACTACATGTAATGTTCATGATTTAATATTGTTATTGTTTAATTAAGTGCTAATGAACATATGATTGGATTCTGGAAAATGGGCATTCTAAAATTATTTCATATCCAAACCCTATATTGAAGGTACTCTTTTGAGTGATCTCAGTTAGCCCAAAACATGGGATTTGATTAACTATTGATTGATTACTGCATTTTGAAAAGCCATTGCCCCCTTTTTATCTGTAGCTTTGATTAACTATTGATTGATTACTGCATTTTGAAAAGCCATTGCCCCCTTTTTATCTGTAGCTTTGAGACTTCTGGCCCCAATTTCTAGAAAAAACTTAAGTATGTTCTCATGCTCAAATCTGAGCACCATGCTCAAATTGCACAAATTTCATGTGAACTTCAATCAAATACCCTTCATTGTTAGAGAGTATTCCTTTGAAGTTGAGCATGTTCTAAAGAGTATGTGCTTAAGTTTTTTCGAGAAACCGGTGCCTGGATCTGTTGACGTAAAACTTATATTTGGTTTGAAAATTTGTCATTTTGTGAATGTCCGGTTGACTTTTCCAATCAGCCCTATTCATCATGGTGATTATGTTCTCGATATAAAATTGTTATTGTTTGATCATGTGCTTATATATATCCTTGTTCATTTAGATTTTGTTGTTCAACAAGTGCTTTTTATGCTTCAGCTTTTCTCATTGTTCATTACTAATGTATGATTTTTATTAATGTTTGATTTTTATCAATGTTTGATTTTTATATGTTTTGAATATCAATAAGTGAAAAGTATTACCAATCAAATTAAATCTAAACAGTTTTATTGCTCTGGAAGAGCAGGCATTGTAGAATTAAGTTTGAATTCTTGTCTGTGCAGACTCATCTTGCTCTACTCTGTTTACAAAACATATTAGAATATTCCAGGATTAATATAACGAGAGTTAACCCATTACCAGATGGCAAAATTTAGTTTGGACTGTTCCAAATTCAAAGATGATGGAGACGACAATTTCAAGTGAATATGATTTTAGTTTTTAAGTCTTTTTGGGTTGGAAACATCATGGGAAATGAGCAGTTTCTTCATTTACCAAAAAAAAAATCCAAAGCCTTTATCTTGAAGGGTGTCAAAAAGGGTCACTGTTTGGGAAAGGGTTAAGCAAAAGAAAAAAGTTAAGGTGGAGAGGTAGACTGTTGGCCTTGGGACTAAGAGAGTTCTGAGTTTGATCCCTGGTAGCAGAGATTGTTCTTGGACTTCTCATCGGCTCACACATTGGCTGCCAGTACTGGTGCGGTCTCCAGGAAGCAGTATCAATAGGGATTAATCTCAGATGTATTAACCCATAACCACACAGTGACTCCTTTTGACTCCCAACAAGATGATAGCTTAAGAAAACATCATAAATCAAAGCGCTGAAAGCGCTGAAGGCCTTGAAGAATTTGAACACATGCAGATTATTGGTATGAGAAAGTTTAAATATTCTTTAACTTCAGCAATAATCAAAGTGCTGAAAGTGCTGAAGGCCTGGAAAGTGTACGAAAAATAACAAGAGTAATATTTTAATCTTTTATTTTTTTTGAAGAAGTTTCGAACAAATTTGAACACATGCAGATTTTTGGTATAAAACAAAAGTAAGATGAACAGAAATCATCTGTATGGTATGAAACAAAAGTAAAATGAACAGAAATCATCTGTACTGGATGGCCACTAGAATCACGGGGGCCAAATTATCAAGGATCAGGTAAGAAGGATTTCGATTATTAAATGAAGTTAACTCATTGCCGACAAATCGTGATGTTATTTCTATATATCTTCACAATATATCATTTAGAACCTTATTAAATCATGAATCTGCCTATTAAAACATAACTATCTAACACATGTATACAAATACATAGATATATAAATAACAAAGTTTTAAAACAGATTAAAGAATAACAAATCGTTACTATTACCTACGGTATTGGAAAACCAAATATTTCAAGTGTGTATCGGTAATCACTGACGCGTTCCGTGTGTTCCGGTAATTACTATGCGTTCCAAGGTGGTCCGGTATTTCTATGGACTCAATAGTTCTTTCGCGGTGGAAAAAACGAACATTTACGGAAAATTTTGCAATGAACAAGTTTCTTTAAATATTAGAGGAACGTCGGGTACTTTCGGACAGTTGAGCGATCGTCAGCCATTATTTAGATAGGTGAAGACAAAAACTGTATCTTATGTCACAATCAGAAAATTCTAAGCCTTTTCCCCGGCATCGGTAATGAGAAGTATGTATTAACCATTTCCCAAACGACGAAATTTCATGGCGGTTCAATTTGTAAGATGCTGCAGACGACAAAAATGACGATAAAAACGACATAATTTAAGTAAAATATAGCCAGGACAATATTGAGACAAAAGGAGAAACTGCTGGTTATCAGCAGTTTCTTCTTTTGTTTAAATGTTTTCCCAAGCCTTTTCTTTTAGGGACGTCAAAACCAGGTCTTGTTTGGGAAAGGGTTAAGCGTATAAAACCGGGTACCATAAGGAAAACAAAATGAGTCATCAACGACAGGTTATTTCGGACACATCGGGTCTGATCGGACAGGCCGATAATCGAGCTAGATTTATTTCAAATAATTATGTTTGCACTTTTACGTAATTAATTTGGAACAATCTAAAATTTTGTTTGGAAAGGTTTTAGGTAAGATAAAATACAAATGAACGATCTAAGATATTTATTTGCATCGAGTATTTCATAAAAAAAATAAAAAAAATTACGCTGATAGCTGGAATTGAACGTCGGTTCCCCGAGTTCTGAGACTTCGACATTACCACTCGACCACTGAACTTGCTGTTGCATGAGCGACATAATTAATATATAATAGCATTATTTGTCCGGTTAGACCCGACGTATCAATTTTCCTTCGGGTCAGATCGGACACCATTTTATTTCCGAAAATAACTAAAATTTCTATCATCGACAAGTAAAAACCTCTCGAAAACCTTTTAATCTTCTTTTTAAACCAGACTAAAAAAGATTTAATCGCAATAATACATCGTCATAATCTTGCGTCTGCAGGGTATCTATATTTAGATATTGCTTACGATATTGATTCGGGGGAAAACCCACTAAACGTTGAGTTTTGGCGGCGAATGGATCCGCGCATAATATATGTTGCAATCGATTTCTTGATTGTAAATATTTTACGATTTTAAATGCCTTTACTACTATCAACGTATGTATTTACTTCTTTTGTAATGTATGGGTCAAAAATCTGCATAAAGTAGTATAGATCTAATCCAGTTCCGATTTACTTTTCATCGCGCAAGAACACTATCTATCTGCGTTCAACGTTTTCACAAGATAACGATTCAGCACGCCCTGGGAAAAATGACATGCTAAATTTGGCCTTCTTCAAGGCCAAAAATGAAGAAATTGCTTGGTACAAGCAATTTCTTCATTTACCACTTTGTTTTCTATGTAAAAAGACCAAAGAATGCAAAATACTGTTCACTTGAAATTGTTGTCTGCATGATCTTTGAATTTGGACTAGTCTAAAATTTTGCAGTTTGCTAATGGGTTAACTTGTTTCCTTATAAATATAATACAAATAAGTTTAAACTAAACTAAAAGAGCTCATTTAAAATGAAAGAAAAAAAAGCTTCTTGGGGTCAAGGAGTGGACACATTTTAAACAAGGTTTGTTTTCACTTGTTGATATTTAATTGGATAAAGGTGTTCACAAAATATTTTTATACCCCTGTTGCCAAAAGATCGGGGGCATATTGTTTTACTTTATCTGTCTGTCTGAAAACTCAACACTTGCCATTTAAGGGGCATTATGTTTCACAAACACATCTTGTTTAATTGTGAATTAATTTGACATTCTATATTTATTTATTTTAGAATTATGTTTTTAGCAAATGACGCAAGAACGTTTCTTATTCCTTTATTATTTTTATCCTTCTTTTTAATGAATATATAAATTTTGAATGTACATGTATGTTTCAGTCACCTTGGCTGAAGGTGAGTTCACCCTTTCCCAAACAAGACCTAGTTTTGACGTCCCTAGTAGAAATGACTTGGGAAAACTTTGAGACAAAAGAAGAAACAGCTGATTACCAGCAGTTTCTCCTTTTGTCTCAATATTTTCTTTGCCATATTTCACACAAATTCTATCTTTAATAACTTCAATTTTGTCATTTGCGGCAGTTTTTGAAGTGGATCAGCCTAAAAATCTTGCCATTTGGGAAAGAGTTTAAAGATCATTGAATGTCCGCATCAGAACTCCCTTTGGTCCTTTTTTGTGTGACAGGTCACATGTTAGTTATATTTAGAGGCCTCAAGTGAGCGATTTAACCCTTTCCCAAACAAGAACATTTTAGGTTGGTCAACTTCAAAAACTGCCACAACTGACAAAATGGAAGTTATTAAAGATAGAATTTGTGTAAAATATAGTATCGAAAATATTGAGACAAAAGGAGAAACTGCTGTTTATCAGCAGTTTCTTCTTTTGTTTCAATGTTTTCCCAAGCCTTTTCTATAAGGGGTGTCAAAATCAGGTCTTGTTTGGGAAAGGGTTAAGCACCTGTTGTTATTGTTCTATTTTGCTTGTTTGTAAATTTAGAAATCTAAAGAAATACATTTGCATACTGGAGTGCTTTGAAATTTTATCTAGATTTTCTTCTGTGTAACATATTGCTTCTTTTCAACAAAAACCTTGTAACTGCAGCTTAACATAAGCTGCAGTTACGAGGTTTACTTTGAGAGGGGCGATATGGTTTGATTTATTCAAACCACATGGGAGTATCTTACAAGATACAAATTTTTACTTGTTTGAATCTACAAAGAAATTTTTTTAATATTAGATTTGCACCGGTGAGGTTCCTTGATTGTATTAACTCTCTAAACCATATTTTAAGGGTTTTAAAACCTTGAGAGAAAAACTTACACTTTTGAGTTTTCCATGGAAGACTTAGTTTTGATGTCCTTGGAGAAACTGATGCAAAAGAGGAAAAAGCTGATAACTAGCATTTTCATCTTATGCCACAATACTCTCTTTGCTAAATTTTCACACGATCCATTAAAGTGACATTTCAGATTTTTTTGTCATAAATTTTACTTTCATTTTTATCTGAAAGAGCATATTTCCTTATGAAAATTCTGAAATTTTCAAGCCAAAATGTTGCGCCGTTTACGAGAAATTTATATTTTTGTGTTAAAATTGAACAAATTGTTGTGGACAACAGTTCGGATTTATATGCAATTTTATCGATTATGTGTCAACTTTAAATGCGTGTTTCTCGCTTATTGGCAACAACTTCAAAAAACTAATAGTATTTGTACTCATTAGAATAACCAATCTTGGCATCAAGACATACTTTGAAAAATTGAAATTGGAATGAAATGTCCCTTTAAGAATATGTAGTTTGTCTTGTGCAACAGCAGCTGTCAAATCGGAACACTTTTATGCCTAGGAAAGTGTTAAAAGAGGTACCTAACAACAAAATAGATATTATTTCAATAGATAAAAATCATTTACATTTTAAGATTAGAATACAATTCGATTGCTCAGTGCCAAACGGTTGTAACTGCCTATATGTTTATAAGCACGCTGAGCCATCAAATTGCCGAAGCTGTGCTTGCAAGCCTTGCACGGTTGTACAATGTTTCATAAACATCTTAAATTGCTATAATGACTTATAATCATATTTGGACAATAATTTGTATTTTCATGTAAACGATAAGCTTTGATGCTTTTTGTGTTTGAATTGCTATTTCACATTCTTTTACAATTTTCTGGCTGTGGTCTAAGGCTTTTTCTGTCCTCAAACTTTTATATTAGTCATAAACTGGTAAAAATGGCATAAACAGAAAACCATAATGTTGTTCTCACATATTGCGTATTATTGTAACCCACTTCTCATTGCATTTTATTTATTTTTCATCACTGCCCTTTTGTTTTGCTTGAAATCTGCTGTTCTTTTTGTTAACCCTTTTCCAAACAATGAAATTGTATATTGGTCTAAAATCAAAGATGTTGCAGAGGACAAATGTGTGTTGATTAAGATACGAATTGTGTGTAATGTAGCTTTGCAAATATTGAGGCAAAAGGAGAAAATGTTGGTTTTCAGCAATTTCCCCTTATGCTTCAATATGTTCCCAAGCTTTTTTTAATAGGTAGATCAAAACCAGATCTTGTTTGGGAAAGGGTTAATCTTTTTCTAGGTGAATAGGTGAACTTTTATGTCAGGATATGACTGAAAAATTGTTTGAATTGCTGTAAAACCCAAAAAGATTTTTAATCCTTTCCCAAACAAGACGCCACATGGTATTGGCGTCCCTAAGGCTTTGGAAAATATTGCAGCAAAAGAAGAAAACATTGATTTTCAGCATTCTCTCCTTTTGCCCTATCATTTTTTGCACTATATTTTAAACAAATCCTCTTTTTATTGGCATTCATTTTGTCTTCTGCTTTGAAATTGGACTAGCCTAAAATTTTGCTGTCTTGAAATGGGTTAAATTTGAAACGACCTTTACCATTTTGAAATTTTGTGTGGTTTGTGAAAGGTTAAATATTGTCTAGTAATCGTTAATGTTTTAGATTCCATGATTAAAAAAGTGTGAGATTGAAATGTTTGTGTTATTGCAAAAACCTCGTAACTCCAGCTTGATTTAAGCTGGAGTTACGGCACAATGTTTGTGCTATTGCCAAAACCTCATAACTCCAGCTTAGTTTAAGCTGGAGTTACGAGGTTTAGCAATAACATGGACAAAATGTTTGTAGTGCCATATATATGTTTACTGTTCATGTTCTATTTGTTATTGAAAGTTTGTTCAAGTTTGACTCTCTTTCCTCTTCGAAATAAGCTTTTCAGCAAATAAAACTTAGAAAAAAAGATCTGTTTTGTAGTTTTTGGCATCCGTTGAGATTGGAGCCTATCCACCTTTGATCTTCAAAGGAAAGATAGATGGAGAGCAGGAGTGAAGACAGCCATGCGTGCCGCAAGTCAGTTAACTGGAAGGGAGCACCCTGATGTGGACCATGCTCAGGGCGCCCAGTAACCTATAAATACCTATAAAATCCTATATTTCTGGACCTTACCTATAAAAACCTATAATATCACCCATTTTGCCCCAAATACCTATAAATACCTATATTTTTGTGTCTTGGGTAAGCGATGATTACAAATCTAAAACAAATACTTTGAAAATAGCAGTTTTCTATGATTTAAAAGTAATTGTTATCTATCAATATACAGTAGAAATTAGTATATTCCTTTCAGGCCTCTTTCAAACTTCAATGACAGGGAAAGACTGATCAAACATAATATTTATCATTTTTGAAGAAGCTTGCATGTATGTTTTGTCATCTTTTACTGGTATCGACCATTCAATTTAGTGTATATGTGCCTTTTATGACCAGTAAAGTTCTGTTCAAATAACTTTAAGCAAGTAATACTTATGGACAAATGAATGATAATATCGGTATCTTAACATGAATGCAGGGGGAAAACCTTTATAACTTGAAGCAGGTCAGCTTTTCTTCTGATATACAAATCTAAGGTTGAGTTTCTGTCCTGAAGTTATCATCACATAGTCAGTACCAGTCTTGAAATACGTTCTGGGGGAGGGTATCTTATTCAGTAATTACATGGACAAGGACAGTCTACTTCTACTGCATTGTTTGACCTATGGCATTGAAAATGATATGTGAAACTGTCTTTTGACCCTCTACCAAAATACTAATTATCCCAAATTCATGGTAGGATAAAAACTGGCCCTATGTTGTTGGGTATCAGATTTCATATAGGGATAAAGAGGGAAATCTTGTAAAATCTCCTTCGCATAAACTGTTTTGCCTAGGGCTTTAAACTTGATATAAAGAATTGTCTCATGGCCCTCTGCCAATACTTTTCAAATTATATTTGTACAATCAAAATTGGCCATGTTTGAGTATCAGACATAATATACAGACAAAGCAGGAAATCTTACGCAATCTTCTTTTCCTGAATCATTTGACCTAGGGCTTGTCAATTTGCTGTATAGAACCACCTCATAGCCCTCTACCAATATCCTTTAAAATATTGTGGAACAATGACAATTGGCCATATGTTGTTTGATATTTTATTTCATGAGAGACAAAGTAGGAAATCATGATCATTCTTTTTCTCCTTTAGAAATAGTTTTGCCTATGTCTTTGAAAGTTGGTTTGTAGAAATTGTCTAAATTCAGGCCTACTACCAAATCACATCAAAATTTTTTGGTTCTGTTAAATTATCCCTATGTTGTAGAAAATATCAAATTTCTTTCATTTATCTTCTACTCCAAAACTATTTAACCAATGACTTTCAAATGTGGTGTGTAGAATTGTCTAATGACCCTCCATCAAAACACTTCAAAGTTTTGTAGAATTGTGAAATTTGGCACTATGTTATAGAGAGATTCCATATACAGACATTGAACTTTGAAGGAAATCTAGTGCAAAGTTCTCATGACAAATCATTTTTCACAGACCCTTTATTTTTACATGCATCATGACAGCATGGCTCTCTGCCAAAATTCTTCAAATTGCCTTCTTGATACGAAAATTGGTTGGAAGTTTGGGTCTTGGATGAGACAGAAGATATCAAATACAATCATTTTCTCAAAGTCTCAATGTTCTCTATGGTGAGAGAGAAATGTCCTTCTTGGCTCTCATGTCCTGATACGTTTATGGTATTCTCTGGAACACTTTAATTTTCAGAACATTTAGCCAATAGATGGCTGTCTTGTCTGTTTCTCCTGTTGTCCTTTTAATAACAGAGAGCTGGAAGGTAGTGGTGGTGATAGAGAAATGTTTAAAGTAGTGTTTTCTTCATCATAAACACAACCTATATTATCCTATATTTCTTGCTAACTGATACCTATATTATTGGGACATACCTATATTTTTGACACCATAAGTCACTAGGCACCCTGCATGCTTCTACCCCTGCCTGTTAGATATGAAACCCGGGAGTCAGTGAGTGTGTACTGTACGATCTTGAAGGGGTAGTCACGTGGTCTTGTGTATGCCATGACACCGGATGTTAGCAATTGTTTTATCGTTAGTAGAAGATCAAAACATCGTAATTCCAGCTTGAAAAAGATGGATTTAAAAGTTTCTGATCTTCCACCGACGATTCAGAGGCCAAATGATTGATATATAAGTACCTTCGTATTCCCCATAACTTTCGTGTTACTGTAGTGACATTCTCGGATATAAATAGGTCAAATGTTGGATAACCAATTGGTGCATTGGATTGTATACGTACTGTCGCAATTAATGCCAATAATTTTTGGTTAGGAGCTCAAGCAGTTTAAGGTTGTCGAATTATTCGGGCGACGTCTAAAACATTTGGCGGTGGAACTTTACACCGTCGAATGTTTACGATCGCGACCGAGTAGGTTCGGATACGTAACGACGCAGTCCGATTAAATCCGATGTTTTATGAAATTCAATCTCAAAATGGCCACATCACGGGTATTCTACCTTAACTGCAATGTGTTGAATGCGACGCATAACCTTGTCCAATACTTCAGTACTCATTTGTTTCCTTCAAGGTCAAATATTGAGGCAAACATCAGAAAAAATGCAGTTCGACCATTATCCGGGAAAGTATTAACCTATTACCACACAGTGACGCTTTTTGACTCCCCACAAGATAATGGTTTTGGAAAACATAGTGGAAAATGAAGAAATTGCTTTTGACAAGCAATTTCTTCATTTCCCACAATATTTTCTATCCCAAAACACCAATAAATGTCAAATTTCATTGGCCTAAAATTGTTTCCTGCAACATCTTTGAATTTGGACAAGTCTAATATTTTGTTGTTTAGTAATGGGTTAGAATGTTGACTTGACCATGGTTTTATTGTCAACATGTTTCGCTCGGATACATCGATTAGATGAGAGATAATCAAACCCCTTTCTCGACTATCCCGTTTGGCGGCCACCCTCACCACTTCGGTTGGGAATGTGAACCATTCTTCAGAATTTTATGACGGTGGGAAATTACGTGACACAATGACAACAACAATTGCAGAAAATCGTTAATAATTCAGCTAATACGTTACCGATTTGAAAATGATTTGAAGTAGAGAAGACCAGTGTTAAAAGTCAGGGAATTTTTGATCGCATGTATGGCGTCTTAATTAACCCCTTTGACAAAATTTCAGACTGGTCCTATTTGAAAGACAGAGGCTCGGTAGGGATGTTGTGGTACTGGTATGAGAAATGAGAAAAATACATGGTTAGGTGCTCCAGTCACCGCGATGTGACGTAGTAGTTGAAAGAGGTGTTAAACCCCAATCAATCAATCTATCAAGAAATTTGAAAGCTACTGCAGTAGACTAAACAGAAGGGATGGAATATTATAGTATTTGCATGTAAGAACTCCTTAGATAGAGATATTCAAATGGTATTTTGATCGTGTAACAATTAGGCATATACAGTGTTTTTATTTCATATTTTTGTTGTAATTGACTTTCAGACATATTTCAGTTTTGTTTTGCAGACGATATAAAGCAGACGACAGGTGATTTGTATCTGATCATTATCGCATTGTCTGCCGCAGGGATTGTTTAACTCTTTCCCAAACGACACCGTTTTTCATTTTCAAAAATGGTGCAGACGATCAAATGGATGTTGATAAAAATAGGATTTTTTACAATATAGCATGGACAATATTGAGAAAAAAGATTATCAGCATTTTCTTCTTTTACATCGATGTTTTTTCAGGAGTGTCAAAAATCTCACTATGTGGGAATGGGTTAATGCTTTTCCCAACGAAATTACAGGCTCGCCAAAATTCAAAATAATTGCAAAGGATAATATAAATGCTATAAATATTGCGGGGGAAATGGATTCCATGGCATGGAAATTATGGGACAAAATGGACAAAATGAGAAATGCAAGACCGCATTGTGAAATCCAAACCAAAACATTATCATGACGTCATTGTGTCTAATAGAATATGCTTAGGAAACAATGAGGCAAGAGAAGAAAATACTAATAACTAGCATTTTCTCCTTTTGCATCAATATTTTCTGGGCTATATTATATACAAATACTTTCTTTGCAACTTTCATTTTGTCGTCTGCAACAGCTCTCGAATTAGACCACCCTAATTTTTGCTATTTTGGGAAAGGGTTAGAATGAAAAATTATTTTGCAAAGTATTAACGTCTTCCTAAACGATAGATATACAGACATGCAAAAAACACAAGAATTTCCTACGATTTCATGAGTTATTCCTATATATATCAAAAGGTAAGTATCAAATATTAAGGTAAAAGAAGAAACAAATTTATCACCAGCGGTTCCCCTTCCCTCATTTTCAAACTTCAGACAATATCCGCTCTTCGTCTGCCGGAGGGATGTTTAATTAGATATTCAGATATCGTCGATTTATTTCCAAAACATGCTAAATAAAGTCGCTATAAACTATGGTTACTACATTTTAGGACGAAAATGAAGAAATCACATTCGTGTATCGAAAACAAAACCGACAAATAGCAGAAACATAATAACAACTATTGTGAAGAAATAAATCATAAATTTGTGAAACAATGGATAAACTTATAGTGACAGTTCTTCTTGGATTAATTCAAACGTCAGGTTGGTAGTATTGTCATTATTTTGATTCCAATATACCTATCAGTTGTAAGATGGGTCGTCTGTCTTTTTGTTTTATCAATATTTTACCCAATTTTACCCTGATATTATCCTTGTGCATTCTTTTTTTTTTTTTTTTTTGATCGGGATGATGAGCAACAGGACTTGTAGACATTTTTTAAAGTTTAAACGATTTGGAAATCCATGCAATTTTCATTTAAGTGTAAGCTAATTATGTTTGTGCAATTTAATATTATTCTATGTGTGTCAATTCGCGTCGATTCTCCTACCAATGGTTCGATAATGGTGACCATATGTGTAAGCTAGAGGCCCTAAAATGATATAGTGGTTTATGGGTACTCATTTAATAGAATTCCCTCGTTAAAACTATCCAAATGAGTACCCACAACATGGGGTTTTTATTTGAAAGAACAAAAGTTAGAACGCCTAAAGTTATCCTCTCTTGTCTGTTGCTCTGTATGATTATGAACTAAAATTTTGAACAAAATTATTCTTTACAGAAAGTACATGGTCCCTTTGGGACGCCTGGACTCCGTGTTCGGTGACGTGTGGGGACGGCATACAAACGAGAGAACGGACATGTGTTGACGGAGATCCGAAAACCTGTATCGGTCCTAGTATCATGTATAATGCATGCAACCTGGGCGACTGTCATCCACCATCAGGTAAAATATGCCGTTACGTTATAGGCTTGAATATATAGTGATTCACTGAACCTTTTCCACCCATTATTAGACAAACTATGATAATATATATCATGTCCTAAATGATAAAAAAGTAGGGACCTACAGTTATTTTTACAACTCAGGTAGGCATACGTTTGAGTTTCAGACATTCAGGAATAATTTGGTAGACACACACTTAGATAGAAATATAAGCTTAAAATTAACTTGTGTTATATACAGCAAGCGTTTGTTCAGCATATATGTTTACTTCATGTACCATCATTATATTCCATATTTTAACTAAAGTTAATCGTAAACTAAAAAGGGCATATTTTTAAGTTTAATAGTGGATTTTTAAGTTTAATATTGGATGCTAGATTGGAGTGGACTCATTTCTTGTTAAAAAAGGCAATCATATTGTTAGCAATTTGCTGCTTATTAGCAACACCACAGGGCTTCTACTTATTCTTAAAACTTTACGAACAAGCTACTTATTCTATCAGCAATTTCCAATCAACTTATTTGAAATTAATATTTTAGATGTATGGTCGGTGTGGGGAGAATGGAGCGGTTGTTCAAAGACATGCGGTGGAGGTGAGCACGTGAGAAGGCGGGGCTGTTTACTTGGTGACGTCAGCGAATGTTGTGTACACACGGATCCGAAAGGCTGCGAATATGAACATTACCAGACACGTGAATGCGTCAACGAAGATTGTCATGGTATTTTATGATTCTATAGACCTTTCGAAACTTTAAGCATTTATTACAGTAAATTTCGCGCTTTCAAAGGACCTGTTTCCTAAGAATGGCTCATGAGTATTTCTTGCATTCTTTGAACGTGTAATCATATCCATATTTTACGATCGAAGTCTCTGCTTTTGTATGTTAGACTGTTCTCGATATCTTGCATAAAGGCCAGTACCATAACAAATGAAACCAGAGTTATCAATTCTCAAGAGTTCTCAATTCCGTAGTTTGTTTTGCTTGCTTGCTATTTGTCTGTGGTAGAGATTTTTGTTACCATATAAACTGATTTTACTCCTATTTTCGCTACTTGAATGTAGAAACTAAAAAGAGTCGCACTACCTTAAATGTTTTGCTTGTCCTTCTGTTGTTAACACTAAAAAGTAGGCATATCAGTATTCAAATTTTTGCTATATTAATGTATTGAAGGTATTAAAATGCTTAGATCTGAAAACCAGCGAATAGACATACGCACGGCTGTATTTTTTTTATCAAAAAATCTATTCATACTCGTATATATAAATATACGTGTAAATGATAGGTTTTTGTGTAATCCAATAATTCAGGTCACTGGTCGGACTGGCGAGCGTGGAGCCAATGTTCGGAGAGCTGTGGTGAAGGGAACCAGACTCGAACGCGAGACTGTGAACCTGCAGACAATGTGTGCACTGGTCCTAGTGTGCAGACGCGATCCTGTTATACGCAATGTACTCCCGATGTTAATGGTAGGTTTATGAAAAGGCCAAATGCCTAACAATGGATAAGCTTTTAATCATAAGAAATAAATATATACAAAGTCATATTCTAGAAAGTTTTACGTATGTTTTCCACATATCGGTGCATATAAATACGTTTGGGATCTGAGTAGCCAACATATTTCTTGACGATAGAAATGAATACACTTAATGAAACAAAATTTCAAATTAATTATATTGACCCACATTACCCTTGTAGCTTAAAATAAATTAAAAAAAAAACATTTCTTTCAGGTCTTGAAGATAGTATTTCCTGTACATATTCGAATCCATGTCAAAATGGCGGCGTGTGTGCCCATGGTGAATATCACGTGACGTGTTTCTGTCACGGAGATTGGCGGGGAAACGATTGCAGTAGTAGTAAGTTACAGTTTTAGGCCTAATTGTTATTATCCCAGTTTGTACGTTTGATTTTAAGGGTTTTTTAGCTCGACTTTTCGAAGAAAATGAGAGCTTATACTGTCACCCGGGCGTCGGCGTTGGCGATGGCGTCGGCGTTGGCGTTGCAACAAAGGTTAAAGTTTTTTCAAACATCAATAACTTCCATACTATCAAAGGGATTGAACCCAAACTTGGAATACTTATTCACCATCACACCCTCTACCTTACTATCATGGCCCATGACCCTGGGACCACTCTATTTGGAGTTATGCTCCCTTTATACTAAGCAACTTAGAAAGTCGAGCGCGCTGTCTTCGGACAGCTCTTGTTTCTGATTACTTTACTGACTTACCGAAAAATAAGTGTACTCTGCCATTTATCATTAGGCTAAATTTGAACCGGAAGTGAGCATACCGTCACAGTTCACATACTCGCTTCTTTTCAACAAAAACTTCCGTAACTGGAGCTTAAAACAAGCTTCATTTTAAGCTGCAGTTACGAGACTTTTGTTAAAATGCGACAATTCTTGCCCTTTTTGAATTGGCGTTTCCTGTGATAGGGAAGACATGGTCGACGGTCATTACATTAATGTAGACGCCCCATTGCATTATATTAGGAGAGTATTATTTACCGTCTTTCATTTTTTCTTTGGTTGGCTAAATTATGTCTAAGAATGGGGTGGGGATGGGGGTGATTGGGTGTTACACACGAGACATTTAAATGTATGTAATAAAATGGATGGAATATTTCACACGTGTAATCATTGTACCAAGCTTTGCCATCTGTTTCCGCCACTTACCAACTTCGAAGACTTTTATCACCGACATCATGTACACCTGATCATGTACTAGTATTCCACTCTTTTTCAGTGTGCATAAGGCCAGACGAACAGAACGTTTGCAACAATAAGGAAGGCATATTTCACATGTGTAACAACTGTACCAAGTTCGTCATTTGTTCCCGCGGTTTACCCATCTCAATGGCCTGTGTTGATGGTAGAATATGGACAGGTGATGGATGCAAGCTCCCGACTGAAACAACATCCATGTGTATTGAGTGGTGAATACGGAAAAGCTAGTGGCCAGCTTGTCGTGTGTGTTTCTTTTTATAGGTCTCAATAATTGACCTGTCAGAGTATCTCTAACTATTAGCTAGAGATACTCTGCCATGTCATTCATGGGACCTATAGGCAATACCAAGCACATGAATGAAAAAAGTGAAGATAAAAGGAAGTGCTCAGCCGGACAATCATTGTAGAAATGTCTCGAAAATTTGTATCATCCATATGATTTGTCATTTTTCCAAGCCAAAGATTATACCTCCACTTTTTTCCTTACAAACTGTAAGGAACAAAGTGGAGGTAGAATCTTTGGCTTGGGAAGATGATGCTATTTTGTGAACATTATACATACATATGCAGAATTACATTTTGAATGTGTACACAGATTCTTTATTCTATTTTTATACCAATTTTCTTCCAATTTAAAAGCGATTTTAAACGTACTCTCACATGATAAAAGCGGTAAATAAATTCGGTATTTAATAATGATAATAATTTTGTGCCTCCGAATATGTCATAGGATCATGTCGGAAGCGGCCAAAAGAGACGAAAAATAATTGCCCGGTTGCACACATCTCCGAGTCCAAAGTTACGTAGAAAAGTATTCTGCAATGTAGAAGATTTTGACTGTAATCTGTCATTTATTAGGCATTGAATATGTGCTTTTGTCTTAAGGTAGTCCACTTTTGAGATTTAAGCGACGTCGGAATTATTCGGGCAACTTCGTAAACATTCGGCGGTGGAACGTTCCACCGCCGAGTGTTTACGACGTCGCGCGAATACGTTCGGGTACGTATCGAATGTTAACGACGTTGCATGAAAAATTCCGACGTCGCATGAATCTCATTAGGGGTGCTCTACTTTAATATAATGTCCTGAATGATGTTTGACAGTATTCCAGACATGAACCGGGGCGATTAACACAAAAAGAAATGGCTTTCAGACGAAAATGAAAAGTTCAACTTGAAACATGAAATGCTGTTTTTATAGAAAATGTTAATAGAAAAAAGAAAATGTTGAGTTTCAACATGTTCTTATTTTCTTGTTGAGTTTCAACATTTTCTAATTTTCTCTTATTATTAACCATATTTTGCCGTTTAAAAAAAATAAGCGTTCGATGTGTTTACCCTTTGTAAACGGAAAATTAAAGAACTGAAGACGACAATTATGATGTCATGAGCTGCATATGTATAGGGTTTGCAAACGTCAATTATGACAAAGAAAATATTTAGGCTAAAGGAGGAAACGCTGCTCTTCAGCAATTTCTCATTCAGCCCCCATGTTATCCAGAACCTTTTGTGGAACGGACGCCCAAACCATATCTTGTATGTGAAATGGTTAAAGGTGGACAAGCGCTATTAACATAATATAAACGCACATTTCATTGTCTTGTGCAGGTTTCGTTTTAGACCACCAACTTCAAATAGTCAATCCAGTAAAGTAACCACCGAGTATGAAAAAAGAATAACAATTTTATTATTGTAAAACCATTGGATTATGTTCACAAAAATCTTAGTTCACCTTACAAACAATTCACGTACACAAGGTTGGACAGACAATATGAAACATAATGAATAACTACCTTAATTAATAAGTTAAATGACTCCAGAAAGCAAACTGGCTTTCAGAATATGGAAATGGTGACCTTGAATAATTTGGATCGAACTTGAGACAGTCTACAAGTAGACTACAATACAGTAGATAATCACGCGATACAACAATTTCAGAAAGTCTTCAATAATTTTGTTAATACGGCACCTTCTCTGCTTCAAAACGAATTTAAACCGGTCACGTAGGCCTATTAACTAAATTATTGAAGATTTTATGCATTTGTTGTGTCACGTGATTATCCACCGTGTACAATTAGGCTAAGCCTGGTCTGAAGACATGGCATTCTCAAATGATATAAGGTCACTTTCAACAGCCAGACTCAAATATTTTCATCCTAAACGTAAACTCCATATACGAGAAACTTTCGAACGTGCACATTCGTATACATTTAGTTTTAGTGCACGTTTCTTGTCAAAAGGTGCATGTTATCGCTATTTTGTGTGCGTACAGAAAAAATGTTGAGATTTAAAATCATGTTTTTATATCTTTCTACTCACACTAATATAAAGCAAGCGTGAACAGAAAAGCACAGTGTGAAATTTGAACAACTGAGACACACGCAAACAAATTGCAATATCTATACAAAAACATTTGTACAACACATAAACAAATGGAAGTTTTAAATATATCACAGATGCATTAATGATTACTTAGTCACAAAAAGGAATTAAGGTAATACAACCCAAACCAATACGACTTCATTTTTTAACTGTAACGTAAAGCACTTAAATAATGTCGATTTCGAATAATAATGGTATCCTTTTTGCTTTTGAGAAGTTTGGACCTGAAGCCTACATTTGAAATAATTATTATCTAGCTGACAAAAGATTAAGGCAAAATTGGGTTGCACTACCTTGAAATACTTTCAAATACTTTTGATTCTTTCTCTTTACCAAACAAGGAAACGTTTTAGGTTCATTAAGGGTTGATACCCGTATGGTTCAACATTGGATCACATTTTCTCGCGATTAATTTAAAAAAAATGTAAAAAAAAAAAAAAAATGATGATACACACTGAAAAGATGGTTATCAAATAAGATAAAAGTAACTCTCTAATACGCATTTAGATAACTTGTAGTCGATATTGATCGATATTCTAGTAGTAAAAGATGAAAAAATATTTTTGAAATTGCATAAATCTGTTTTAAGACTAATTCCATTTACACTGGCAGAAAATGAAGAATAAATGCCATTGTCTTGATTGTTCGCTCATTTCGCTTGAACTGTTTTTGTTTTTGATACGACCGTAATCTCGTGCGCCGGAGATCTGCTTGCGGTTCCGAATGGTGACGGACTTTGCCGAAGCCATGGTGTGTTTCGTCGGAATCCGAAGCTGCCATTGTAGCCAATCACGGGTTTGATTCCCTGCATGAACTGCGCATGCCCGTCAACTAGTTCCCTCGAATGGCCTGTAAAAAATAAAACGCAGATTTGAGTGTTAATACATTACAAGATTGCAATATTTTTGGACTGTTCCAAACTTAATGATTTTGCAGGTGACACTTTTAAGTGAATGCAATTTTACATTTCTTGTCTTCCTGGGTAAAAAACGCATTGTGGTAAATAAATTCTTGTCCGAAGTAATTTCTTCATTTTCCTTCAAGTTTTTCCAAAATCGTTTTCTTTTGGGACATAAAAAGGTGACATTATGTGGAAATATGTAAAATCAGTTGTCAGATCTGTAAACGAAATAGTAAGCAAGCTGACCAGTACAAAGTAACTGTATTTATTGCCTTGTTAAAGGGCAAGAAACTTAATCCATTAATTTAATTACCAAATAACACCATCAAATCACATTGTGAAAACCAAAGCTGTTGTGCGTTAGAAGTTTGAAATAACAAAAACGATGTGGAAACGATCATTTACGTTTATTATTTTCATTTTGTTTGTTTCGTTTTAGGCCTATCTATTTGTTATTTTTGTGAACCAACAGTAGGCCTATGTAGTACCATTTATTTCTACAAATAGCTATCTTTTTCTCTTCTGGCGACACTTTCTGCGTGTTCATGCTATTTTTATGTTCCAATATTTGTATAGAGGTTTTAGAGATTTAGCAGAGCTTAAGCTACGTTGCACATTTATCCTTGACCGGATTAATTGACATGTACTATGTTTCATTAATCCCATATTAATTCCATTTCAATACCGATATGAAATATCCTTTGACCAACCAAGTTCAATATTACATATATACAGAAAAACATTTATTCCTTGTCCCTTTTCCAAACAATGACCTCTTTTAACGACCCCTTTATGTGTGGGTTAAGAACCTTTTCGGGAAAAGGCTGAAATGCTGATAGGCAGCATGTTTTTTTTCCATTGCTTCAATGTTTCTTTGCAATAATAAGAATAGCTTCCACAAAGTCGACCAAGGGTCATAAATCTGCCTAAATATTTGTCACAGTTTTGGAATTTGGTCTATATAGCTATGTCGTATTCAAGCACACAAAAACCGTTTCGACGTACGATGTAATTTAGTTTTAGAATAAAAGAAAACCTATATAACAAAATTCTAAGCCGGTTGACATAAAAATACCATATTCTTAAATCTAGCTAGAAATCGGAAATATTTCTTTCAACAGAGGTCAAACCTAAAGCCCATTAACAAATCTCTGTCGCATTTCTTACTACAGACAACTTATGTTCGAATTTACGAGAAAAATTCGCATGTCTTAAATGACATTTCACAATTATTTTTTACATAAATTTTACTTTTATTCTATCTGAAAGATCATATTTTCTTATGGAAATTCTGAAAATTTCAAGTCAAAATTTTGAACCATTTACGAGAAATGTATATTTTGTGCTAAAATTAGACAAATTGTTGTGGACAACAGTTCAGATCTATTATATATAATTAGCCATTTCTGTCCTAACTTTAAAGGCGCATTTTTTTCGCTTTTAAATAACAACTTCAAAAAACTGATAGCATTTCTACTCATTGGAATAAATAATCTTTGCATCAAAACATAGGCTACTTTTAAAAGTGAAATAAATATGAAATATCACTTTAAAGACGTTTTCGGGAGTTTGTTAGTGCGCAACTTCGTGCGCATTGAAATTATTCACTCTTGACAGCCTCGGTGGTGCAGTGGATAACGCACTCGACTTGAAACCCGGAGGTTCCGGGTTCAAACCCCACTGGGGGTGTGTCTTTTCGCAAGACATTTAAAAGGGAACGATTTTTTCAAGTAAATTGTGCCGTAATTTCGGACAAACTAATGAATTTCGTGTGTTTTATTATAAAATCTCGTAACTACGGCTTGATATAAGCCATAGTTACGAGATTTTATATCAACACTGACTGTTTATCAAAACATAACTGTAATCCCAGTCTATTTTAGTGCAAAATTCCAACAAAATTAATATGGTGACCCCCTTTTTTCTTTTTACAATTATTATCAGCATACTTTAATGTACAAAATATGTGAATTTAAAAAAAAATAAATTCGTATTTTTTTTTTATTTCGATTTTTGTGCATTATTTGAACGAAATTTGTGGGAAAAATGTGCCTTTTGCGAAATAAGTAGCAATTTGTAAAACCACATTCCATTGGAACTTTTATTTTTCTACTCATTACATGAATTCCACATCTTGTTTGTAATACAAACTGAATCGTATGACCAAAGAAATATGTTAGATATGTGATAAAGGTATGAAAAATCATGTATTTGTTAAGATAGTGTGTATTTTTCAAAAAATAAAAAAAAAATCATGCAAAAAAGGTTTACAGGTGTGTTGCAAGAATGCAAATACAAGGAAAACTAATATGGTGACCCCACTTTTTCTTTGCATATTTGAACTAGGCATACTCTAAAGAAAAAAAATATGTTAAAATGAGACAAATTAAATTCGGCAAAAAGAATCTAGCAAATGTCTTTAACGGACCATTGGACCTTTTCGAATAAAGATTTGTTCGAACAGCCATTGTACCAACCGAAAATATTCGACCCTCGTAAGGCCACGTGATTTTCTAGTTTCATTTTGGAAAACTATTTTCACTTTATGCCATACGAACGATATTTGGATATAGAGATTATCAAATGTCAACGAAATGACGTCATTGATACATGTAGTTACCTCCGCCAGCCTCGTTTCTGAGATGTACATACTGGTACCCGGCACCTTTCTCTTCAAAATAGTCCATCACTCGTCCGTCTATAGACGTACCAGGGTATGTCTGAAATGGTAGAAGGAGTTCGATTAATTCAAATTAATATGGTACAGTCGACACTCGTTGTGTCGAAATCGGAGGGGGCGTCAAAAAAATCTCTACAGGTCTATCCGGAGTTCGACTCATCCGATTTTGTTCGGTTTCGATAACATTGATATTTGATCGTTTTTTAAACTAATCAAGTACGATTATTCTTGAAATATAGTAGGAAAAGGAAAGAAATTGCTCGTTTCGAGCAATTTCTATCATTTTCTCACTAAATTTCAATGGCTATATTCAGTTCGGAATTATTTTATTTGAAAAAAATTATGTCCATTGAAGAGGACGGGACCAGATTGGAATTTCGACTTTAGCGAAAATTCGACTTATCCGATGTTGGCATAACGAGTGTCGACTGTATATTACATTGAGGTTTGATAAAGCAGAGGGTTGTGTTTTTCAGTCTGTACTACCTATGTGTTTTATTATAGTTTTGCTTTGACATTAAGACAGGTGTTTTCTTTTGTATAAATGCTAGGTTCCAACTGCCGATCAGATCAACTCGATCAAGCCCGATCAAGCGATCGAGTACAAAACCGAGCTCGATCGCCATGTGTGATCGAAAGTTGCAGTGCTCATGCTACCTTCTCGATCTAATTGCATGTCAAAGTAGAACATTTATCGGGAAGCAATCGTGTGATGAACGAGTAGAACATCGAGCTGACCGAGAATCGGTCGTGTCTGGAGATAGAGTGTAATCGAGTTAATTTTTTTACACGACCTGCACCCAACCTGCACCGTGATTACATCGACTTGTATTTTTGTGAGTTTCAACCGCATCCCGATCAGCTTGGCATCTACTTAATCTGTTCATCCGATGAAATCGACAGTACAGGTCGGATTTGATCGATTCGAGATCCATAAGAGGCCATTCGTTCGGGTTTGATCGGGGAATTTAAGTGATCGAGCAGATCGAGTTAATCTTATCGGCAATTAGATCAAAGCATTTGACTAATTAAAACAAAATGTTGCATTTTGTTTTGACCTTAATGCTAGGTTCCCACTGCCGATTAAATCTAATCGACCAAACAATCGAATTCAGATCGAGATCGATCGGCATAGGTAATCGGGAGTGGTCGAGTGATCGAGTTTAATCTGCATCGCATGGGTTTCTTTCTTGATTCTTTTTACTGCCAGAAATATTCTTGTGCGATCGAATAGAAAATTGATGCGGAAGCGATCGTGTATCGATCGGGTAGGATATTGAACTCTACGAGAATCAATCATGTCTAGAGATCGAGTTTGATCGGATTGGTATCTTTTACTGGACCTGCACTCAACCTGCACTCGATTACCTCGGCTTTCACTCGAATGAATCCCGACTATATCCTTAATCTACTTGACCTTTGCTTCATCTGTCGACCCGATCAAATCGACCGTAGAAGCCAAGCTGATCGACTACAGATCGAGAAAAAGTCATTTGGTCGGGATCGATAGGTGAATTTAAAGCGACATTTCACGATATTTTTCCATAAATTTTACTTTAATTATCCGAAAGAGCATATTTTCTTATGAAAATTCTGAAAATGTTGTCCACAACAGTTCGGATTTATAATATGTAATTTCTGTCTCAATTTAAATGCGTATATTTCGCTTATATACTAGTCAAAACTTCTAACCGGCAACTTACTTTCTGCCACAAAATAATTATTTGGTGACGTGGTGATCACATTTTGTTGTTATACATTGAATAGAATAATCATTTTTGTAGTAAAAAGATGTTACTGTTATTGAAATTCTGTCTAGAATGTTTTCAAACTTCGACCAGTTTCAAGGCACCCCTTATTTCAATTTTCTTCAATTTTAACATTGGTGGGTGGGGTACTTCGTAGAAATTCGGCTTATTTCTTGGCAATATGGATTAGACTTAACTTCTTTTTTCGAAAATAGTCCTCATTTATCGTTTGACTAGCAATATTGACAAATTATTTTCAAGAAAACAACATCTGATGTTATCTGAAATTTGAATTTCTGTCGAATTTCGCTGTTTTTGTGATTTTCGAAAATGGTGGTCCTTGTCTTTCACGTAATGTTCTCGAGTCGCATTGATTTTGCACCACTCAACGTTTGTGCGAAATGGTATTCAAATGGTCAGTCTTTCCAATGATGTAACCTTCTTTCCACTCAGATTGTTGTAATTATTTAAAAAACGAAAAAATCCAAGTGGCCGGTTAGAAGTTTTAACTAGTATATATATTGTGCCCAATCTCGTTTTTGGCCAATTTCGAAATTGGGCAAATCCCTGCAGAACTCATTTGCCTAATTTCATAACTATGCGAAATAGCTTATTCATAAATAATTTTACGGTAGATCGGGCCATTTTCTGTGCAGAACTCATCTTCAAAATGTCCTTTTTTATGAAGGTATCACAGTTAGCACTTTCAAAGTCATTTTAAGCAGTTTATATCCAATTAAAAGTTCGGTACCGAACAGCTAGAGTTCCGTACCGAACAGAAAATACGGAACTTTCACTTCCGTTTGTGCGGAAGTTGATTCGTACCCTAAGCATTTCGCACCTTATCTTTTATCAGAGACATAGATAAGCAATATATTGACAGTTGCATGTCTCTGTTTTTATCAATTCGTTTACACATTCAGCAGTACATCAAATTTATAGATAATATTGCCATAAAAATAATCTCTTCACAACATTCCATTTATTTATTGAAAAAGCTGCAGTTCCGTATTTTTTCGGAGCCTAAATTAGATCTATTGCTTTGGGCTTTCTAACCACCGAAATTATAATGGTTTCACTAAGTTAAATATCGGCATTTTAGGAATGGTTCTTTTAAAGCAAACAAGATTTATTATGAAGCTTTTCATCTGCTAAATATATGTGATCTACCATAAATCTGCATATTTATGTCAATTAATTTGATATGTTCTAATTTCATTTAGACTTTGAAGATAACTAACTCAAAATAGTGAGCTGGTTGTAAAACCATTCAAACAAGGGAAGCCCTTTCTGTGAAAAATACCATATTCAGCATTTTTCCCTGCATTTTTCCCTGCTCAATGAGATGTATAGGCCAAACTGTATCTTTAAGGGCTGTCAGAACAGCCGAACAAGCCAAATCATGCCCTACCATGCTAGCCAGAACAAGTGACCGACCCAGCCGAACAAACCGATCCTTCCCACCGTGCTGGCCAGAACTAATGACCAACCCAGCCGAACCAACCGATCCTTCCCCGCATGCTGGCCAGAACAAGGGACCGACCCAGCCGAACAAGCCGATCCTTCCCACCGTGCTTGCCAGATTAAGCGACCGACCCAGCCGAACAAGCCGATCCTCCCAACCGTGATGGCCAGAACCAGCGACCGACCCAGCCGAACAAACCGATCCTTCCCACCATGCTGGCCAGAACTAGCGACCGACCCAGCCGAACAAGCCGATCCTTCCCACCGTGCTGGCCAGAACAAGCGACCGACCCAGCCGAACAAGCCGATCCTTCCAACTGTGATGGCCAGAACCAGCAACCAACCCAGCCAAACTAGCCAATTCTTCCCACCATGCTGGCCAGAACCAGCGACCGACCCAGCCAAACAAACCAATCCTTCCCACCGTGCTGGCCAGAACTAGCAACCGACCCAGCCAAACAAACCGATCCTTCCCACCGTGCCGGCCAGAACCAGCGACCGACCCAGCCGAACAAGCCGATCCTCCCAACCGTGATGGCCAGAACCAGTGACCGACCCAGCTGAACAAGCCGATCCTCCCAACCGTGATGGCCAGAACCAGCGACCAAACCAGCCAAACAAGCCGATCCTTCCCACCATGCTGGCCAGAACTAGCGACCGACCCAGCTGAACAAGCTGATCCTTCCAACCATGCTGGCCAGAACATGTGACCGACTCTACTAAACCAACCGATTTGTCCCACCGTGCTGGCAAGGGTATAGGGTAAAAAAGGCCTGAAACCAGAAATGCCTAGTCCTAGTGTAAAGGCCCACTTTTTAAATTGATAAAAATACCCAAAAAGTGTATATTACATTTGAAGTTAAATATGATTTATGATAGATTATCATTAATGATTGGTAAATTGTTGATTTAATGTCCGGCTTAAATGCATTGGAACAATAATGATAATAAAATCAGAGCGAGAAATGGATCTTGTACTACTATAATCATTCTAATAAGTATGGATGATTCCGCTTACAGTACGACCTCGCAACGTCATGATGTCCTTTCTCGCATGTGGATAAATATCAATACACCAGGAGACAGGTTTCGTTTATCCATGAATGGCACTGTACTTTTGTTTTAAAATAGACTGGATTTTGATATTGACTGGGACCCACAGATGAAGATTTTACATTCTGGTGTACACGTTTACAATGCAGTGTCGTATCCAATGGGTGGGGGAGTTTTCGAGGTTCAAAGGAAACCCCTCTCAGCGGCGGATCCAGACTATGTAAGGGGGTTCGAAATTACAAATAGGTGGTTCGTTCTCTTATTATTAAAAAATTCTGACTGAATTTTTACATGTAATTGAAATAATTAGGATTCAGAGGAGGTTCGTTTGACTCCCGCATCCGCTCTGGATCTGTCACTGTCTCCGCAACCTGATTATTTCAATTCAATGCAGAAATTCAGTCAAAATTGTGTAATACTTGGAAAACGAACTTCTCTATTCGTAAATTCGAACCCCATCACAGAAATCCTGGATCCGCGGCAGTAACGAGTACGTAGGAAGTATCAAAATCAAAGTAAACCGTAAAATAATCATTATGTCGTTGTTCGATTCATTACTAATAAATCGGTGAGGAAAAAACCGAGAATAAATCGACAGAAATAGTTCTGCATTACACTGTCGCAGTAAACTGTAAATAATATCAACATTTCAGGCATTATTTGATTCAATTATCAATAAATCGGCGAAAAAATCGACAGAAATAGTTCTGCATGACACACGGAACTTACTGAATCATAATTTCGAAAATGGATGCCCAGTTTCGAAATTAGGCAAAGTTCCGTGCCCAGTTTCGGAAATAGGCATGCCCCATTTCGAAATTAGGCAAAAAACTAAAAAAAGGCACAACATATATAACAACTTCCAAAAACTGATCGCATTTATACGCATTAGAATAACCAATCTTTGCATCAAGACATACTTTTAAAAAAACGAAATTGGAATGTAATGTCTCTTTAAGCGGTTGATCGAGTTGATTTGGTCGGCAGTTGGAACCTAGCATAAAGCAACAAGGCCTAACTTTCTTATGTGATGAGAATACTGATGAACGAACAGTAAATTGACAAAATTCGAAAATGCCTCGATCCCTGCATTGAGAGAAACAGGTATCGAAACATACATTTTATCAAAAGGTCCTCATGTCGTGAACTGTCTGTAGTTTCCATCCTCGCGTCGAGTGTTGCCGGTAGTTTCCATAAAAAAAGTCCTCGTGTCTTTAATTAATGAATGGCATCCTCAGCACTATTGATCAACCATCGCTGTCATTTACGATCAACCAATCATAATGTTCATATATATAGCCACGTTTCTCCATTAGTGTTCGACCTACTTTTTGGACCAATGAAATTGCAGTAAATTTTAAAATTTCGCCACTATATTTCGCATAAACGGGCTGTCGGCTAGTTTATGTGACGTCTATACATAGCCATATCTAGTCTCCAATGAACCAAAAGCGAACACTAAGCCAGATAGAGTCTGTATAGTAGATTCTACGCGATATAAACATTCAAGGCGCTGTGCGCCTTTGAATGTTTATATCGCGTAGAATCTACTATACAGACTCTATCTAATAAATAAACATCGTCACAGAACCCCATATTTGTCCCACATTAACAAATTATAATATGGATTTATAACCGTGTTGTCTGTCAATTTGTAGAGTGAATATAGAAAAAAAAACAAAAAAAAACAATGGTTTGGAATGACAAGATAGCCACCCTTTCAGATGCTATTTAAATATGTTGTGAAAACATTGAGACAAAAGATGAAAATACTGATAATCAGCATTTTCTCCTTTTGAGTCAATATTTTTGGTGCTTCATTGTTTACAATTCCTATTCAAATAAAAAACGCATGTATATAGTAGTCGCGTCTTTTATACAGGAACAGTCTGGAGTTTTGGCTTTCGAGAAAGTGTAAAGTGGAAATGAATAACGATCGTACAATTCGCTCGCCTCTATTTGAAATACAAGTAGATGTAAAATGAGGCATAATGGAATTTTCTGCCATTTTGTCCGCATAATTGAAACGGCTGCTACCAATGTCTTCCAGTCGGATACTTCCACGGTGGTTAATCACATGACTTAGAATTTCCGATAATCCTCAATAATTTTGTCAATACTTGACCAATTTGAATTCGAATTAAAGCAGAGAAGGCGGAAAAATGTCAGGGATAGTCTGGACGTGGTAGATTTTTGAAAAATTAACTGATAAAAAAGTTATTGAATATCAACCAAAATTTTAGTTGATCTTCATTGACTTTTTTATCAGTTGAATTTTCAAAAATCCCCTACATCCATCTAACGCGTGACGTCTGTCCACATTCTCTGCTTCAAACCGAATTCAAATCGGTCCCATATTAACAAAGTTATTGAAGATTTTTTGAAGTTGTTGTATCACGTGATTAACCACCGTGACTTCAGAAAGAACTGTCGATTTTCAAGCATCACTTTATATCCAAATTTGGCAAATTACTACGCAGTGCGGTCAACTCCAAATTCTGCCGCAAAAAAGTACCAAGCAGAAAATAGAAAAAGAAATCATGGAAATATTAAGAGAAAACAAGAGCATGATGATATTCAGCATCTCTCTTTTTCACTCAATGTTCCCAATGGTCCCTAAAACGTCAAAACCAGATATGTATAAAGGGAAAAGAGTAAATGCCTTGATAATTTTTGTTTGCATGTTTTTCTCGAAAAGAGCGAAGTTTAAAACGAATTAAGTTGCGAAAATTACCAAACCCATGTCTGATTTTCAAGACGCCGGTGCAATTCTTCATAATCGTTTTAGAACGTGTTGAAAATATTATATATTGGAATGATAAATAAGATCTAACCCTTTCCCAAACAAGACTTTGTATCGACGTACATGAAGGGAATGGCTTTGGAAAACATTGAGGCAAAAGAAGAAAATGCTGATAATCAGCATTTTCTGCTTTTAACTCAATGTTTTCTGTGCTATATTTTTCACAAATTTTATATCAACATCAATTTTGTTGTCTGCAGCAGCTTCGAAATTGGGACAGCTCAAAATCGTGCCGTTTGACAAAAGGTTTGAATGTGGAGGAATTGTATAAAGTATATTTACCATTGTTAACAAATGGCAGGCTAACGTTGAAAATATGAATAGAATTATTATCGTAATATCGATCTATAGATTAAAATGGTTTAAACTTGGTGACAGCAGAAAATGTCCCAAAATATAATGTCCACACAATTTTAAATGAGAATAGTTTTGGCCAGATAAAAAGTAAATCAGTTTAAGTTTCGTTAAATTCACTTTCGCCTCTCTTCTCTTTACCCTTTCCTGAAGAAAAACATTTTAAGGTGGTCCAAATTGAAAGTGATTGCAAAGGTTATCTTTCCAAGTTGTTGAAATTCTAAAACTTTTCAACTTTCTTGATAGAAATAATTTTGGAAAATAAAGAATTTGCTTGTTACAGGCAAGTTCTTCATTTTCCGAATTGTTTTCTCCAGTCTTTTTCTTTGAGCGCCAAAAGGCGTCATTATGCAAGAATGGTTTAAACCGTACATACATGCGTCACATTAAAACATTAGGGTAAAAGAAGTAAATGCTGATTATCAGTATTTCACATTTTTCTCCTAAATATCTTCTGTGTGATAATGTACACACTATCTGCTTTTTGGACCAATCATGTCGTCGTGTGCAACTTTTTTAACCCTTGCACAATCGGTAAAATTTTAGGGTGATCCAAAGCAGCTGAAGATAACAAAATGGATGTTGAATTTGTATAGGCCTACAATATAGCATTGAAAATGTTGAGACAAAAGGAGAAAATGCATTAGAATTAGCAATTTTTCTTTGCCTCAATGTTTTCCCAAATATTTTCGGTTAGGAACGTAAAAACAAAGTCTTGTATGGGAAACGATAAGGTTGGACCGATCATAATTTGTTTATATTGGCATTCGCTTCTTAGTGTTCGACCTACTTTTTGGACCAATGAAATTGCGGTATATTTTAAAATTTTACCGCTCTATTTCGTATAAACGAGACTGCCGGCTAGTTTATGTGACGTCTATACATAGCCACTCCCCGTCTCCTATGCAGTTAAGCTTGACAAACACCAAGTCAGAAAGAAACTGTATGGTAAGTTCTACGAGATATAAACATTCAATGCGTTGTGCGCATTTGAATGTTTATTTCGCGTAGAATCTACTATACAGCCTCTATATATCTAATACTTAGTAATGGCTTTATATCGTTGGTTTTTACGAATGGTGGTTTTGGTATTGAAGACGGCGAAATTGGTCAAACGAAAACACATGTTCACACACACAATTTATTTGATGAAAATGCTTATAAAAACGAAACACACAAAATCATTCAGTTATCATTAAAAAGGTACAAAACACACAGCACATTTTGATTCTAAGATTCTGTACAATACATTAAGCAACCCCTTTGGAACATAAACTTTCAAAATGATCAAAATGATGATATTGAAATTGTCATTCGTTGTAATGAAACGATATTCAATGGAACAAACATAAGTTCGTAGGATTTAGAACAGTATTTTCCATACAAAATTGAGAAAAACAGTTAAAAGAAAACCTATCACCCGACGAGCCATTGGTAAATACTAACTTCAATAACGAGAATTTTTGCATTCAGACTTACAAATAATTACATTCTGGGTTAACAGCATACGTAAATACCGGACAGCATCTGAATACTGTATAACACGATGACAACTACGCATTTCGTCGATGTAATTTTAAAAATTCGTAACTACGGCTTGAACAACAATGACTATTTGACCCAGACTTGCAATATTTCAACCACGTTTCGAGATTATCGAAGCAAAATGCTAATTGCAACATCTTATATTATATAAAATCTTACTGCGTGCCTGCCTCCAAACGACATTGCTCTCGATGTAGCCCTAATGCTATCTTATTATGTCATAGCTTAAATGTGCCTTGCAAAATAGCATTGATTTTAGCTAATAAACTATTACGACCCTGCTTATCTGATAGAGGGATTTTTGCTATACCCACTTGAGACCAATTAAATCAATAATATGTCATTTATTTCTTTCCTAAATAAATACGGACCTAACGTATTGTTCAATCTATAAAGCCCAATGTTAGCCAACAAAGATACCCCTTGTTCTATATAGATAAAGTATTCTTTAAACATGCACGTATATGTACGTTTTAGATTCATCTCTGATTTAATCTCTCTTTTTTTTCAAAAGCCAATATTCTTGCGTTATGTGCGAATTCACAATTAAATGTTGGCTTTTTCTTACATTGTTTAATTGAGTACGCATATGAACGGTATAAGAGAATATCGAGTTCAAGTTCAAGATAAAAAGGACCCCATTAAAGTCGGTTTTCTTTCAATTCGACAAAGGCTAATAGTAATTCGTGATCCAATAATGATCGTGAGCAATTCATATTTCTTGTCTAGCCATTGATCTGCCTGTGCTTTTCTGTTTCATCACATTTAACTAATTGTTAAACATGAAACTCTTTAATCAATAAAATCCAGTCCCTAACAATGCTCGACATATTCTTTTGTATTGCTCTTGTCATAAAATTGATATATTGTTTAGCCAATAATCAGTTTGGGAACAGACTCAATCATTCATATTCTAGATCTACATTTATGCGGGGAAGGATGCAAAAACCCCAAACGTTCTATGTTTCGTAAAAGTAAATGTCCATTTGATAAGCAAGCGCAATACATGTATATCAGATTAAGGTAGAAGACCCATAATGAAAATAACCACCTTCTAGGAATACGAAATGCATCAAACTACACACACTTGTATATACACTTCACATTAGTTGATTCACCGAGCCGGATTTCAAGATTATGCTTCAAGAAGAAAATAATTTATAAATATCATTTTACTCTATATTCATATGCAAGGGAGGTAATTTTGAACATTTCTGTCAAATATTTTCATAAGTATGCATGAATGCAAAATTCTAAAACCGTACAAAATGCGTATGTTTATATTTGGAATAGAAATGCAACAGATTTTAGGAATTACTGGCATTTTTCAAATTTCGTCGCTGGCTCTTTGGTGCTCATTATGGGTCTTCTACCTTAATTATAACCATTGAGCAATAACCATGGTCCTGGCAAAAAAAAACTTTCAAGATGTTCATGAAATATCAAAACTACATGTAGATTAAACATAACGAACTATTGTTCAATTTCGATATTTCGCCGCGAAATCTGTAAAGTGGTTATCATATAATTATAGGACAATGAACATTTACAATGAAGAACAACGAATGTTTTCACTTACGCACACTCATTCAAGCATACGCGAAACATTAAAATTTTGATAGCCGAACTAATAAAGTCCAAGAAACGACATCCATTAAACAAACGTTGTCATTTAAAGAAAATTGATAAACGATTCATGAGAATTTTCAAGCATTCAAACAACTACACATAATACTGCTTTCCTTTCATACCAAGGTGACATGAAATTTAATAAGTTACAATACAATTTTATAATATCAAGATCCGATCAAATATGACATAAATATGAAACATCTTCTCACTTGATAGAGCGTTTGTTTTCGTACTTGTAAGCAAAACGTGATCTATAATTAATTCGTACAGTATATGAAGAGTTAAGTTTAAATGTTTCGTTATGCATGTGATATAATAGGCAATATGCAAAATATAAGTTCAGCAAACGTTTTATGAATGTATACATCGTCGCCTTACAACAAAAAAACACGTAACCGTAACTTATTTTAAGCTGCAGTTACAAGGCCTATGTTGAAAAGCAGCGATACGTATAATGGCCAAAAAGGAACTACAGCATAATTTTATTATGGTATTACGACCACTTTCAAGGACCTCTACGGATAAGGCGAGAATTCTCCCTAAAAGGCTCAGCTCGATAGGTCAATTCTCAAAACTAACAAATTGAGAAACAAAATTAAGCTTTATGGTTAGGTAGACAAATAAAGGAAATAAACACCGATTTTTATGTCATTTTAAAAGTTCTATAGGTGCAGATAACTCTTGATTTTAGTACCCACCTAAATGGTTTCGTTTTCTTACACTACCGGTATTCAAAGAGGTAAAATGAAGATTCTTTTATTTTTATTTGCAATTTATTTTCTACAGATACAGGGATAAATGGTGTTGACATCATATGGCAGCTTTGGTTTTGTCCATATTGCGCATGCGCACCATTGAAACAACTTTGAACGCGCACTTTCCCGCCAAAAACCGAGGCATACCTACCTTCCCAAGGCTGGCTAACATCGTTCCCCCCCCCCCTTGACCCAGCTTCCCATTGACATATGTTGTGTAACTGGATCATAGGCTTCCTTGGTAAAAAGGATTTGCTGGGTCACGGGGGGAACGTACTTTTATACTAAAAATAGTACTCATATGCCATATGCCATAATTTTGGCGGGAAGATTTCGCCTTTAAACTCGTTTCAATGATGCGCATGCGCATTAAGGACAAATCGAAAAATGGTTTATGATTTCAACACCAATTGTCCTTACATTTACAGAAATTTTTTTGCTTATAAAACTAAAGAAAACTTAAATCTGGTTAAATGAATCACGGTGGGGTAAGAAAATGTAATTTTGGGGGTAGGTACAGAAACCAAGAGTTATCTGTACCTGTCGAATCGTTTTGATCGTACAAAATCAGTTTTCATATGATTTAGATACATATCTAACAATACAGTTCGAAATATATAATAATCAATTTGCATGTTTTGAAAAATGACTTTTCCATTTGAGCCTTTTAGGGAGATTTCTCGCCTTATCCGTAGAGGTCCTTTGCATTCACGGTCAACAGGATGAACAGAATTCTAAGCTTTTGGAAGAGTATAATAGAATTATACTGAAAGCGTGGAATGGGTTCGATGAACCAAGATTGAAAAAAGATAAATGTCGTGATATCATAAAGAGCATTGATTTTTTTTAACAAAATAAAGACAATGAAAGAAGTAAACAAATAGCAATACGAACCTGTCCTGTTTTGTCAAGAGTTTTATCAACGCCCTCAAAGCCGAAATAATTATTTACGTAGGGATCTCTTTGTGAATTGTAAGGGGGGATAACTGGTCCTAATTTAGGGTTAGCCTTAGAAAAATCACTAGAAATACTGCTAACGGCATTACAGTCTAGAACAAACCCCTTCTCCTCCTTAAGGAGCTCCTCTGGGGGAGGAGTGGGTGGGGTACGATATAATTTATTATGACGTTTAGAATGCGCGGATTTTGTAGATCGGTCGTCTGCCATCTTGGTGTGGTTTGTTTGATTTTGGTTCTGTAAAATTTCGTCCGTTTGTTCGTCTGTTTGTACTAAAATGGTGTTGCTCCTGGTGTCGGTCTCGGGGTTATTCCTGGGGTCACTCCCGGGGTCACACTTCCGGCCGGGGTAGTTCTGGGTAAAATAAAAATCACAAAACGAAAAAAATAGTTAAAGTTCCAATGTATCCTAAAATATCACAGTTAATCACTAAAATCTAAACACAAAAATACGAGTCCACACTAAAATGTCGTTATCTAATTTAAAAATTATTGTTCACAGTTTTCGGTATAACGATAAGTCAATGTTTTCCCCCCTTTATCGCGATTTTAACACATAAATACAACGAACTAGAATTAGCACAGTGATTTGCCCAATTGTACACAATCCAAAAAAAGGCCCAAAGCCGATCGCCGTTGCTATGTTCAACAATAGCGCTTTAAAAAGACAGATACTCGCTTTTCATCGAAAACCTCGTAACTGCAGCTTGTTTTAAGCTGCAGTTACGAGTTTTTTTATGTAAAGCAGCGATATACGGACGAAAACAGTGCGCTCAATAGGTGTATTGAAACGGATCAAACTAAAAGATTAACTCTTAACTATATCGCAGAGGGATTAAAAACCTTTCCGATTTCTGCAGACGACAAATTGGAATATGAAAGAAGAAAAAAATGACACTTTTTAAAAAGCTTATTGGACATGTTTTACAAAAACCTTTTGTCATGATATAAATAGACAATAACTTTTGTATTTTTTGCGTTATAATTACTTTAAAAATAAAATAGTAATAGACAAATAATAGCAGAAAGCGTTCTTAAAATAGATCTGCCAATTGGATTTCCAATGGGTGCGATATTTCTATTATCAATCATATAAAATATGAATCTATTGAAAATGGTAGTTCTAAATTAATTCGATACAATATTTTTTTTTTATGCTTATAATTTACTTTCTTCTCTGTATTCAAATATCAAAGTATTTTCGTCATTTGCTTCTTGACAAATGTATGTCTCAACTTTTGTTAACCCCTGTCAGTGAAATATGTTGAGGATATTTAAAGAACTAGTAAAATTTGATATTTCGAACACTATCTTACGCGCATTCAAGTAACAAATAATAAAAGGAAATGATTTGTTAGTAGGAAAAGGAAAACAGTCACTAACTCTTTTTATACCCGAAAATATAGATACATGTGTATAGCTTGTGCAAATGATGGCAACATGCTTTTATAGATAAAGAGTACACGATAAGTAAAACAAAAATAGTCCAAATTATGCTGAATTTGAAAAAGCAGATAGTTTTTGATACGATCACACTGCACATATGTGCAGGATGACCTTAGTCCATGCCGCCTTTCCAAAGCAACCGAAATAACTCGGCATAAATGCAAGCAAATAACATTGTAAGGGAAAATATATATAACGTCGATGTTATTACGAAACCTCGTATCTACAGCTTGAATAAAGCTGAAGATACGAGGTTTTGCAATAACACCGACGATAAACTAAATAATACAAATATTGTAAATAAAGGTGCGTTCTTTAGAGCGAGATTTCTTGAGATATCTTGAGATTTCTTTTAAAAGATGTTTTGGGATAAAGCGTTCCTCTGAGCAAGACTTTTAAGACGACCACTGGGAGCCGCCATTGCTCTATACTTCTTTCGGAACACCTCGGTACATTCTGTAGAATCTATATGGGAGAGAATTGACCGAGTTGTTCCGAATGCTCCATGATTCATAAACCGTGGAGTTCCGAATGCTCCGTACTTCATACAAATGACGTCATCGTGACGTCATGTGTATGAAGTATGGAACATTCGAGAACACCTCGCTTATAATCTCGGTCTTAAAAACGCTATATCAAAAACATCTTAAGAAATCTTAAAAACTCTCGCTCTAAAGAACGCGCCTTAGGCTTTGAGCATTCTGATCATGATCTATAGCTAGATTATCAAAAGGTTTAAGCGTGTCTAACGAGACGTTTAAATCTGTATTTAACCACTTCAACACAATGCTTACAAGAGCTAAGCTGCTTAACTAATAGTTTAATCCTAAACTGATCTTTTTCATAATCTGTAAACATTTGTGAAATATTATTGTTTGATGTTTTGTGGGCACTAGAAAATTAAGAATTAAATTTTAATTTACAAGAATCTTATCTCTGAAATGTTAACCCTTTCTCAAACGGCGAAAAATTTGACTTTTTCAATTTAAAATCTGCTGAAGACGACAAAATGGATGTTAATCAAGGTTGGGTTTGTGTACAGTATAGCTCAGAAAATATTGAGGCAAAAGGAGAAACTGCTGGTTATCAGCAGTTTCTTCTTTTGTCTCAGTGTTTTCCCAAGCCAATTCTGATAGGGACGTCAAAACCAGGTCTTGTTTGGGAAAGGGTTAAGCAATATAGAACCTATCATGCGGCATGCTCGTTTTGTACTGTAGCCTCACTGAGTCTACTACTTTCTAACCGGAAGTCATTAAGCGCACGCGCAATCTTAGACTGGTTATCAACCCTGATGCAACTTTATTTTTGCTAATGCACGAATGGATATCTATGACGTACTAAATGGGTCAATTTTAAGTCTATATAGTATATAGAGCGTGGACGCATAAGATATACGCGTCAACGCATATATTTTCAACTGCTTGCTTAAATTTTATGCATCGACGCGTAAATATGAGCGTCGACGCATAAAATTTACGCGAGCAGTTGAAAAAATATGCGTCGACGCATAAATTTTACGCGAGCAGGAGTAAAAAAATGTGAAACCGAGGCTGGCCAATGGGAGAGGCGGTTAGGAACCTTTCCCATTATACCATAAAGTTGATGGATGAAACGAAGGATCTGATTGGTTAATAGATAAAATACTCGTCGACGCATATATTTACGCAAGCAGTTGAAAATTTACGAGTCGACGCATAAATTTTCAACTGCTCGCGTAAATTTTATGCGTCGATTCGTAAATCTACGCGTCGACGCATAAAATACGTGTCGACGCGTATATTTTATGCGTGCACGCTATAAATAGACTTTTTACCCATTTGGTACGCCATAGATATCGGGGTAGATAACCAGTCTAAGATCGCGCATGCGCTAAAATGCTTCCGGTCAGAAAATGATACAGCATGAAACGTTGCATTAAAGAGTCTGTTATTATGAAATAATTATGCCATTGTAACATTTGAAACACCAGTAAATAATTAATTTCAAAGGGTAGTAGGCCTAACTTTCAATTTGTCGAAATTCTAGGATGTTTCACATTGCAAATGTTATACAATATGAATGAACCAGCGTTGAGGCATTTAAACCAGGGATGCAAAGGAAAAGAGTAAAAATATAGTGATCCCCATCGTTTTCTTTTACAACGATGCTTTTAAATAATTTTTTCGATAACATAAACTTAGATTAAGACGAGAAGTTCATTTTCCCTTCTCCAAACACCCCTAGTTTGATAGCCCTAAACGGGTATAACTTTCGAAAACAGAAAGAGAATACCTGATAGTTCTATGAAAATGTTGACTATAACTATGTTTTTACTTATTCAAAACACTCTCATCACATCAAAGTAAGAATGTAAGACGGCTAAGGAGATATTAAGGTATATACTAAATTAAAATATAACATATAAAAGGGTAAAGGATTTTTTGTAATGATTAATTCCACTCCGAGATTACTTTATATTTACACTAATTCAATTTGACACCTTCTCAATAAAGTTTATGTCGAACCAATCCATCCGTTCTTTTTATGGGTTCTAATTTCAATTAAGGAGTTAAAGCACTGAATGAGGAAATTGGACAGAATTCCGCTGCTTCTTTTTTAAAAAAGCTTCGTAACTACAGCTTTAAAAAAGCTGTAGTTACGAGCTTTTGTAAAAGTGCAGCGATTTGTTCCTTATCTTTATTATTGATTCAATTTAAAATTACAAACATGCACTTCCTGTTCTTATTCTAATGTTTAACGAAGCATTCGCCTACACTATGTATAACAATCATGGATGGAAATAAACCTATGATAAAAAAGATACTGGCAATAATTCTAAAAAAAGAAATTGTTTGTAATCAGTATTTATCATGTCATTTTCTGCAATCCGTTCTAATACAAATTATACAAACGGTCAATATTCAAATATTAATCAAAATATTTTCACTAATGTATTTTTTTTTCTTCTGTGTAATTGCACATTAAGATTTTTGAAGTGTCAGCAACAAATCAATGTATAAAAAACGTTTAGTTTCTTGTGTTTCATTACACAATTACAATTGTTACCTTCGCCCTTACCACCATGCACTCGGTTCTGACAAGGCATGCTATACTCCAGAAAGCAACGCCAGTGGCACTTTCAAAAAGCATCAAGAAAGGAAGACAAAGCCTGCATAGATGTCGACTGTGGTAAGAAATGGTAAAGAATAAAAGCCTTGCTTTAATGACTTTCGACAAGAACAACTACGCCGGATATCATGTTGTACCTTTGCGATGTTTGGAAAATATGAAGTATGATAACGTTAGTAAGGGATTGTTAGTAAAAAGGAACTATATTATATACTCGGCAAAACTGCTAACGCATCACTCATATCTTTGTTAATATTTCTTTAACGAATCTACAGAATACGTTCAAAATTTGCATATGTCGACTACAACCATTCGTTAAGAAGCCTATGAAATTTCATAGTAAATGCTACAGAAATATTGAAATTTTAATAAGGACACCCTTAATTCTAAAATTCATAAAGTCTGAAATTTGATTAGAATTGGAAATTCACGCATAACTTTCAAAACGTTTTTATTGGCTGAAAGAGTTCCAATGAAGAAAATTTACCCTTCCTTAAACAAACCGACGACTTTAACACTTTTTTTGCACATAAATTATTCCCGCAGAGGTACTTTTACATCACAAGCGTCGTTGGTGGCATTGTTGGCGTTGACGGCGACGTAGGTAACGTACACAAAACGTATCGGTCTATATCTTCTGAACTGTATGAAATGCAGTCTTGATATTTCACACATAGACAGATCCCACCAAGACCTTTCACCTGAGACCATAAGATTTGACCTTGTGACATTGACCTTGAAAATTTGACCTTTTCTTTTAAATAGGTGGGTCTTTGCGAGCTACGTTGTCCGTGAACAGCCCTTGTTACGTTAGATATTAAGGAATTGATTTTTTCAGACTTCAATCCAACAAAAAACCAGCTTTCAAAATCAAATAAAAAATTATTGAAAAAGATCACAAATTACACGAGCCGAAAAACTGTTTTGGTCACCTTTTCATATCACGCGGTCACATAAGAAAAAAAAACTTTGAAATAAATGTGAATGAGTGCAGAAACTTGTGGGATAAACATATGCCAAATTATAAATCTAAATCTTTGACAATTAATAAGTTATGCAATTTTAACAAGTGATGCGTTGGCTCTTTTGCTGAGTATATATTATAACAGTATTAGCAAAATGGATGGGGTTATTAACTTTGGTTAGGTCCGTAACCAGAACACCAAGATAACTTATATAATTTTGAATGCAGAAATATCTTGATTTGATAATTTTGATCCACACATAAATGTGAAAAGTTTGAATTCCAATGGAAATCTAAACTACATGAGTTTCCAATTTAAATACACGTCAAAAATAAACATACAGAAGTTTTTGCCCGTATAAGTAAACATTCGCTCAATTCAAATATTGACATAACAGAAGAAATTAAACTTATTCTGGTAGCTTATTAGATCTGCACTGTACAATACACTAACGTAGGTCAAGATCAACATGCTTCTTACATACAGTATGATCTGTATCCATCGTGTAATGTAACAAAACGTTAAAACTATGTAAACATGAAAATTCAAGGAATTCTGTATGGCGTCCCAAATCAGTCAACACTATATTTCTAGCGAGCACGCATAAGAATACGCTTAATTTCATGCAGGAAAGCGTATATTTACACGTTCGCGTGTATTATCTATACGTGCACGAGTATTATATATATACGCGACTGCGTATTTTCACTCGTACACGCTAAAAATGGGCATGCCCCTCTCGGCAAATCAGATCGCCTTTGAAACGCTGAAAAAAAGCTTGAAAGGGGTCATAAAACAGCCAAAATAAATTGTTTTGTACAAAGTAAACAATTGGTTGATCCTGGCCTAATTTAGCACAACTTGAACAAATTCTTATGGATATACAAAATTAAACAAATCATTTGGGTTTATTTGTTCTTCGATTTAATCATTTTTACCGTTTACACTATTTCACAGATATTAGCCGAGAAAGAGATTGTTATGATAAAGTAAAAGAAAACGGACATGGTTTCCAAGCATTTAAAGTAGGTTCGTCGCCGTAGAATTACATGCCATCTAACCTTTGCATATAAATAAGGATTCTCACTTTCAAATCACTTCCCTTCAGAGAACACAAGAAGTCTTTAGGTGATCATTTCATTTCAATAATCACAAATTTTTCTTTTGTGGAATCATAGTAGCGACTCAGACAAGGGACTAACAAAACCACAATTTGACATTTTGTGACCCCATTGGGCCGAAAAGGTCAAGCTCGGGGCCATCTGAAGACATCTTAAAGCTGCTATTTCCCAGATTTTGGACCAAAATTTGTCAAAAACAAACTAAATGTACACTTTTTAAGCTTTATATGACCTGATTAAATGATTACGACAAACTATTGACTAACGACTCATTTTTTCGCAATTTGATACCAAATTCATGAAGCGATGTCGAAAGTAAGTCAAAAACAGTAGGACCTGCGACTTTCTTAAATGACGTCACAACATACATGATGACGTCATATTGAAATTTAAGCACGAATCTCGTTTGAATCTTGGTCCGCGCTGTATACGCATGCGTGACAGTTAAAAAATAAATTCAACCGCATCTGAGACGGGGTTGAATTTTGGTTTGGATTCTCCCTAAATTCGGCTATCTCTCTTATAATTTCCGCTCAACCTCTGTCTGAATCGCATATTATTAACCATTCTGAGGTGACCAACACAAAAGTTTTGCATATTTTTTCAAAAAATTTCATTTTTTGCAATTAGACCATCTGTTACCATCACCCTTTAATTAAAGTGACATTTCAGAATTTTTTCTCATCAATTTCTCTTATATTTTTATCTAAAAGAACATATTTTCCTATGAAAGTTCTGAAAATTTCAAGCCAAAATATTGCGCTGTTTACGAAATATATATTTATCCTGTCACTAGCTAAATATTCTGCCCGATAACAGGGGGTATGATAAACATAGCTTTATCATACCCCCTGATCACGTGACATGCTTTATTATGCTACATGATCACGTGATCTGCCGAAACTACTTTTAATTTTATCCGGAGGTTGGGCAGGGTCGATCTCGAAATCCCCGTTTTTATGACAAAACTTACACAAAATGTTCGCAAAGTCTCCTGTTTTGAATAACAAAAATCATCCCAATCAAATAATTCTGCGTAGATCTATTTAATCAATATTCTTGCACCGAACTAACAAAAATGCTAAGTTTAAGTTTACTCGTAATCCGAGGCAAGTGGTCTACAGAAAACGAGAAATAAAAAGCACAAAAGAAACTTTTCCATTCCCTTGTCTAAACAATGGACTAAATGCCCCACTAACAGAATCCGCCTCTGGAATATTGACCTAAATCTTAGAAATCGATGACGTAGATTAAAGTTTGGATGACGTAATACACACCCGTTGTTGTCTGGGAATCGAAGCGATGTTTGTTTACAACAGGACAGTGCAGGAGAAAACAAGGAATGGTTTGGATTTACATGAGGTGGAGATATTTGTGGTTTGTTATCGTATTTCAAAACATCCGTAGTACCTGTTTTTACACGTCAGGCTATTGTTATTTTGAAATAATGTCTTCATTACCACGCACAACACAAGCTTGCTTCGTTGGAGACTGTCTAAAAATGGACGACATCAGAGAAAGTGCAAAACACGTTAGATTTTACAGCTAAATCCAGGACTGAGGAAATTAAAGTTGGGACGAATAGTGAACTGAGTCATTTGTGGTAGGCGCTTCATGTTCTTGTTACAGTTTGACCTTTTCGAGTTTTAATTTAAACGTTGAATCTGTTTTTGTTAAAACCGATACGGATCCTTCCAATCCCAATCCACACACAAAGAAACGGTCAGGTCAAGACACAGTCGTCGACTCGCGTCACTTTCTAGTTCTTTGCTATTTGAATTACACGGCATGGTTATTATAGCCTATTTGAAAATTGAAATATAACTTGCTTGTTTTTACCTCGGTGAAATTATAAAATGCTGATGGGAAAGGAAAATTTCCACACGGATTACTTTCTGACGCTCATCAAACGTGTGCGCATTCAAAAATTTTGAAAGGGTGACATCGCTTTAAAAAAAATAATAATCCATTGATTTCAATGGATTATGAATATGTTTCTGTAATTCTAAATCGTTTTAAGGTTGTAACAGGATAAATAGAATAGATGTTTCATGTCTTGGATGGGTCAAGTTTATTTGGCTCGGCTGAGGAATTTATCATGTTCGCCTTCGGCTCACAAGATAAATTCCTCCGCTCGCCAAATAAACTTGACCCATCCAAGACATGAACCATCTATTCTCTATATATATGATCCGTTCTCCAGGAAAACCTGCCTAAATGACGTTGCTGATGACGTTGGGAAAACCGGTAGAATAGAATAGAATAGAATAGAATAGAATATTTTTTAATTTCCGAAATGGGCCCTTTACGGGCATAACAACATACACATACAATATTAGAAAAACATGTCAAATGTAATTAAAGCAACAGTCTGTTTGTTAAATTAACTTTTTTTTTTTTTTTTTTTTTTTTTAACAACAACTGGTTTAGACTTTCCTAATATATTTTTTTTTTGTTTGTTTGTTCGGAAAGACATAGATCTAGAGTCACAAGAAGAAAATGGTTTAACCCATTACCACACAATGACTATTTTTGACTCCCTTAAAGCAAATAGCTTGGGAAAACGTTGTGGAAAACGAAGAAATTGCTAGTGATAATTAATTTCTTCAATTCCCACAATGTTTTCTCCACAAAATGACAATAAAAACTTAAAAATCATTGATTTGAAATTGTCGTCTGCATCATCTTTGAATTTGGACCAGTCTGATATTTTATTGTATGGTAATGGCTTAATGGTATTCTCTCATCATGCCTCTATAATTCCTTAAATCAATTAACCCAATACCATACAATGACTCTTTTTTGACACCCTACAAGATAATGGCTTTGAAAAACGTTGTGGAAAATGGAGAAAATGCTTGTGACAAGCGATTTCTTCTTTTCCCATGATGTTTTCCAACAACAACAAGAAAAAAAAATAATAATAATCATTCGCTAACGTCTGCAACATCTTTAGAATTTGAACCTGTCGAAAATATTACTGTCTAGTAATGGGTTAATAAAACTAATAGACATAAAATTTGTTTGCTTATAGTAATTGAAATTAAGTATATCAATTTCTTTCCATTTCTTCTTTCTCGTTTCCAAAGTACAAGGTATATATATAACACTGATATATATTATACCATATTGCCATAGAGCGACAAAGAACACATAGCTGTATGTGTTTCTGTCCCTCTATAACAACCTACGCATATTTATCACAGATTAATAGTAATAAAAAACAAAAAACAAAAACAAACACTTAATTTGAAAATTGGTTTGATCAAATAATAAAACAATAAATTAAAATAGATTTATGATATTTTGAAATATCATGACCAAAAGTTATTATATTTTCTGTTATAATTTAATGGCTACTAGGTGCATTATTTTTCCTCATATTAAAACTGGTAAATACAAACTCAGCAAGTTTTTGTATAACTAAGGTATCTTCTGAAGTCATTAACCATAAAAATTTATTTTCTTCTGATAAGTACTTAAAATTTTGACAAAAGTTTTCAATGTCAACAAATAAATTTATACGTTCATCATTATAAATATTGCAATTCATCAAAAAATGTATTTCATCTTCTACTTCTTGTGAACTGCAACATTTACAATATCTTTCATCTGCTTTCACGTTTTTGTACCTTCCCCTTTCAATTTCTAAATCATGTGCACTTATCCTAAATCGAGTGAAACATTTTCTTACGTCCTTATTTTTTATACATCTGAGGTAATTTTCTTTCTTAAATATTGGCTTATAACTAAAGTATGTGCGTAACTTTCCTTTGTTGACTACTGCATTTTCTTTTACTTGTTTTTCCCAAAGGGTCATTGATCTTTTTATTAAATTGTTTTTTATTTCTTCTAAACTCATATCGGTAGTAATATCTAATTCTTCTAAAATGAAAATAATTCCAGAGTACCAGCTAGTTTTACCGCCCTCGTGTAGGTGTTTGCTAGTCTCAAAAGCTTTAGCCAGAAGGCTATCATTGTCCATTTTAGAAATTCTTTTAACATATTTTATAATTGAACAAATGATATCAATAAAATAGGGCGTTCTTCCAAGATCCCCATAAATAGCTAGATTAGAAGCTTTTTTGTGCACGCCTAATATATATTTATAGAACTTTAATGGTAATTTCTCGCAGTCAAGGTTTGCGAACGCACTTTCTAGTTTGAAATCTTTCCCACTTTTTATTATTGAATTTGATGGAACAGTGGATCCCCAAATTTCGGACCCATACAATAAAATAGGCTTTATTGTATGGTCAAAAATATGTAAACTTGTGTCGATACTTGGAGTCAATTCTCCGAAAATACTCTTAAGTTTAAAGAAGGCCTTTAGACCTCTGTTGTACAAGTCTGTTTTTGCATGAGCAAATGATCCTGACACAGAGAAGATAATTCCTAAATATTTGTAAGTCTTAACGTTTTCTATTGTGTTACCATTTATATGGAAGGAAAACCGGAGTAATCTGCCACTTTTATTGAACACTATTGATTTTGTCTTATCTATATTAATGTCTAAGCACCAGGATTCACAATAACTACCCAGATTATCCAAACAATTTTGCAATCCTTTTGCACTTTGCGAAATTAGAATTAAATCGTCTGCATACATTAAACAATTCAAATTATAATCTCCAAGTGAAACAGAGTCACAATTACCATCAAATATATCTACTAGGTCATTAATGAATATCTTAAATAGATTTGGACTTAACGTATCCCCTTGTCTTACCCCCATTTCTGACTGAAATTCGCTCGTAAGACCATTCCCTATTTTCACACTTAAGACATTATCCATATACATATTTTTTACAATATTATAGAATAAACCTGATATTCCTATCCTTTGTAATTTTAAAAATAAAGCTTGGTGCAACACGGAATCGAAAGCCTTTCGGAAGTCGATAAAACAAGTGAACAATTTTGAGTTATTATTCTTGGTATACTTTTCGATCAAAGTACGTAAAACAAACATGTGGTCAGATGTTCTAGCTTTCTTTTGGAAACCTATTTGTGTTTTGTCAATTGTTTCATTTTCCTTCAGGTATTCATTCAGTCTGGAATTCAATATTGAATTAAAAACTTTACCAAGACAACTCATAATAGATATACCTCTATAATTGGAAGGTTCTGATCTGGAGCCTGATTTAAAAATAGGGGTTAAGTATCCCTTTTTCCATTCATTTGGATATATTCCTAATTGGAGAACTCTATTAAAAAGTTTATGCATACAAGGTAGCAAAACAGTTTCTCCATGTTTTAACATTTCATTGGATATACTATCCAGTCCAGAAGATTTATTGTTCTTTAAGCTACATATACAAGTTGATATTTCTTCCTTGGTAATAGGAAAATCTAAATTGTTAAATGAATTAATTGAATGACATTCCATGGTAGATAATTCTTGTTCCAAGTCCTTCAATCTAGTTTTGAACTTATCTGGTAAAGTGTTGAGTTTTGAGAAACTAGCAATTTTACCCGTCTCGAAATTTGACCTTTGACCTCTATGACCTTGACCTCTCCGGGGCTGACCTTTGACCTCGATGCCCTTGACCTATCCGGGGCTGCACTCCACCTAATCCCGTCCCGTAACCCGTAAGCAATCCCGTCCCGTAACTAAGCAATCCCCTCCCGTAACCCGTAAAAACGATAAATTTGACCTTTGACCTCGACGACCTTGACCTTTCAAAAAATGAACCCCTCAAGCTAATATCCAGGGCCGCCCTCCACCTTCCCTCCAAGTTTGGTGAAGATCGGCCCAAGGACCTGGGAGGAGTAGGGGAACAAACAGACAAACAGACAAACAGACAAACAGACAAACAGACAAACGTTGCTCAAATTATAGTATGATGGTCATGCATGTCATCGGAAGAGGTCATTAACTCACATGATTCTTGCTTATTTTCTTTAAGTTCATTTAACAATGACCAATATGCTTTTGGATCATCGATGAATAAGTTATCTAATTTTTCAATTAAACTTGATTTATACTCTCTACTTTTATACTTGCACAACTTACTATAAAGCTTCCTATATTTATAGAAATTACCTCTAATTAGTGGGTCATTTGGATATTTTGCAAGCAATCTTCCCTTGTGATCTAAAGTTTTTCTCATTTTCAACAAATCAGCATCAAACCACTTCTTATTTTTCTTCCTTTTATCTTTTTTAATTTTCTTTTTCTTTAGGGACATATTTGCTGCTGAAATTATTATATTTGAAAATTGGGTGACAGCATTATTGATGTCAGAAGCACGATCAATTTCAGAATCTAAAAACAGTTGTATCTTAGAAAGTATTTCTTGACTCTGCAGAGATTCTTTGAAGAGTTCAGGAGAACACTCTTGCCACTTAAATTGCTCCGGAAAATCCTTTAAACATGTTTTAATATCTTTTTGCCAGAAGTTAGCTATCAACCTGACACAAATTTTTGAGTGATCTGATAAACGTAAAATAGGGTCGTCAACATGAAAGTATATAACATTGCCTATTTTTTCTTCTGATAATAAACAATAGTCAATAACACTATTTCCATTATACTGGTATGATGTATATTTTCCATTTAAATCACCTGGTAATCTACCATTTAAAATTCTTAATCGACTAGATATGCAAATGTCTAGCAATTCTTTACCTCTTGTACATACTTTCGTGTCCTGACTTTTTCTTGTAACATGTTCTTTATCGATAATGTAATTATCATCTAATGGTAAAAATGAATCACTATCACCAGTTATGTAATCTGGCTGTGAACCAGTTCTTGCATTAAAATCGCCAAGTATTAACACAGAACCCTTTGATTTATAAATTGGAATATCATTTTCAAGCAACTCTAAAAAATCAGTATTTTGATCAATATTATATGATGAATAATGTGGTGGGATATATGCAAAACATATATATAAATCATCATCCAATCCAAAATAAAACTTATCAAGCATAAGCCATTGGTATTCTGAACAAGTGGTGGGAAGATATTTCACACCTTTTCTCAATGTTTTCTTTATCAATATACCAAGTCCACCATAAAATTGGTTGCCTTTTTTTGATTTACGCTCTACAAAATGAACTATATAGTCATCGAAACCACAATTACTAATATCACATTTAACTTCTGCTAGTCCTATTATATCACTTTTGTTTATACTTGCTGAAAACAATGCATCTTTAGTCTTATCAACCTGTTTTGATATAAGTTTGTTAACGTTCCAGTAGCCAATGTTTATTGAAGTCTGATGTAGCTGCATTAGTAGTTTTTACGTCTGCGATTGTTAATCGTAGGCCTATAACCCCTTCTACCGCTGTTAAGGTTGTCATGATTTCTACGTCCTCCATTTGTGTTATTATAGTACCCTCCGTCTCGGCTAGTATTAATATGTGAATCTTCATATCGCCTCCAGTTTTCTCCCAAGGTTTTGTAGATTGTGGATTTCAGGTTTGCTCCCAATTTCCTTGTACCCAACCGAGATAGGTGTTTACCATCCTGGTTTAAAACGCCTCTCGCCTCCTTACCCCTATAGAAAAGGTTACTATTGTCGCACAGAGTCACGTTTTCCATGGCACTTACAGTCTCTTGTAGTAGATAGTTCAATTTCATGATCTTCATATTTATCGAATTGTCCCTACGAGGTAACCCCATAGACACAATAATTTTCGATTCTGGTGATTTCGCTTGGATGTCAGTACATAACTTGTGTATCTTGTCTGAACATTGATCTGCTGACTGCTCCGAGATATCGTTCTCAAATAGATGGAGAACAATAGCATCAACTTTCTCGCCGCTTAATTTTAAAGAATCCACATACTCTTGTCCTGCATCTAGTGTGTATTTAATCTCTTTCTTCACTTTCACCTTCTCGTTGGACATCATACTTGGGTTTATGAATTTAAGGTTGGATGTTCCGATAAGAAGTACATTCTTTTTGTCTATGGTTATGTCACTGTGTATATCGTTTCTCTTACTAGATAGCTCTTTGTTAATCACGTCTGGTCCTGTAGACTTTTTCTCTGTGTTCTCGTCCTTGGTTAAAGTATTGTCTCTGTTATTTTTCTTAGTTGTTAACTTCTTGTTAATCACATCTGCTGTTTTAGAATTTTCCTCTTTCTTCTCGTCCTTGGATATGCTAGATGAACTGTCATTTTTGTCTTCTAAAATGAGAGTGTCATCTTGTCTGGAAGCATGCATCTTCCAAGCTAGAACTTCATCTTGTAACTTAATTATTTCTGAGCTATACTTCTTTGTGTTTTCTTCAAACTCCATTAATGTTTCGTTCTTTAGATTCAGTCTCTTTTCAAGCATGCCAATGTCTTGTTGGAGGATGTCTACTTGTTTATGTTTAGATTCATACTTCTGATTCAAAATTTCTATTGATCCTTGAAGTTTGGATAGTTCAATTTCTTTGTCTAAACGCAGGTCAGAGCATTGTTGTTTCAATCTACCCGTTTCAAGTTCAAGGTTGTTAACTTGTGACTGTAGGCTTTGGCAATTACACTTCTTGGCTTCTTGGGTTGTTATCGTAGGTTGTTGTTTTTGTGCTTTTAAAATGTCTCTTTCATGGGTAAGTCTTTGTACTTGTTTCTGTAGATCAGTTATATTATTATGACCTTTAGCAAAAATTTCAACAGCATTCACAAAGCTATTTTCTAGCCTCTGGACGGTTACATCCTGGAAATTTGTAAAGCATTTGTCTATTGTAGTATATGATTCTTGTGTTTGCGTGTCTTTGTCTTCCGCTGTTGTACATATTTTGTTGACTTTCTCAAGGTTAGTTCTCTTATTCAGTGTGTGATCAACAGTGATTTCTGTCTGCGTCACCATTTCTTTCCTCTTGATGATAGTTTGTGTTTCTGCATTTGCTTGGCTCTTCAGTGATTTGGTAGTTTTTCCATCTCCATCTTCTGTATTTTGTTCTCTGTATTTACTTTGCCTGTTTGATCGTCTTGATAATTCTTCAAATTTTGAAATAAACTTGCTGTCGATACCAGAACACTTCTCACAAGTAAATTTTCTATTCGACACCTCGTACATGTAAAGTTGGTAAGGTGGTAATTTGGAGCATATATAGTGAAACCAGTTCTTACAGTCACCACACTGAATACCATCGTCAAGCACACCTTTTTCACAGCATCCACAGTTAGAGTCATTATTGTCACATTTCCTGGAGTCATTTGATTGTTCATTTCTCTTTTCTTCACTTTGTAAGTTCCTGTCGACAATCTGTTCAGCGTCAATTGGGTTTTCGTTGGTATTCTGCCAGAAGAATTTTTCAGATGAGATGCCCAATTTCGCTAATTCATCAGCAATAATATTACCTGTAACATCTGTGTGGCCTTCTACCCATCGCCATTGTACGTCTATCTGGTTTGTAAGTACATTAATTTTCTGCCATAAGTCTTTGTTTAGAACATCATTTTTCTGCTTTGTCTTCCAATTATTTTCTACCCATGACAGTATCCATTTTGTTATCCCATCTCGAACGTATTTACTGTCAGTACAAATATTTAGTTTCGTTACGTTGATTTGTTTAGCTTGCTGAAGAGCAATAATAGCTGCCATCAATTCGGCGCGGTTATTCGTTTGTTTATCGCCGGTTAGACATTCACTTGTGTTTAGAGGGTGGTACTCACCCCAGTATACACCACAACCACCCTGTGGGTTAAGGTGGCCGTTGTTTCTACAAGCTCCATCCACGTAGACTGTTATTTCTGAATCCCTGACGTCTTCCATTTTCCGTCAATCCGTGCCGCTCCTGACAGCTCGATTTTTTTATACCAATATCTCGAAAGATCGGAAATTCCACAATTTTCGCTTATTACGGGTAGTTACATACGTATTTTTCCTTGTTGTTGATGCATTCTTAACCGCGGTTATGGGTTTTAGACGTTGATTTCTTTAAAAAAACATTTTTTTTTATATCAGCTGTTTTGAAAAGTTGTTTACATCACAACGTCACTTCCGGGTCGATTGACATCATTTCACAGAAGTCAGGAGACAAAATACTCACTTTGTAAATGGACGTTAACAACAATACCGGCCAATACAAAGACATAAGACAGAAAGATCATTTTTATCAATATCAACAATGTGAAATTATAGAATTTATCATTTCTGTTGTTGCTTCTGTTGTTTTTGTTTACATCATCAACCGTTCATCGGTATTTTAATGACGTCATTGAAAACATGACATGTTTACATTGCCTTTATTAAATAAGCAAAATTTAGATAATTTGGAAAGTGCTCAGGATATGTAATGGATAATGATATAGAGGTACGACTCTTGTTTTTATTTCATTGTTAATTCTGCTATGATATGCTTGTTATCGCGGTAAAATTTGAAGCAGAAAAGGTTAACTGGATGACAGGGATTCATGTCACATGTTTTATCTTGTCGTTCGAGTCAAGTGTTTTACAAATACATAAAGAGTGGTGTGAATCATGTTTAATTGTTAAGATCAAATGTGAAACTTTGGGATTTCATTATTTATAAATTAATACGTATTTCACTGTCTCAACTTGACAGATAGCGATGTTCTAGTTTAAAATCTTGCCAAACAGGCACCCCACCCATTTCCTGTAGTATTTGCTTTCTTTTTTATCTCGGAAAATCAGATTAAACCATTACCGGTTAAAATTGTGATGATGTTGATGCTTAAAAATACAAATTCAATTTATTACCGAGAGAAAAATCGAAATTTCAGGGTTAAAAGTGTTGCGCAAACAGCTTTCATAATAAATATAAGTACAAAATGTACTTCTATGTGAAAGAACAAGACGCGATGGTCGTGTGGGTTAAGACATGCTGATTGGAGTTTATTTTACCTGATGGTGCGGGTTCGAATCCTCGCTTTGGAAAACATTTTTTAACTTATTATGCCTCTTTGTAACACAAATGGAATGTTTTCCTACAATACAAAAGCATCAACTGGTATTACGGATTTTATTTGACCTGACACTGACCTTTATTAAAAATGCATGTATCATAATACACTGATATAACAGGTCTACAAGAAAATATTACTGAAAATTGCTAATTTAAAAAAGCTCAGGCATTTAATTTATGATAATGAAAGCTACAACTGTGACATGTGAAATGAAATCTGTAATAATAAAAGTTACTGCCTCGGCAAATTTTACGTAACAAGTTTATTCTCTTGTAGGGAAAAACTCAGAGATAAGTTATAAAAATACCAGTGTTTCAGGTGACTTTGACAAAAGAATTGCGTCGGTAGTTTGGAAAACCCACTTTTTAGGTCACCTGACCGAAGGTCATGGTGACCTATTGCGACCGTGTTTCGTCCGTCGTCGTGCGTCGTGCGTCGTGCGTCGTCCGTCGTGCGTTAACTTTTTACATTTTCGACTTCTTCTTGAGAACCATTGGACGGATTACAACCAAACTTGGCAGGGAGCATCCCCATGGGAAGCCGCTTCAGATTTGTACAAATCATGGAGTTATCTCCCTTTGGGGCCCCATAAGGGGCCAAAAAGGGGTTAAATAGGGTACATCTTAAAAAATCTTCTTCTCATAAACCAGCTGTTGGATTTGATTCACATTTGGTATTTAGAGTCTTTAGGGCAAGGACAACAAAGTTTGTACAAGAGAAAAAAATCCGTCCAGAAATGGCCGTGCTGGGGATGGGGGATGGGAGGGGGGTTTGCGTTATTAGTTAACTTAACATTTTCAACTTCTTATTAAGAACCATTGGACGGATTTCAACCAAACTTGGCAGGAAGCATCCTAATAGGAAGCCGCTTCAGATTTTGTACAAATCATGGAGTTATCTCCCTTTGGGGTCACATAAAGGGCCAAAAAGGGGGTAAATTGGGTACATCTTAAAAAATCTTCTACTCATGAACCGGCTGTTGCATTGGATACACATTTGGAAGTTAAAGTCTTAAGGGCAAGGACTACAAAGTTTGTACAAGAGAAAAAAATCTGTCAATAAATGGCCGTGCTGTGGATGGGGGATGGGAGGGGATCGCGTTATTACTTAACTTTGAACATTTTCTACTTCTTTTTGAGAATCATTGGACAGATTTCTACCAGACTTGGCAGGAAGCATTCCAATGGGAAGCCTCTTCAGATTTTTACAAATCATGGAGTTATCTCCCTTTGGGGCCCCAAAAGGGGGTAAATAGGGTACATATTAAGAAATGTTCTAATGTTGGATTGAATTCACATTTGGTATTTGAGTCTTTAAATAAGTTTGTACAAGAGAAAAAAAACTGTCAAGAAATGGTGGTGCTGGGGGGTTGCACTCTTAGTTAACTTTTAACATTTTCCTTAACTGTTTCTGCTCATTTGATTCAGGTGACCGATAAGGCCCTCTGGGCCTCTTGTTTAATGGGATACCCCCATCTCCCTTGTAAAACTCGGAATCCTGAATCTACACCCAATAACACATTGAATGCAAGATCTAACATCTTTACCTGATTTTTTTTGTGATCAACAAAGAATATTTAGATGCACTAGTCTAGTTGTTAAATCGCTACTTATAGTTAATCCAGTGTTTGACACCCGACATACTTATATTGAGTTGCCAGGTCTAGTTAGCATCGTATTTATAAGGTGTTCGTTCATCTCTAAAAGCACAGATAGCACTGCAAATCAGGTAATAAAGATTTAGGAAAAATAACCCATTTGATCAATTTCAGGCATTAGCGTGCATCGCGATCTTACGATCGTATGTACATACAGGCCCGAAGGAACAGGGGGTGGAGGCTAGTAGGGGGTGGGGGCTCAGCCCCCCCCCCCCCAAGTTGGCCATAATGGCTGAATGTTCTTTATCTTACAATAAAAAATTAAGCAAAAATCAATTTAGCCCCCCCCCCGCCCCCCCCTTCCCCCCGTTTCAGGCAAAGGGGCTTTAGCCAACCCAATATGAAATTGCTTCCTATGGGCCTGGCATAGATCTCCGTTGATCCAACATAAATGCATGAATGCACAAAAGAAGCATTGACTGGATGATTCTATGCCATGGTTTTTGTGTACGAAATTAACTCTGATAAGAGGTACCTTCTTTGCAATCGAAAGAACAAATTCCGACCTCGATCTTAATAAAATGTATGCCAACTACAAGGTTTGATTAATTCCCGTTCTGATCAATTATATTGTAACTGCAATCACGACATGATGTTGTTACGTCGCTTTCATTAATACTAGGTTCCCAAATGCCAATCTTTTCAACTCGATCAACACGACCTTTTAGTTTCCCCGATCTAGTGCGACCCAATGTATGCACGTACGACTTCTTCTCGATCTCTAGTCGATCAAACTAGACCCCCGCACAAGCACTGCCCATTCTTTCCCGATTGCCCGACCATCTTTTCGATTTCAACCCGATCTCACAGACCTGTATTAGAGCCGTACACAATGAAGTCCCGACCATCTCGATCTTTACACGACAAGGTCGAGCTAAACTGAATGAAACTCTTTTTGCATTGTCTGTGACTATCAGTCATATTCATAATAACTTCATAATATTGTCGGTTAAACATATACATAATTTAAATGTGACCGTCATGACGTAAATGTAGGCCTACTTTTAGCTATTTGCTCACTATTTACTGTATCTTTTAAGTCATTGAATACCATTACTTCAATCGCATGTGTTATGTCTCAGAGCGGGGAATCACATATCCTACTATTTCCGATAGTTTTTAATATTTCTGTAAATATAATCTGCGCGTGATCACGTTATGTTTGTAAATATTTATCACCACATGACCTATTGTTTCCTCAGCCGATCAGATTACATCGACCTTGCGATCAAATACTGGTCGAGCTCAGTCTGCACGGGTGATTGGGAACGGTCGGGGTGATAGAAATTAATCTGCATCGCTCGCGCTTCCTACTCGATATATTTTGACATGCAAAAATACTCGAGTGCGATCGTGTACAAAAATGATCGAGAAGTGAGTGTGTATTGATCGGGTTATAGATCTACGTTATCGAGAATCAACCATGTCTGGAGATCGAGTATGATCTGGTTGATATATCCCGATCTGTATCGAATGTGCACTTGATAACCCCGACTTTTACTCGAGTGATTTCCTACCAAGCCCAGATCAACTCGTCCTCTGCTTCATCTGTGCACCCAATCAAATCCGGTATAGAGGTCGGATTCGATCGACAAGAGATAGAGAAGAAGTAATTTGGTTGGGTTTGGTCGAGGGAATTTAAGCGATCGAGTAGATCGAGTTGAGCCTCTGCAGTTGGAAGCACTCGACCACCTCGACTTCTACGAGTAATTTCTTAACGCATCCCAATCAACTCGACTTCTGCCCCACCTTTTCTCCAATCAAATCCCGATTAAAGTAACCTACTCGATCACACCCAATCACTCCACGATTGATTCCCGATCAGCTCGATCTTCTACACGAGTATACTCGACTTCTTCCCGAAGTGTTTACTACTAGATCGCTACACGAGTTTTTTTTTGACATGTCAAAACAAATTGACAAGAGTAACGATCGATGCAGATCAAACTCGATCATCTCGACTAATCCCAATCACCCGTGCTGGGCGACCTCGATTGGCACTCGATCGCTTGATCGAGTTTGATCGAGTTGATTTGATCGGCGATGGGAACCTAGCATAAAATTATAGATTATGCGAAAGCATTACTCCTGATTGATTGACAGGGAATCTTATCACATTAAACCCAAAAGCGCATAAAAAATGTGTTTGCTCCGCCAACAAAATGCGCCCGAAAGAGTGATTGACTGAAACGCTCACGCGAAATTTCGAATCGTCCAATTTCTAATAACACAAGCAAAGGTCGCAAATAGAGGTCGCGCAACTGACATCAAACATGCCGCGCGTCAAAGCAATTAACGCCTAACCACTTATCATTTATAGATTAGTTAAACCCTATCCATTTTCCACTCTCTGCAAATCATTTTGATTGCCGATGTGGAAGATCAGTGACGATTTTTTCGAACTTTCAAAATTTGTGCCTGGTTGCCATGGCAACCATTTTTTTTTTATTTTATTTTATTTATAAGAGATAAATAAATGAAACATAAATATAACAACTAGTTTATTATTATATTGTCAAATATGTAGTAAACTAGAATTATTTTTCCTACAGCACAAATTCTTCTTGTAATACAAATATTAGGCATTTGATGTCAATATGTGGGCCTAACCACCGACACCCATTGTACAAAAACAGCTGTAACTTCGTCAATTTTTGAGATAGAGTCATATTTTTTTCGATTTTGTAAATCAAAAAGATAGCGCTTTCTAAAAATGGAAAAATCTCAAAATCAAAAATTTTGTCATTTAGGCAGGTTTTCCTGCATAACGGCTCATATATATTTTTTTTGTTAAATTTAAACAAATTGTTGTCCAGAACAGTTAAGATGTATATAGCATTTGTCCTTTCTGTCTCAATTTTAAAGGCGTGTTTTTCGCTTATCAGCAACAACTTCAAAAAAACTGATAGCATTTATACCCATTAGAATAACCAATCTTGGCATCAAGACATACTTTAAAAAAATTGAAATGGGGATGAAATGTCCCTTTAAACCAATTCAAAAATGGTTCTATGTAATTTTGTTTCGTCATTGATTAATGATTATTGATAATTTTAACTGAATTGGTGAATCAATATATCATTTGAGCCTTGCTTTCGTTTTTTCAAGCAAATCAATATTAATTAAACTGAAAAAGTACACGTAAGTTACTGTATACTTTCTTATTTGTAAGATAGGTTTTTAAATAACAAGTGTCAGATAAATGGCCCCAAGTTTGAGCTTATCAACGAGTAGTGTACATATCCATTTTTTAACCCTTTCCCAAACGTAGGAATTTTTCTTCTTTTGTCTCGATGTTTTCCAAAGCCCTTTCTATTATGGGCGTCAAAAACCAGGTCTTGTTTGGGAAAGGGTTAAGAAGAAATTTATCAAACCATGTCCCTGTTTTCTCTTTTCATTTTTATGACAATGATACCGAACTTTTAAACCGAATCGGCCAAGTATTGTCGTCAAATGATTTCAGTTTTAGATATAGGATTAATTCTTAAATAAGTGAATGTTTGTACATATTTCACTACTTAAATAGCAAACTAAACATATTTAACATGCCAATCAATAAATAAGCAGAAAAGACAAACTAATTCTCGTATTATAAATTAAAAGGTCGCCTTGCAACTAAAACCTCGCAATTGCAGCTTAAAACAAACTGCAGTTACGAGGTTATTGTTGAAAAGCGACGATAAATTATTAGCTCAGCAGGAGGTGTCTAGCGATAAATGATATCATTACAATGTGATTAGTTCCCTTGTTCTAGATCTAAATTTTAAGTCAGAGTAGTCTCCCTTATTTAAAATTGATAATCAAAAACACATTTTGCTATTTCTCGTGATCAGGGATAAATTTCATCAAATCAAATAATATACAACGCATTTAATATATGATTTACTGCAATAAGTCTATGTCTCATAACTTGGAACCCTTTCTTTATTGTTAGAACATTTGCTGGTCTTTTGGGTAAAGCCATGCTTAGAGTAGGTCCGTCGAAATAGTCGTGTTTCCGTTAGCATGTCGAAAATATTCCGATCGTTAGGTCGGTGAATATTTTTTCTCTAATATTCATTTGTGAAAGTTTATATGGTCAATTAGATCTGTGAGGAGCCAATTGGGGTTGGATTAAGTGATTCTCGATATCATTCTTGCAGTTTTGTCTAATCATTTACAGTCATCTGTTTATTTTCTTATAATTCTTAAAGGGTCGTGCGACACAACACTCTTATATATATTTTATAAGCAATAAAACTTGAATGGTCTGGTCAGCGTAGACACTAACTGTTTTTACAGTTTAAAACGGCCAGAGATGACCATAGGTTGGTTATGTAGAAAATTATTTTCTTTTTTTAACGGAAAGTAAAATAGATATGAACTTGAATCTGCAAAGACTTATGAGACCACTATGGATCCTGATCAGTCGACGCACGCTTACAGTTTGAACAAAATTAATGCCGTTTTCTAAAAGCTTAGTCAGCAACTGGAATATAGCAGCCTGGATTTTGATTGCACTGTAATGACACATGTTGTTCTTGAAACATGGTACGGTAAATTTCCAAAATAATTGTATACTGCAATAGTTCGTACACCCTATTTTTTTTAAAAAAAATACTTTTCGGATATCTAAAAAGTGTCGTACATGTGGTCTGAAATACTGTATAAAAACCTTTTTCCAGATCCTGGCCATTCATATCAAGGGTAAATCTACAACGACGTATCTCACGGCCACCAATCCCTCTCATTCATTGCAAAATGCTATGAGCGAAATCTCAGAAGAGGGACTTCCGGCTATGAAGAAACGGGATCCATTTTGTGAATGTAAACACACGTTGTTACTTTAAATTAGTGATTTTGCCAGTTTTTGACTGATTCTCAAAAATCGGGGAATGCTATTCGATGGTGAGTATATTTAAACTTCTTTTGGAGTATGTCTCCTCGGCATGGTCTCACCGTGTTTGCTTCAAACTGCTTTGTCATGCGATCACAGTGCTGTGTTTTGAAGACATGTCAAAATTGATCGAAAAATTGTGGTTTAAATACTACTATAATTCCCTTCTATACAGGTCCCATAAGCTTCGAATGCTTTATCTTATTATATATGAGAGAGATAGGTACAGAACTAACCACAACAAGCACTGACTCCATAACCCGAGATTACGACAGGGCGCCTAGCTATCCATATCATAAACATCAATACATAGAAGCATCCAAAACCTCAATAGAGGAATTTTCAACTGTCTATTATATATGATGTAATTTTATGGATAACATATCTACGGGTTAGGATATTTACATACAACTCTCAGTTTGTATCTACAACGGATAGGCGCCATATTTATATGGTCTATTATCTATCATTGTGACACATTCAATCATTTATAAGCGTTCGAGAAAGATATATATCCATTAAAATCCAATGACTGATTTTCTGATAGAGAGAAAAAGTTAAAAAAGTAATACGCTATGAAGAAGAGAGATCAGCTATGAATAAAGGGGACTAGATATGAAGAAGATATAATACGCTATGAATAAGAGCTCGGATATTCAAAGCGTCGGGTTTTGACTTAATTTTGCCTTTTCGCTATAATTTTCGCTCGGAAAGTGTTACGAATTTATTGTTAATATTATTTCACATTTGGGATTGTAAGATCAATCTAATTTCCAAATTAGCCTACTTCAAGACATTTCAGTATACAATGTGGTTATATCTGGAATGATGATATAATTATGTAAATAACATAGGCCTGCACATGCGGACGCCAATGTCATTGTAAACTATTTAGGCAAAACTTGGCAAACCGTATAAGAACCCTAACATTTTAATAATTTTAAGCCTACGCAAGATACATTGCATGTATTTTAAATGAAAACAAGTCTTTTTTTTAAACCTTTATTTGTACCATTCCATACAATCACAAGCATGTAAAATATACAATACATTATTATATAATCAGCGTATTTGCTTCGTTCTCTGCTCGTTGTGTTAACAATTAAAGGTGCGTTTTTGAAAAAGGTGAATAATGATTTGAAAATGGTATAAACTGAGAAAAAAAGATTTCAGTGTGCCATCATATCAATTATAACATTTTGCTGGTTAAATAATTACGTGCTTTCTATTACAAGTTAATTTGTTTATGACTCTGTACCAGCCTTTTTACAATTGCCCAGTTTTCTCTGTCATGTTCATTGTAATTTCTCGCTGTATTGATTTTTATGATAAGTGACAGATGTCTTATAAAACCATTGATAGACGGGATAGTTTTTTTTTTGTATTTGCAATTATAAACATATCTTTTGAACTCAAGATACAATGTGTTTACTTTGGGATTATTATCATATCCTAGAACAATATCGATACTTTGTTTATTATAATCTCTGTGGAATTCCAATATAACCAATTCAATATTCCTTAGAATTGTTTTTATTTTGCTACAATAAAAAAATATATGTATAAGAGTTTCATCTGTAAGTTGACAAAAATCACATAAACTGTCATCCTTTAAATTCATTTTTTTCAACAGTGTGTTAGTCGGTAATATTCTGTGAATAATTCGTGTTTGTAACCATTGCAGATTTGTGTCTTTCGTTAAATTGGATACGGATGAATAGATCTTCAACCATTGTATATTAATATTTGGAAAGAGTAAAGGTCATTTTTCTTGACAAGTGGGATTGTCTGTATTTTCTATTAACAAAGAATAAACGAATTTATTGAAGTTCTGTTCTGTAAGTAGTAGTAATATACAATAGTTTACAGATGGATTGTGATTCGCGAGTAAAGACGGGAAGTCTATTTGGATATTTACTTTTTGAATAAAGGATTTAACTGCACTTCTAATGCTATAGTACTCTAAGAAATTTAATTCCCCATTGGTTAACTCCTTGAAAAACTCAAATGTCTTGAAATTTCCATTGTCGTTAAAAAGGTCTTTGATTAATGTTATTCCTTTTGTGTAGAGTTTATCGTTGAAAATGTATTTTGAGCCAGCTGTAATAGAATCATTATAAAATAGAGGTGTATTTAATATTTGATCCCCATTTTCCAGATAAATCTTTTCAACATATGATACGTATGCTTTCAGGACATCTTTCCAGAAACAATTTTCTAAATGTTTTATTATATTTTCACAGTATACTTTTCCACTATGTATGATCTTATTTGTATCGAATAACATATTGGGTATTTCATAACAAGAACTGCTATGATTTGTTATCATGTTTTTAAACCAATTAATCTTCATGCTCGTTATGAAACTTTTTACATCCGTTGCCTTTAAACCTCCATCTTTATAATCTTTAACAACTATTGAAGCTTTGATTTTTGCTCTGCCTTCCCAGATAAAATTCATAAAAAGATTGTCGAATTTATTTAAGATATCGTTTGAAGGAGACGGAAGACTTATAAACAAATGATTTAACATAGGTATTAGTAGGCTTTTGACTACTGCAATTCGACCTATTGGAGTTAATTTACGTCTTTTCCAAAACGAAATAGTTTTATTGATGTTTATCCACTTGTCATCAAAATTCAAATCAATCATTTTATTTAGATCAACATCAAAGTGAATACCTAATAATTTAAATTTTGTATCTCCCCAGGATAGTTTCCATTTTGTTTTAATTGATCTGGTGCTATATTTCATAGAACCAATCCATATCAACAGGTCTTATTTACATGTTTTTAGCGGCCAGTCGAGCTTTTGTCATTGCGTTGTGTCCGTCATGCGTCCGTCGGTTATTTTTTTCTTGTGTGCACTCTAGAGGCCACATTTTTGTCCGATCAATCTGAAAGTTGGTCAGAATTAGGTTAATTCCTCTAAGACCCCCCCCCCACGCACACACACACGACAGTCTCCGGGAGTCGTCCTTAGAGGCAAAAGTCGAAATTTTTAAACGCGGAACGGTTGGCCGTAAATCCAATAAAATAACCATCTTACCGGCTATTAACGAATTCATTCAATTTTATCATTTTTGTTCCGCTTCAAACTTCGCTTTATTACTGTATATTGAATGCACGTGCGCTTTATCGCTGTATTCTAATTGAATGCACGTGCGACGTGATTTTTTTATCCGCATGTTTTGGGAGCCTCGTTTTAATAATGTAGATTTGTTACTATTTTTAGTAACAATTCTCATGTATGTTCTAAAAATGCATTTCCACGTGATGATAAGTCAGGCCCGTAGTAACAAGTGGGGCATGGAGGGGCTAAGACACCCACCCCAAAAAAGGTCTGCCCAAAATGCTGAATTGTCATTATTTTGCACTGAAATTTTTTTGGGGAAATCCAATTCAGTTCCTCCAAAATTCCGACAATAGCCAGAACAGGGGCTTTAGCCCCCCCCCCCCCCCCCCCCATTAAAAATGTTTCCAGTCCTACGCGCCTGTAAGTTACCGGTCGGCATTGAATAAATGTTTAAGCTGCATAACAATCAATATCGTTCTATCGTCTAGAATTTGATTTTTCAAATGGAAATTTGTAAAAAGATATTGGAATTTCTGTCTTCAATTCTTCCTAAACGCATAACCATTCAGTATATGTGAGTGCCAAGAAAGAATTATGAAGTCCGCGCTTCTTCATAGCTTGCTCCCTCTTATTCATAGCTACTCTCGCTTCTTCATAGCTTACTGCTCTTCTTCATTGCATACTTGTTTTTTTTTCTCATAAATAAACAAAGGTTTTCAAAATCGTATGTGCGGAATACTAAAAGAGACCATAAAATAGTAAACTGAACATGTCTCATTCGAAAAAGCATATGATAGCGCCGTAGGAGCCGTTTATGTATCGTTTATGTGTCGTTTGGTTTGTAAACATAAGTGTGTGCACTCACTTCGAAAGTAATTGCAAGTTTACTCTGTAAGCTAGAACAAAGGGCTTTGGCAATATAACACATCATTCATAACCCCATCGAATAGCATTCCGCGATTTTTGAGATTCAACCCATAACTAGCAAAGTAACCGATTTAAAGTAACAACGTGTGTTTACTTACTCAAAATGGGTCCCGTTTCTTCATAGCCGGAAGTCCCTCTTCTGAGATTTCGCTCATAGCATTTTGCAATGAATGAGAGGGATTGGTGGCCGTGTATCTTTACGTTTAAGATTTAAAACATAATATGGCTGGCCGTTCTAGAAAAGATTTCATTGGAAGCAAAGCATCGAGGGCATTATTATGGCAGACCTGCAGAAAACATAAGATATTTGTCAATGTTGTGTTTAATTAACTTTCACCCAATTAATTTAGTTTATGTGGACATTTCACAGTTACTTTATTCTTTAAAAATAGGAGTTCATAATTATCTTCTTGACGGTCATTCAGTTTTAGAAAAGTTTGATCAAAAGTGATTATAAATTGATTTGTCTCTTTTTAGATAAATCATATATCCTAGACCTAATGAAAATATTCTTATCATGAATCACCAAATATATCAAATTAATTCTACAAGCATGCATGAATAAAATCAAAATTAACTTCCACCGACACTGCATGAAAACTTGGCTTTATAGAATTTTTTATACAAATGACAGTGTACTGTCGCATTCTAATAATGTTCTTTCCTTTTCAAATACATAATGATAAGCCTGACAAAAGCGACTAATAAATGAGATTCGAAAGTTTCTAAAAGCCAAATTTTCATGCAATGCATTATGTAACGACAATCACCAAATAACTAGCTTGACTACTTCTATGTAATTATCTACTACATTGTATATAATATAATAATATATATTGTAGCATAACATGCATGTGTTTACCATTTTCGCTATTTTCAGAGCTATCAGTATTGTTGTGTTTGGAATAGTGTCGAGCTATTTGTAATTTCTTTAGCCATAAATCGTACATCTCATTTTGCCTGGAAATCATACTTATAAAATGAACATGTTTATACAAAAAGGAAATTACAACAATTTAGAATGAAAGAATACTAATGAAGTCATTCAGTGCTAGTTTAACACACTTAAACAAACTGTAAGATATAAAGAATACGTAGATGGACAAAAGGCATGAAGATAGAGACCAAGAAAGGTATACGCTTGACATGCAATAAATTGACATGTTTTGACAGTGGCAGTTGACGATTCCTAGAAACAGAGTAGGCCTACGGTACATTTTGCCCCTCTCTTTTCATTAAGGAATGGATAAATTTAGAAATTTCAGACAATCTCTAAGGCTTTTTTTATTCGTGTACAATATCTATAGAATCATTTAAGTAGGCCTATGTGGCAGATTTCTGACAACTTTAAATTGACGACCCTTTGTACAATGTTAAGAATTAAAGAAACTGAGACAAAGCAAAACATAACCACCGACAAACTGTATAATCTGTTAAGATTTGAAGCGTTTTACAACATTTCAGTAAATGAAAACGTTTCTTTATATACTGTAGATCTACATAAACTTGTAATTTAAGCAAATGTTCCTAAATCAAGCGATTAATATTTTGAATTTTATATTATATTCAAAGAAAGACAATTAATTCATGTCAACAAGGAAAGGTTTTCAAATAATAGACAACTCAGCACACATTTATTAATTTGTGGAATTATCATCAAGTACAAGACAAAAGATAACATATGTAATCACGGTGGATAATCACGTAATACAACATTTTCCGAAAATCTTCAATAATTTTGTAAATACAGGACCGATTTGAATTCGACGCAGAGACTGTGGACAGACGTCACGCATTAGATGGACGTGGTTGATTTTCGAAAAACCTAGAATAAAAAAGTTATTGAAGATAAACCAAATTTTTGGTTTATCTTCAATATTTTTTATCAGTTGATTTTTCAAAAATCCAACAGGCCAGCTTTATTCCTGGTATTTTTCCACCTTCTCTGCTTCAAACCTAATTCAAATTGGTCAAGTATTAAAAAAGATATTGAAGATTATCGGAAATTCAGAGTCGCGTGATTATACACCGTGGTAATACTCACTCTCTGGATCTTGTAACATTTATCAATTTTTGTACATCCCTTCGTTTAAAGTAGGCACGACAATGGCGATCTTCGGATGCGTCGTATTGTGGGATGATGTCTTTAAAACGAGTACGGCGTCGTTCTGTAAATATAAAAAGAAAATATGTCCTAAAGGGAAACAATTCGAAAATTATTTCATTTATCCACAAAAGAGTTAGTTCCCTTGAATATTTGTCGGTATGTCGCGTATCAGGGGAGAATGTCATAATATTTCTAAGGGTGCTTATTTGAGTTACTTCCCTTTATCATTTACGGTTTGAGTGAAGGAAGGACCTCACAACTACAGTGGGTATTGTTATTATCCTCGTAGCTTTTTCCAATTTTGACTTATTTTGTGAGTATTTGTCTTTTTAAAAAGCAATGTTATAAAACCACAAGTTGCATTTGGTTACATGTGTACACAGACAGCAAATTTCTCCCTCTAAAACGGCTTTGCATTTTTCACACATTTCCCCCGCGGAAAAGGCGAAACATGGGTTCTTAATGGGTTCATAATTTTCACAACAATTTTGCATGCGTTGGTTTGAATCTTGCAAGTGTGAGACATCTGCAAGACGCTAACCATTGCATAAAAATAACAGTCCTTTGGAGTCCGATATTTTATTACGTGCAAAATTTAGCCCCGCATAAGTCGTCTTTTGCATTAGACAAATTTTATAAACATGTGCCACAATATAGTGACTTGACTATACCTGTAACTATGGCGTCGTTGGTAAACTTTTGTTCTCGTTGTCTAATATGTTCTACATGTACATTCGGTGTTTTCTGTACCCGGTGTCTGTGAGATAGCTTGTCTAAGTTTGTAAACAAGTGCCATAACATTGTTATCGTACTATACCTGTAACTATTGCGTCGTTGGTAAACTTTTGTTCTCGCTGTCTGATATGTTCTACATTCGGTGTTTTCTGTACCCGGTGTCTGTGAGATAGTTTGTTTATACACGTATTTTTTTGTAAACAAGTGCCATAACATTGTAATCGTACTATACCTGTTACTATTGCGTCGTTGGTAAACTTTTGTTCTCGTTGTCTAATATGTTCTACATTCGGTGTTTTCACGGTGGATAATCACGTGATACAATATTTTCAGAAAATCTTCAATAACTTTGTAAATACTGGACCGATTTGAATTCGGTTTGAAGTAGAAAATGTGGACAGACGTCACGCATTAGATGGACGTGTATGATTTATGAAAAATCAACTGATAAAAAAAGTTATTGAAGATAAACCAAAATTTTGGTTTATCTTCAATAACTTTTTTACCAGTTGATTTTTCAAAAATCCAACACGCCCAGCTTATTTCTGGCATTTTCCCATTTTCTCTGCTTCAAACCGATTTCAAATTGGTCAAGTATTAAAAAAGATATTGAAGATTATCGGAAATTCTGAGTCACGTGATTATACACCGTAGTTTTCTGTACCCAATGCCTGTGATATAGCTTGTCTAAGTTTGTAAACATGGGTCATAATATTGTAATCGTACTATACCTGTAACAATTGCGTCGTTTGTAAACTTTTGTTCTCGCTGTCTGATATGTTCTACATTCGGTGTTTTCTGTACTCGATGTCTGTGAGATAGTTTGTTTATACACGTAATTTTTGTAAACAAGTGCCATAACATTGTAATCGTACTATACCTGTAACTATTGCGTCGTTTGTAAACTTTTGTTCTCGCTGTCTGATATGTTCTACATTCGGTGTTTTCTGTACCCGGTGTCTGTGAGAGGGTTTGTTTATACGCGTAATTTGTGTAAACAAGTGCCAAAACATTGTAATCGTACTATACCTGTTACTATTGCGTCGTTGGTAAACTTTTGTTCTCGCTGTCTAATATGTTCTACATTCGGTGTTTTCTGTACCCGATGCCTGTGAGAGAGTTTGTTTATACATTGTATTTTTTGTAAACAAGTGCCATAACATTGTAATCGTACTATACCTGTAACAATTGCGTCATTGGTAAACTTTTGTTCTCGTTGTCTAATGTGTTCTACATTCGGTGTTTTCTGTTCTCGATGTCTGTGAGATAGTTTGTTTATACACGTATTTTTGTAAACAAGTGCCATAACATTGTGATCGTACTATACCTGTAACTATTGCGTCATTGGTAAACTTTTGTTCTCGCTGTCTAATGTGTTCTACATTCGGTGTTTTCTGTACCCGATGTCTGTGAGATAGTTTGTTTAGGTTCTTTTCTTCCTTCAACTGTTCGCGAGTTCGAATTTCCTGAAACGATAAATGGGCACAAAATATTGAGAAAAGAGGGATTACTGTAGAGAATTCGACCTTTTTGTGAAGAAAAATTAGGGAAATGCCTATCGATTTGGGCAAGACTTTTTTCAACTTCTTTCCTTACGTTTGTCCACAATCGTATCATTACAACCCATAGCCAAAATCTGTCATTGTTGCATGCTTGTCCATTGCTTGGCATGTACTTGAAAAAAAATCTAGAAAATTGAGACGTTTGGGACCGCATGATTAAAGTGAGAGGAATACTTGTTATATGGATTAAAAAGATTTCAATGCGATTTCAATTGCCTCAAATTTCCTAGGATTTAGTCAAATTCGTGCCAATCGCTAGTCAAGCATTCTAACATCTCTCGTCCATGAGCTGTAACGATACGACAAACGGAAGGAAAAATATTAAAATAAGCATTTACCGAATCGACAGGTATTGCTCTGAGATTTTTTCCCAACTCGAGACCGATTTGTGACATGTGCAATTCACGTGGGTTATACACAGTGTCTATACTAGGCGTCAAAAGATCTCTTTTTTTAAGGATATCAGACGGAATCTTTTCACACATTTTAAAAACATGTGAGTCAAAATGCCTGGAAAGGACGGCCAGAATCCCTTCAAATGAAAGTCAATGGTAGACGTTTTCCCAGTATTCTTTTTTGTGTGGTGGACAAATTCCAGTCGATAAGAATGCACGTATGCGGAGGGAATTTTCTAAAAAAAAATGTCCCCCCAAAAAAGACAGGAAAATAATAGATTTTGGCAGCACGCGCATAGAAAAAGAAGTCCCGAAAAAATATTTCAATTGTGCTTCTTTGTGTAAGATATGTGCTAAGGCAATCATTACATATATATACGTTGAAGATATTAGAGAAGTGATTAAAATTGATGGTAAGATCAATTGGAGACTGAAATCCGATTCAAATTTCAGGGATGGTATTCATCAACGAGTTTTATACCGCTAAAAATCAATCAGATTGGCAGAGGCATATATCCTGTCCAATCAGATGGATTGTATTGTGATTTAGAATCAGACAATCGATTCAGAATGGTTGGTTAAGGCATTAAAGAAGTCTTAGATTGACTTCATGAGTTGTCTGCTTCACAGACCAAAAGGCAGACCAAATTTGGGGGTGACGACCACACCAGATACATTGATGTAAGGAAATTCCAGCGCAATGAAGATGTAATGGCACACATGTGTCGTTTATATTGTACATATTGTGCACTTACACAAAAAATGTCTTAAAGGTTTATACCTTAACATTGGGTTTAAATCAAGGCCAACTCCAAAATGTGAAAACGCTTGTTTTCTACAATCTTAAAATAATTTTGATGTATGATAAACTAATGTAAGTTGTTAGTTATTGAACCGTCTCTGTTTGGCAAGTGTCCTAAAATACGGATTGTGATTCAACAATGTTAAGTCGTTTAGTATAAGTACCACAGAAAAACTTATTTTTCACTATAAACGGTGTCTTTTTGATGATGCAAGCAGAAGACTTTCTAAAATGTATATTGCAACTGTAGAGGTATTCTGTTGTGTATAATGAAGGAAGAGGTAAAAGTCAAAAGGAGTCTACCACAATTTATTTTACTTGATTCATCCACATTTCTCTGGTATAACTAGAATAAAGACTATGGTATATCCCTTTCTTGTACATTAGTTGACAAAACTGAAAAGGGTGATGCAACATGCCGTTTTCCTGAATTCTTTAAAATATCGAATACTAAGTGTCATCAAGTTACTTAAAACACGGTGGAAATCTACCACTTAGTGATTTAAAAAGGGCAAAAACATGATAATTTCTGAAGTAATTTCTGCATTTTTACATTCACATAAAAATGACATGACATATAAATCTTGTAGACTTTATGTATATAAAAATAGCAATACACCATTTAAACGTCTAAAAACATTTCTGAATGATGAAATTGTTATATTAATTTACAGCATATTTGGTACATTAATTGTTGTTGGTTATGGTGGTGGTAGAATGGGTTTGGGCTATGACAAACAACAGAAGATACAGTCTTTGGTGAAAATATAATCAAGACATGAACATGTAATTTCCTGTACATAATTATAAAACATGTTTTTATTATAGCATGTCATTTGATTTCATGCGAATCTAATATGCATAAAACGAAAACGAAAACACAAAATGGTAGCGGATATATGAAAACACGAAATGATGTCATTTCTTTGTGGTTTAATGAAAGCCAATAAATGGAAACAACGGTACTGCCACATTAAAATCATATCAAGGATGGAAGTAATTCATAATAGATAAATACAGGCAAATAAAACACGTTTTAGAAAGATGAATAGCATAAGTTTAATGAATTGCTTTACAGGAAAGCTGAAATATGCAACTGCCAGACAAAAAATCTAATGCAAGACTAGAATCCCATCGATACATGAAGCCGCTGCGAAGATAACACATGATAGACATCATTCTGAACTTCACTCCCTAATTGAAAATATTATTTTCTTGTCGGATAAACCATTAGATACGCTATATGAAGTAGATATCGAGGAGATTCAATGAAGAAATGTTAAGGTTTGCAAATTTGTTATGACACAGTCCGAGGTCTCTTCTTGCCAGATAGTTCAACGGCATATAAACTAGACTTGATTCTGTAGAATATGCCGACATTTATCCATTGACGTAGTTTAAGGACGTCACGTGACTCTGTGTATTTCATGTGGTACCACGCTCCACAATAACCTCTCCTTATCAGAATATTGCAGATTATTGCAAATGGATTTATTGGCACTGCCTGAAGAGTCTGTGTAAAATTGATACCCGTTGGACACCCTGAAATATTTGCATCGTCACCATGTCGATAATTTGGTTGTAAGGGAATGTGATTTTTTCCTAACTTGATATAATGTGCCACCCTTGTAGATCGAGGAAATCTTGCTATTATTCTTATCAGTGCAGGGCACGTCTTCGTCATGTAATACGTTAAATGCGCCAAACGCAAACATTTTGTTCGGTCAGCAATACACATTGTGCATAGCAAAGTCCTCAAGCCTTTCTATCTATACATACATTTGAAAGTCCCCCAAGAACTTCATTGTTATATGCCATACATAAAATTACGTAACAAATTCAAACAAGATCCACGTTTAACTGGATCATATCAACAACTGGGGTGAATTTGATCCATTTGTTACTTCTATCCAAGATACCAGAGGTTCTGTTCCTGTTCATAGGTACGTAAAAGACATTGTCAACCAATGGCTATAAAGCTTAGCAAGAGATTGCATATTGTCAATCATCGCCGTGTTAACTGCGCCTAAACAATTTCTCAAGATGAAAGAATGCTTGTTTGTTACATCGTTTATATTCATGAAGAAGGTTTACACAAGAACATCATATAAAGCCCAAAAACTTTATGTATTAAGATGCAGAGAATCATTTAATAGACGTGACCATTTTTAAATCTCTGGAAGTATGACTAAAAAGATTGTTTTGCTTCTTTCAGCGATTTCTATGACGACCCCCGTTCTACAATCTGCGACGTGAACGATTCAATTTTCATATACGTGTATTGAAAATATCTTGTCAGGCATGCTCTTACCTATGTCAGTCATAGGTACTATTTTGCAATAACAAAACAAACGAAGAAAAACACGACCCTCTTTCAACTTTTAGCATGTTTATTTCGACCGATGTATCAAGAATTTAATACTCAGTGCTTGACCGACTTTCTCAGTTATGAAAACGAATATAATTATGTTCTTTCAGCCAGTCTGCATGGAGTACATGTAACAGAGCAGAATGACCATAATATTATATATGTTACGCTTCTATGATATGTGACCTAGGCTATATCCTCTCAATCCATTACACTCCTTTATCTTACTTTATTCTTGTACGGTACCCCCACAAATCTGCTACTGCTCGTCGATGACCTGCCTGATGGGTCCATGGGGTCCGTCTGTGTCGCTCTAGGGGTACATGACACGGGCGCTGTTGCCGCTTCAACGGCCTCCTGAAATAAAATGGGGATGAAGAATTTAACAATTGAACGCCATGACATAATATATTTGAGTATCAGTGCTTGTGGAGAAATGACGTTGAAATGTATTCAAGGAACATATCGTTTCGAACTATAACTTCTTGTAGATACTTGTGAGTCTAAATATGAACATAAATTTGAACTATAGGTAGTGTCTCCCGAAATGTCAAAGCAGATTACAACTTTTGTGTGATTTTCATCTTTGATGGTCACTCATAATTATGTATACTATTTCCGAATCGGCTCAATACTAATAAAAAAGATGGCATACAAAATACTGCATTCATTTACTTAAAGTCTATACTACTTATATTTCAACATAAAACTAGCTTATATTTACAAAAGAATCTAAAAGTGTCAGTAACATTAGTTGATGATCATTGACTCAAAACACCAAAGTCGGCAAACAATGGTGTTTATTTTTGTGTCTGGAATCTATATTCCGTGTAAAATTTTACATTTCTTAGAATGAGCCGTTAAAGAAAAACAATGGCGATATTCAAATTTTAGAGTTTTACTTACCTCCATTTTGTAAGTCACTCAGCACCAATTTGTGAATAAAATGACGTCACGTAGAAACAGAATGTACTCCTTGGCAACGGAATCAAAGTACACGAGTATCACATGAAGTGTCAGTGAAGATTTTCGTCCATTTTAGTCACGAAAACAATCACAAACTACACAAAGTTAACGAAAGTTAATTAGAACGGCTTCTGACTTTCAAGTTTCTTTAGCCGTCGTGTATTGGAATCATAGAAATTTTGGAGGGATTAAATTCGCCTGATCCGATAAACAAAAGGCTTATATTGTTTAAATCGTTATATTCACGTTTAAAAAAGTGGGTATGCAAGCGAAAGAAATCGATGTATATATTAATCCCTCGACGAGATTTAAAACTTAATCAGTCTTAACCTTTACTCAGATGCAATCTTTTGTTCGTTTCTTTTTGTGAGTAAATGGATAAAATATGGATAAAATTAATCATTTTCATTTTTGGCCAAGAATTAAACAATCATACGATTCCAGTTCAAAGCATTTTAACAGATGTAAATCGGTTAAGAAGATAAATGTAGTGGTTCGCACTTCAGCTCAACGAGTACACGACGTAAAATCACACAACAGTTTCGATCATTTTTAATAATGCTGTTAATATATGACCGATTTGGCAAAATAAAAACAAGAGTGCCTGAAAGGCACTGATATCGCTCACCTGAGTTTTTCCTGTATTTGATGGTGTACAATATAATTTTTTTTGTAAACAAATATGTATGTCGTATCAAGCTATTGTAAATTAAGTTTCATAATTTCCAATGAAGACAATGAAGTCACATTAGTATTCAATCATATTGCATGTAGTAGCATTTGCATACATCTTTAAAATTGAATATCATGTGCTGTTCCAGTTTGATAATCAGGATTAAACTTTTACAATTAACAATTTACAATTTTGAAACATCAGAATGCTACATTACAGGCATTAATACGCTTAATATGATAAGCCCCTCCTTGCCTCATCAACATTTATTATCCTATCAAAAATTTATAACCAAGTGTTTGAAAAGAGTAACTCAATAAGCATTTTGTTCTCTTGGTTTAAATTGGCCCCATGGTTGATTTTTGAAGAATTTCTTTATGATTTTTTGAAGTCTGATAAGCCCTACCCTGCCACACTCAAATTTTTTAACAAATCAAAAATTCACAAACAATATTATTGTTAAAAAGAGTCACTCAAGCAACATCCCTGGTTCAAATTGGCCCAACAGTTGATTTTTAAAGAATTTTCCTGTCATTTCTCCTAGTCGTATAAACATCCTGCCATGCCCATATTTTCAACCAATCACAAATTTGTAAAAAAATAAATAAAAACGGGTACCCAAGGAACATTCCTGGATAATTTGATACAATTTGTCTAACAGTTAAGGAGAAGAAAATTTTCAAGGATTCGTTTAATAACTTCTCCAAGTCTGATAAGCCCCGCCCTGCAGCGCCTACATTTTTTGACAAATCAAAAAATTCATAAACACACATTGAAAACAGTCACTCAAGAAACAGATCTGCCAGATTTGGTTTAAATTTGATCAATGGTTGATTTTTAAAGATTTTTTTCATGATTTCTTTAAGTCTGATAAGCACCGCCCTGCCACGCCCACATTTTTGACGAATCAAAAATTTGAAAACAAATTTTAAAAAGGGTCATCCAAGTAACATTTCTGCCAAGTTTGGTAAAAATTGATCCATTGGTTAAGGAGAAGAAGATTTTTTAAGAATTACTTAATGATTTCTCTAAGTCTGATAAGCCTCACCCTGCCACGCCCTCATTTTTTGACGAATCAAAAATTTGAAAAGAGGCAGTAAAGACAGTCACTCAAGGAACATTCCAGCCAAGATTGGTACAAATTGGATCAATATTTGATTTTTAAAGAATTATCTAACAATTTCTCTAAGTCTGATAAGCTCCACCCTGCCACGCCCACATTTTTTGATGAATCAAAAATTTGAAAAAAAAAATTGAAAAAGATCACCCAAGGATCATTTCTACCAAGTTTGATAAAAATTGACTCAATGGTTAATGAGTAGAAGATTTTTGAAAAAATATTTAACAATTTCTCTAAGTCTGATAAGCCCCGCCCTGCCACGCCCTGATTTTTTGATGAATCAAAAATTCATCAACAGGCAGTAAAGACAGTCAATCAAGAAACATTCCAGCCAAGATTGGTACAAATTGGATCAACATTTGATTTTTAAAGAATTATTTAACAATTTCTCTAAGTCTGATAAGCTCCGCCCTGCCACGCCAACATTTTTTGATGAATCAAAAATTTGAAAACAAATTTTGAAAAAAGATCACCAAAGGAACATTTCTGCCAAGTTTGATAAAAATTGACTCAATGGTTAATGAGAAGAAGATTTTTGAAGAATTATTTAACAATTTCTCTAAGTCTGATAAGCCCCGCCCTGCCACGCCCTCATTTTTTGATGAATCAAAAATTCATCAACAGGCAGTAAAGACAGTCACTCAAGAAACATTCCAGCCAAGATTGGTACAAATTGGATCAACATTTGATTTTTAAAGAATTATTTAACAATTTCTCTAAGTCTGCTAAGCCCCGCCCTGCCACGCCCACATTTTTTGACGAATCAAAAATTTGAAAACAAGTTTTGAAAAGGGTCACCCAAGAAACATTTATGCCAACTTTGGTAAAAATTGACTCTATGGTTAGGAAGAAGAAGATTTTTGAAGAATTATTTATCAATTACTCAAAGTCTGATTAGCCCCGCCCTGCCACGCCCACATTTTTTGACGAATCAAAAATTTGAAAACAAGTTTTGAAAAGGATCACCCAAGGAACATTTCTGCCAACTTTGGTAAAAATTGACTCAATGGTTAAGGAGGAGAAGATTTTTGAAGAATTATGTAACAATTTCTCTAAGTCTGATAAGCCACGCCCTGCCACGCCCACATTTTTTGACGAATCAAAAATTTGAAAACAAGTTTTGAAAAGGGTCACCCAAGGAACATTTATGCCAACTTTGGTAAAAATTGACTCTATGGTTAGGGAGAAGAAGATTTTTGAATAATTATTTATCAATTTCTCTAAGTCTGATAAGCCCGCCCTGCCACGCCCACATTTTTTGACGAATCAAAAATTTGAAAACAAGTTTTGAAAAGGATCACCCAAGGAACATTTCTGCCAACTTTGGTAAAAATTGACTCAATGGTTAAGGAGGAGAAGATTTTTGAAGAATTATGTAACAATTTCTCTAAGTCTGATAAGCCCCGCCCTGCCCCGCCCACATTTTTTGACGAATCAAAAATTTGAAAACAAGTTTTGAAAAGGATCACCCAAGGAACATTTATGCCAACTTTGGTAAAAATTGACTCAATGGTTAAGGAGGAGAAGATTTTTGAAGAATTATGTAACAATTTCTCTAAGTCTGATAAGCCCGCCCTGCCACGCCCACATTTTTTGACGAATCAAAAATTTGAAAACAAGTTTTGAAAAGGATCACCCAAGGAACATTTCTGCCAACTTTGGTAAAAATTGACTCAATGGTTAAGGAGGAGAAGATTTTTGAAGAATTATGTAACAATTTCTCTAAGTCTGATAAGCCCCGCCCTGCCCCGCCCACATTTTTTGACGAATCAAAAATTTGAAAACAAGTTTTGAAAAGGATCACCCAAGGAACATTTCTGCCAACTTTGGTAAAAATTGACTCAATGGTTAAGGAGGAGAAGATTTTTGAAGAATTATGTAACAATTTCTCTAAGTCTGATAAGCCCCGCCCTGCCACGCCCACATTTTTTGACGAATCAAAAATTTGAAAACAAGTTTTGAAAAGGGTCACCCAGGGAACATGCCTGCCAAGTTTGGTAAGAATTGGCTTAGTGGTTAAGGAGGAGAAGATGTTTAAAGAAATTGTTGACGCCTTCCGACGCACGACGCACGACGCACGACGCACAACGCACGACGCACGCCGGACACAGGGTGATCACAAAAGCTCACCTTGAGCATGTTGCTCAGGTGAGCTAAAAAAGGTTTGAAGCAAAGAAGACGAGAAAGTAATAAGGATTTCCTTACAATGATGAATATTTTGAATTCAGCTGATAAAAACGTTATTGCCGACCAACATTTTTTGCTGGTAGTTAAAAATAACTGTCTGTCAGATGTAAATTAAAATACATACAGCTTCCAGCTAATTTCTGGCAATTTTTTATTCTTCTCTGCTTCAAATCGAATTCAAATTGGTCACGTATTAACTAAATTATCTATGAATTTCTGATATTGTTGTCTCACGTGGTTTTGACGTGGTTAATCAGAGGCTACTTTTGGATAAAAAGTATATAACTTGGTGTCAGTACCATGATTACTTTCTTTTTATCCATAGATGATGCGATGCACAATTACATGTTAAGTCTACCCAACATTGTTTGGTACCTATATCATTTACTAAATGCGTACTCATACGTTCGCATCATAAGATATCAGAAGCGAATATTTTCAATTTTATAAGTCTAAAGACAAGCATCAACTTAAGACGAATTAGATTACAATGATGTGTCTGTTACATCTAGCCATGCTTACCTGACTTTTTTTCGAACAAAGAAACGGAGTAAAGAATATACACGCATTGTCTTTACTGTTGGTCTAGATTACCTGAGCACGAAGGGCCCAAGGTGAGAGCTATTGTGGTCACTTTCCGTACGTCGACCGTCCGTCTTTTTGTCCGTCAACAATTTGAAGTTTACCCTCAAGCATCCAGAAATGCTAGCCAAACATAATTAAACTTGGTCGCAACAAGTATGAACATAACTTCTCAGGCGAGTTCGATTATGGGCCAGATCGGACCAAAAGGTCCGGAGTTACCTGCCCTTGAGTGTCACAAAATGCCGTTTATGAGTTTGTTTTCACTTTAATAGCACCCATAATTATCGACCAATTAAAACAAAACATAAACACAATGTTATTGCTTATAACATCGCAAACGAATTCGACAAAATTGTCGCTTTCAATTTTGTTTTCGCTCCAACAGCAACAAATATCAACCAATCAAGACAAAACCTGGACACAATGTTGAAAACCCATATGGGTGTGATTTTCCGTTTGACCATACGAGTAAGTTGTGAGTTATGTGCCCTTGAATTTGGCAAAATGCCCCTTTTCACTTTAACAAGAACAATACAAGGCAATACTTGGAGTCATCGTTGGTGACCCCGAGATTTATTCATGAAACTCTCAGCTCGGGTTGAATCTCACATCCCGATTTAGGTTCCCTTGCATGTGACTAAATGGTCATTTTCGACTTTGTTTTCATTATAAAAGACACAGATATTGACCGATCAATACAAAACTTGGACAAGATGTAAGTGGTTAGAAGATCATGCATTTAAGTCTTATTTTTAGCTTTGATCATAATCATGAGTTGCGTTCCCCAGAATTGAACAAAAATGATGAAAATGTTTTAGTTTGTTTTCAGCCTAGCAGCCACAAAATGTTAATCGATTCGAACAAAATTGTGACATAAATGTGTGTATGTTGGACATATTTGACTTTCAGTCTGATGAGAACAAATCACGTGACGAGCTCTTGAATTTGACAAAATTGCAAATTCTGTTATTTCATCAAGGTTCGGGTGAGCGGTTTATGGCTATTATGGTCCTCTTGTTTATAAACCTGTCAGTTATAAAATGAAAACGAGTTGTGCAGCTTGGCCTAAATCCTTTTCCAAAAGACAACATGTAAATTTACTGTCTACAAAGGGGGGTATTTTTTTTAGATTCGAATTATCATTCTCAAAACACGGAATGGGTTAACGAAAGAATCATCGTTGCCAGCAAACAAGTATAGAAAAAAAAACGAAAAATAAAAAAAAACACATTTGTCTGGCGATTGTATCATTCTAAATTATTGAAAGTTTTCTAAAATCATAGAAAAGTGTACGTAAAATAGAATAAATCTATAAATGTCACAATCTTGCTAACGATTAGAACTGATTATCTTGATCAAACACCCTACTTTTGGACCATTTTATTGTTTTAGCAAAACATAGAGTAAACAGCGATTGGGTGTCGTAGTTTTCTTTAAACTGTAGATAAAGTGACGACGGGTGACCAAAATCACACAATTCAACGAAAAAATATTTAAATGTTTGTCAAATAGGTACTTCAACTTTTCTACATTTATATGTAACTATTTTGGTAGAAAAGTGGAAGTTAGTCACACTAATTTCGACTTTTCGTGTTTTATGCATGTAGAAAAGTGGATGGCGGAAACAGGATTCCGTAAACAGGACCTGATGCCCCGAAGTGAAAAGCTTTGCCAAGAATTGATGGAATTGTCAGTATTTTTCCCTTTCCTTTCAATGATCTCATCGCTAAACTATTTATCAGCTGTATACTTGTAATAACACATCGCTTCTTTTCTTCGAAAAACTCGTAACTGCGGCTTAACACAAGCTGCAGTTACGAGGTTTTCGCAGAAAAGCGACGACATTTTGTCATCTACTGATTCTACCGGTGTAAAATGCTCCACTATTGTGTCGTTTGAGACACGCTTAACCCTTTCCCATACGACAAAATTTTAGGGTGATCCATTCCAAAAACTGCGACAAATGACAATATGGATGTTATTAAAGAAAGGATTAGTGTAAAATATAGCTCAAAATATTGAAACAAAAGGAGAAACTGCTGGTTATCAGCAGTTTCTTCTTTTGTTTCAATGTTTTCCCAAGCCTTTTCTATTAGGGACGTCAAAACCAGGTCTTGGTTGGGAAAGGGTTATTAAGTGACAATGCTCCATATTTTTTAGACGAGTATATTTGTAACTGTTCATTGGTCAATGTTTATCGTACGGTCATTTTTGCAGACGTCGTTTTCGGCATAGGGACTAGTCAAAATATTTATAAATTAATTATTGGTGGATACATACATGTTCAAGTCTTTAAACATGTATGTGTCCACCAATAATTGATCACTATCACGACAATGCCAATATTATGAAAATTGGGATATTGAAACACCATTTCATGGAAAACAATGAAGGAAGGGAAAGAAACGCTATCTTGATAGCAGCGATTTCTCCTTTTTCTGAATGCTGTTCAGAGTCAATTCTATGAGAGATTTTAGATATTGTCATACATGTAGAAATAGGGATATGCTTTCTAAAACGTCTGATGTGCAAGATCTACAGTAAATGTCCAGTTAGAAAAATCATTATTTCTTCTATCCACCTTGGCATTTGATTCACATTGGCGATCCAAGGGAACAAGAAAACTACACGAGTGTTCAAATTTTGTTCATGTATATATAAAATCCAAAATATATCCAACGAATCATAGTTGGAAAAGGATAGCAAAGTCGTGGTTTCTTTGTAATTGGGAATACTAGTATTGATTTCTACAAGAGATGACTTCAGGAGCCGAGATCATGACCCTTAAGGTATCTAACCCCTCATTAGCACCAAAGAGCCAGATGCGAAATTTGAAAAGGGCCAGTAATTCCTAAACTGTGTTACATTTCCATTCCAAATACAAGCATAAGCATTTTGAACGGTTTAGAATTTTGAATTAATGCATACATATGGAAATATTTGACAAAAATGTTCAAAATTACCTCCCTTGCATATGCAAAAAGAGTAAAATAACATTTGTAAATCATTTTCTTTTTGAAGCATAATCTTGAAATCCGGCACGGCGAATCAACTTATTTGAAGTGTATAAATTTAGAAGTTTGTGTTATTTGGTTCATTTCCTATGGCTAGAAAGTGGTGATTTTGAGGGTCTGTAAATCTTAAAGCATTTTAGACAATAGCGTTTCAAGATCAGCCTTTGGTTAAATTTTACATTGCTGCTTACTTACATTTGCTACATGTAACTAACGACGAATATTATAAAAGAATAGTATGCATCTTGATCAGACTGTGCGTATGTACAGGATGATCTGAACTCATGTTAGTGTCACATGCAATTATATACCCTTCTGCGGGTCTCTGCATAAATGTTTCTTACGTTGGAAATGACTGGAGCATTTTTAAACATTTGAGACTTTATCTGGAAAATGGCCCTTAATGCATCTGAGATCGCAGTGAATTTAGATCAGCCCGAGTATATGTTCAGTCTTATCAAATAAGTCTCTTAAAGTTTCTTTGTGCAATGAAGAATTCATAAGAGAACACAATGGGTTAAGATCAGACTGAACGAATGGTCAGGCTGATCTGGAGCCATGTTGGTATAAAAGGCTTTAAGAGCTCTTTTACCAGATTCTAGCTCCGATTTTTACAAATATATATGCTGTCCTTTTAATCAATTAATCATTCAAACTCACCGAATATAGCCAATCTAATGCTTCACTTTGTGTTTTACTCCGATCTAAACCGTTCGCTCTGTACCACTCCTGAGCAATCTCAACTCTTCCTTTCAAATCCTTCCCATAAAGTCCAGTCATTTGTTTAATGTTATATTCCTGCAAACATTCCTCCCCTTTCTGCTTCGTAACTTCCCACTGCGCCCATATTGTGGGCTGCCGGAACATTTTATCCGGCGATGTGGACCGTAAATACGATCTTTCCCGGCGGGGTCTTGGAGATTCGGATACGGATCTATCCGGAGACTTTGCCGGTGAGATACTCCTACCCGCGAAATCCGGTCTCCTCCGCGGACTATTTAATGCGGCGGGTTTATCAATTATGTTATCATAGTTCCGTGAAGCGCTGTTTTGTATTTGATCCTTAAAGCTACTCGTCCTTATCACTCCGCTGTTAAATCTTGAAGCTTGATCACTCTCTTGTAGTATCTCCGCCATCTTGGATTTCACCTCGGTCCTGTTTATTTATTATCGTACCAACAATAAGTACGTTTAAATCACGGATTTTAATCCTTCTACCCTGTTCACTGCCACTCATCAAAGAGTTTGGGTTTTAACTTAATCCTATCGTTCATTCCTACGTTAGAACCCTTTTACATTTTTTCTACTTTCAATTCCAAGACTTTCAATTTTCAGGATTTTCTTTTCTTTTGAAGCATATCTGGCATGGATACATAGATCTAAAGCAACGTTTTCGTCGGTAACGACATTGACTCTATGAGGTTTACCATTCTAATTATGATGAACAAAGGTAGCGGCTCTTCCAATGAGAGAAAGAGAAAATAGTTTCTAAAAGAAGGTATAACGGTTTACATACCATGATAGTAAGCATAAAGCCAATTTCCCGTCTGTTCCTAATTTAATGACCAGGCTTATCGGTTCTTACAATTTGACATGTAACATACATATCAAAATGAATCTGAATTTACTGGATCTCTTGATTTTTCTTAGATTTCAATGAGAAATCACAGGAGAATTATTTAAGGATTACAACCCATCATTAAAAACCACCTTCGTGCATCTTCGGGTGTTTATCCGCAGCAACGTAAGTTGACGAGGTTATCCCTAGTTAATCTTCGTTGCCACGGATAACGCTCTGAAATTGATGATGGTATCTCTCGTTAATTTCCGCTGTCACGGATGATGCCTGAAGATGCAAGAAGTATTTGTTATCTAATGATGGATTGTAATCCTTAATATGTAAAGATTTTCGATCAATGTACACTTATTACTGTAGGGGCCTACGTGTTTCGACAAAAGTAGAAAGCAAATAGCGAAATCATCCATTCGTCAACTTTTTGTCAAAAACGTTTCTCTCGTTTCATGTCATTAGGGATTATAAGCTTTTAATGTCAACAGCAAATATCGGTGATGAAACGAAATGCCATCGAATCAAAATGATAAATTGCATATAAAGTAAATATGGGAGTCATTTCTTGTATATCAAAAAGTGATTAGATTCTTTACTCCTCACCCACAGCGTATCTGATCTGGACATCCAAAATAGAGAATGCTTTGGAAATCATTAGGACAAAAGAGGAAAATGCTAATAATCAGCATATATTCGTTTTATATTTATATTTTCTAACTGGAAAGTACACATCTTTACTTTAATTGATATTAATTTTGTCAAATGTATTTATTTCGAATGCGAGCTGTCAAATGTTTTTTGATGGGAAATGGTGAATGAGAGTCTGATTTCCTTTTTTAGATCTTTATTTTGAACATGTTTTAAAAATTTGTTCAAGCCTGTGCAGACAGATTTCTTGAAGTTTTGAAATCCTTTTAGGTAAAGCTTTTGGGAAATATTAAAAATAGGCTTAATGAAATAAAAATCTGCAAGTTGGTATATATAGACTGCGGGAGACATTTGATTACTTCGAGAAGTATCGCAATATTGAACAAATGTTGATTACATGTACTAATATATTTGAAAATTCCACGCGGTACATGTAGGTTATAAACGTCGTTTTGGAGACATTTTATTCAAGTCTTTGCAATACTTCAGCCCGAATGTTTAAGGACCCCTCTTATTCGCTGCAAGAGTTAATCAAAGTACCTGAACGACTGTTTACGTAGGTGGCATCATAAATTACATCATACTTGAAACCACATAACCTGCGTGGAATATTGCCTTTAATAACCAATTCTGCTTTTATTGCATAATATATCATTATTCGTTCAGACCCCTTTACCGCTAAATGTGTGGATTAGGTGCAGTAATACAAGTAATATAAAGCACGTGTATGAATCGTAGTACTTAGATCGCTGATTCAATCCACCGTGACTCTAGTCTTTTGCTTGACCCCGTCTCCAATGACCTTCACCAATGAATACAATTCCCTTCATTGGAGACTCTTCTATAATCATATAACCAAATCCAAAACTCCATATTAGCCTATAACAGTTTTTAGTTTTGCATAAACAGGGTGTTAAAATGAAATGCGGTGAAATCATTGTTGTTTTCATGTTAGAAAACTGGGTTGCTCAATCGTTTCTCTCAGAATTCAAATTTGTGAAATATTTCATATTATCATTCATTAACTTGGATATAATTGTATGCATAATTCAAAATATGTAACTGTTCTTCATTTTTACGGAAAATCTATTTTCCTTTACACGGCAATCGCAGTTGGTAAGAATTTGTAAAAAATATTTCTTTTAAGGTAGTCTACCCATGATGAGATTCGCACGACGTCGGAATTATTCATGTGAGGTCGAAAACATTCCACCGCCGAATGTTTACGACCGCGCCCGAAAATGTTCGGACACGTAACGACGACTCTCGAAAAAATCAGATGTTTTATGAATCTCAAAATGGCTACATTACGGGTATTCTACCTTAATAGCACACGCACAGACAGATGAACTCATAATTTCGACTGCTTGAAAGTCTTCCACGGCCCATAATTTTAATACCGGAACAATATTCTTCACGGACGAAATAAGCAGTGAACGAGTAAATTCAATTATCGTTAAGCTTGGTTACAAGGTAAACTTTGTAGCCTGATCAATCCCACTAATACTCTAATGGGAATTTTAATACTCTTCATATTTGGAGGTATTAAAGTGATATCTTCTGTGTCACGTGTCATGTCGATGTATATCGATGGAGATCTGTAACGCTTTTGAAAACGACAAATGATAATAAATAGATCTAGCAAATATAACAAATCATATTCTCGACAACTTGAAAGACGTTATATTATACTCCTTACATCATTTGGAACACCTTGGTCAATTCTCTCAAATTACAAAGTATACCTGGGGTGTATGTGTATGAAAAAATGTCTGAAAAAATATATTTCTTAACCGGAAGTAGTTGTAGCTATGATAAAATTGAGACTTGCAAATAGAAAAAAGTTACGGATTGCTTCTTGATGATGATCAAGGTGTAGGTTTATTGGGGATTTACGCCGTTTTCAACTATTATGGTCATATTGCGGCGGTTGGAGCACTTTATAATGCATTCCTGTTGTTTCTAATACCAGTACTACCACAACATCCCAACCGAGCCCCCAAGCTTCTCGCTGGTAAAGACCGAATGCCTTTTATGTGTTTCAGAATAAAACTGTTTACTGATAATATACATATGGCATACGAATCTACAAATGAAGCAGACTAAATAAACCATGGTTAAATAAGGAGTTAAACTATAAAAAGAACTGCTTCCGGAATTGGGGTTTTATATGTGTGCTAAATGTTATGTCAAAATGTTATGAGATGAAAAACAATGTTTGACAATATTTGATCATGAATATATCGTACATACCCAAACCAAATCACATATCGGTAATATAATTAAGGTCTAATTACTGATATAAACATTGGTTTGAATTATTGAGCTAAAAGGTTTATGTTTAAACAGCAAAGTTGACTTTCTTCATTCACAGCTAATATCTGACCACCGTATTTCAAACAACCCCTAATTGGCTTAAAACAAATACATTTAGTACTTGATTTTCGCATTAGCCAGTAGCAGCAATAAATCGATCATCTTTTTTTAAAGGACGAACACATTCATTTAATAATGTTTCATACTACGAGTATTTTTTGCAATCATAATGGGCTTGAGGGTACACCTATCCATGTTTTGCTTAGACTTTTCACACGTGTTCTTCCGAACCACCAGCTGCATATCCCAAAAATCGTATGATATCAGTATACGCTATTCTTTCAGAATTTAGATCCAAATGATTTTTGTTAAACGTCAAAGAGAATATCGGCCGAGCAGAGGCTAGAACCCGCGAATCTTTCGGTGGATATAGTCCCTGACGTTACCGAATGAGTTACTATATTTGGGGATAGTAACTTCGTACTAGTCTTCAACAAATGAGCATGGATATCGCTGCTTTTCAACGAAAGCCTCGTAACTGCAACTAAAATCTGGACTCAGAGTATGTTATCTGGTAGTAAATCAAGAAAATAAGCTAGTTCTATATGCGACACAGATTAACAGCTCACAGGTCCCTTTGTACAAAAATCTAGATTCAGAGTATTCTACCTGGTAGTAAATCAAGAAAATAAGCTAGTTCTATAGGTGACACTAATTTACAGCTCCCAGGCCCGTTTGCACCAAAATCTGGATTCAGAGTATGATATCTGGTAGTAAATCAACAAAATAAGCTATTTCTATAACCGACACTGATTTACAGCTCCAAGGCCTGTTTGCACCAAAATCTGGATTCAGAATATGATATCTGGTAGTAAATCAACAAAATAAGCTAGTTCTATTGGCAACACTTATTAACAGCTCCCAGGCCCGTTTGCACCAAAATCTGGATTCAGAGTATGATATCTGGTAGTAAATTAACAAAATAAGCTAGTTCTATAGGCGACATTGATTAACAACTCCCAGACCCGTTTGCACCAATATCTGGATTCAGAGTATGATATTTGGTAGTAAATCAACAAAATAAGCATGTCTATAGGCGACATTGATTAACAGCTCCCAGGCCCGTTTGCACCAAAATCTCGATTCAGAGTATGATAACTGGTAGTAAATCAACAAAATAAGCTAGTTCTAAAGGCGACACTGATAAACAGCTCCCAGGCCCGTTTGCACCAAAATCTCGATTCAGAGTATGATATCTGGTAGTAAATCAACAAAATAAGCTAGTTCTAAAGGCGACACTGATTAACAGCTCCCAGGCCCGTTTGCACCAAAATCTGGATTCAGAGTATGATATCTGGTAGTAAATCAACAAAATAAGCTAGTTCTATATAGGTGACATTGATTAACAGCTCCCAAGCCCGTTTGCACCAAAATCTGGACTCAGAGTATGATACCTGGTAGTAAATCAACAAAATAAGCTAGTTCTATAGGCAACACTGATTAACAGCTCCCATGCCCGTTTGCAACAAAATCTGGATTCAGAGTATGATATCTGGTAGTAAATCAACAAAATCAGCTAGTTCTATAGGCAACACTGATTAACAGCTCCCAGGCCCGTTTGCAACAAAATCTGGATGCAGAGTATGATACCTGGTAGTAAATCAACAAATAAGCTAGTTCTATATGCGACACTGATTAACAGCTCCCATGCCCGTTTGCAACAAAATCTGGATTCAGAGTATGATATCTGGTAGTAAATCAACAAAATCAGCTAGTTCTATAGGCAACACTGATTAACAGCTCCCAGGCCCGTTTGCAACAAAATCTGGATTCAGAGTGTGATACCTGGTAGTAAATCAACAAAATAAGCTAGTTCTATAGGCGACACTGATTAACAGCTCCCATGCCCGTTTTCAACAAAACCTGTATTCAGAGTATGATACCTGGTAATAAATCAACAAAATAAGCTAGTTCTATAAGCGACCCTGATTTACAGCTCCCAGGCCCGTTTGCACCAAAATCTGGATTCAGAGTATGATATCTGGTAGTAAATCAACAAAATCAGCTAGTTCTATAAGCGACACTGATTTACAGCTCCCAGGCCCGTTTGCACCAAAATCTGGATTCAGAGTATGATATCTGGTAGTAAATCTTCATAATAAGCTAGATCTATAAGCGACACTGATTTACAGCTCCAAGGCCCGTTTGCACCAAAATCTCGATTCAGCGTATGATATCTGGTAGTAAATCAACAAAATAAGCTAGTTCTATAAGCGACACTGATTTATAGCTCCCAGGCCTGTTTGCACCAAAATCTGGATTCAAAGTATGATATCTGGTAGTAAATCAACAAAACAAGCTAGTTCTATAAGCGACACTGATTTACAGCTCCCAGGCCCGTTTGCACCAAAATCTGGATTCAGAGTATGCTATCCGGTAGTAAATCAACAAAATAAGCTAGTTCTATAGGCAACAATGATTTACAGCTCCCAGGCCCGTTTGCATCAAAATCTGGATTCAGAGTATGATATCTGGCAGTTAATCAAGAAAATAAGCTTGTTCTATAAGCGACAATGATTTACAGCTCCAATGCCCGTTTGCACCAAAATCTGGATTCAGAGTATGATATCAGGTAGTAAATCAACAAAATAAGCTATTTCTATAGGCGACATTTATTAACAGCTCCCAGGCCCGTTTGCAACAAAATCTGGATTCAGAGTATGATATCTGGTAGGAAATCAACAAAATAAGCTAGTTCTATAAGCGACACTGATTTACAGCTCCAAGGCCGGTTTGCACCAAAACCTGGATTCAGAGTATGATATCTGGTAGTAAATCAACAAAACAAGCTACACGCTATGGGAGCCTGACCAGCGGCACCTATTTTTTCGAGCAAACAAAATGGCGGACAAGGAAGTGGATTCTGACGGTCCCATCAGTTATTTGAACGTAAGTTGTGTTTTTTGTCCTATAACACCAACTTCGAAGCAAAAATAGGTCGGCTTATGATTCAACTTCGTTATTGTCTTTGTCTTTAGCTCATCGGACTGGCATACATAACGTAAACGATAAGCAAACGTGATAAAGAGGCGTTGCTCGTGAATTATGCATATATTTGTCCACCCTTTAAATGATTAAAAGAAATAAAACATATATTTAAGGTACACGTTATATTATCAAAATTACACTGACTACATTATTCTTTGAAAATCCAAGAGCCTAAAGATGATCGCAAATGTTATAATTGGAATATTGATGTTTTTATTCACTGTACGAAGACCAAAAATTCCCCCGAACACGTGCATTACAGTACCAATTTTTTTGAGTCTTACTGGACGCGTATTCGGATTGAATTAATTTCATATACGGGTGATTTGAGTTAATTTCTGTACGAGTGTTCGGAGCGTTTTATACATTTGTAGAAGATAGAAATCTTTGGTGTAAATCAGTTTAGATATTTGATTCCACATTTGTTTCTCTTTCCACCAATCCTTATGATGATAAAATGATACAGTGATTGGAATTCATATCCGGGTTGCCAAAAAAAAAACACTTAAAATCACACAAGTGTATCTTTTGTAGCAAGCTCCAAAATCAATGTCTAATCTGTCAATTTTGCGAATTATCTCCCTTTGACACAAACAAATAGGGAATTTGAAATGTTTGATATTCACAAATTTATCAAGGTTTTCGATTGGAGGTTTTTGCAACATCATGCTGACTTTACAGGGCATTTTTGAACCCTTTCTTCGACTAGGATTGTTCCCAGATGTCCATGCAATAGCGATTTCAATTTCCTAAGGAGATTACATTGTAAAATTTTCAAGCTTTGGAACAAAATGAAAATTCAGCTTTTAAAACATCATTTTCTAAACGTTAATACAATGTTACGAACACTTCTTTACATTTCCTGACTGGTAACTTGACGGACTACCATTCCATGCAGTCCGGCATGGTTTGCATTCTTCTGCTTGAATTTCCGAAGATTGAAATTGTGTAAAATTTCCGTTCAAATTGTACACCTGAAAAACGGACCCCTGTCACATTAAAAAAGTCCGTTTTTTCATCCACAAAACGTAAAGCACTAAGCACAACCAAGTCAATGAACAATGCGAAACACTTTCATTTGAATTTTTTACTTGTTGTAAATTTAGAAAAAATATGACAAGCGAAGTAGGAGTAGCGTTTTCACTTTTGTTCAGTATAGAATTTAAATCCTAGGTAGACAGAGAAGAAAGGATGAGATGAAAGAGAGACGGACATACAGAGGATATCACACGGAAATATATACATAAGAGAAATATATAAGGACTCAGAGATTTAATAATGTTGGACACGTGTATACCTTTTGGTAACTTTCTGTCGTATTCAAACAATTGAGCACCCACACGCCAGCTGAACAATAAAAGAATGCTTCTTATTTGCATGTCAAATAAAGATTTCACGAACGGAAAATTTTGGATCGCGTAAAATTACACCGACTATGGAAACGAACTATGCAAGACAATGATATTTACATAGTATTTTATAGGTATTTACAACAGTCTTCCATCAACCCATGTCCAAAAATACACATGAATGGAAACTTTTACGCTCGTGCAATACACGGTTCACTGCGTACGAAATCTCATATTTGTATTGTTATTGGAGACACTCCACAACGGGAAATGCTTCCGGGTAGTAGTATACAAACATAGTTCCGTCAAAAAATGGATTCGCTCCTTTTGATGCGTTGATCCTGTGTCTATAGAATAGGCAGAAGCATGTAATGTGGTTCTGCATACTGGCAGACCATCAGTGTACTGCTGGGGTGTGTTTTAATGAATTTGTCGGGAACTAGTTTCTTGCGCGGTCGTGACCTTTCACGAGGGTGTGTCACATGCAGATCCCGAAAGAGATGGCAAATTGCAAGGGTGGATGTGCTCACGGGTGCGTGATTTTAGCTGATGGTGCTATTGATACCACTTTCTTGGTAGTACATTAAAGACAAAGGAATGGTCTGTCAGGCAGACTATGTAAAATGTGTCACAAAGACTTCTGAGAGAAGCTAGAAGCTGCCAAATTGACCCATCTTACTATATATTTAATAGGCCTGTTTCGTTGAGGAGTGACACCTATTGGTTTAGACATATCGATGGAAGGAGTGGGATTTAAGGGGGAATGCGCCAGTTTTTCGGAACACTCGGTCATTACTATAGAAAATTAAACATTTCGTACCATATATGATTCGCTACCATATTTTCAATAATATAACACGTGATTAGAATTTACAATTTTCGATGGTAAAAGCGTATTTATTATGCGAAACTGATTTCGTCAAGATGGAAATCGAGTAACAGTTGTAAGTGTATACACAGTTACCACTGTTATACGTCATTTTATTCGTGTGTAGCTGATAAAAATTGCTGTAATGCGCTAAAAAGTGTACTGACCTATACACTTTCTTTTTGAAATATTACCAGGACACGTTGCTTAATACAATGATGGAGTTTTATCAAAGTCTATGATGTAGAACTTGAAATATTTCCAAAATATGCAAATTTTGACATAAAACACTTCAGCTTCGTTGATCGAACTGAACACGCGAGCATGCTGTTTTACACATTTGTGCGTTTATAATAGCACACATTTTGGGTTTTCTGTTCTTATTAAATGTAAGAAGTTACGTTAAATCCGTTTTCGGGACTAAACGATGATTATAGAGCATTTATAAGCATTTTAGTGACCTTGGGTAGGTGCAAGAAATTATGCATTTTTTCGCTGTAGGGGTATGTTATACGAATGCCTATAAAATTCAAACAATATCGCTGACCATCCATTTTTATTTCATTTTTGAATTGGTAATTACATATAGTTTCAGCATACAAAAAATAAATTTAGGAAACTGGAGCATTCTCCCTTAATGCTTATTTAAACTACATGGTAATATCGCTGCCACTGGAGCACCTGACTGCTCTATGGCCGCGGCCTGGTATCTACAAAATGTTCGATTAGAATGGGTGAAATGCCTCTTTCGACACTATATTACATGTATGAAAAGTAAAGCTAAAACGACTTACCAACATATTCCTGTATTTCTCTCAACATCTCTAGCACAACTACATTTGATGTTTTCGAGAATGAAGCTATTCATGCCACTTAGGTTTAAGATTGTCCACCCATTTGGTAGGAGACTGTGGCCAGTTTCATCAAAGGATTTAAGGCGTATTTATGTCTTAAGTACCAATGTCTTACAGTCTACACGCTTAGGAAAGGAGTCAGGTATCGCCCCTTCCATCAAGTTCTAGGTAATTTGATTGTTGTTTCGTAAGACATCAGTAAGTCAGAAATACGTCTTCAATGTTTCGATGAAACAAGTACCAGATGTCACAGAGGATATATGCCGCGCCCTAGGATCGAAACCGGGACATCAAATTTGAAAGTGCAACGCGATGCCATTTTTGTGATAACCGCGGTCATAACCAGCCAATGAGAGAGTGTGTGCAAGAAAAACAAGAGACAGTACTAAGGCAGACAGAACATGAGTGGTGTTAGGAGAAAACATACATTGAATACTATTTCAAAGACATGTTTCATTTTTAAATCAATATTTAGTGTCGATTTCGTGAATCATATGCTTTGATGAGTAGGTTCTATATTAACCATTTAGTTTATTTGTTCATTTATTTCATCATCAAGACAGTGCTGTAATTCCTTTGACTCGAGATAGCTTAATTTGCATGAACAAGTTCCAAAAACTATATAAACCCTTTCCCAAACACGACCTGGTTTTCTCGTTCCTAACAAAAAAGGCTTGAGCACACATTGGGGCAAAAGAGGAAATATTTATAACCAGCATTTCCTCCTTTTGCATCAATAATTTCAATGCTTTATTTTACACTAATCCAATATTTTTTCAACATCAATTCTGTGCTAAACAGCTACTTTTGAATTGAAATTTACGCTTTGGAAAAGGGTTAAAATAGTTAAAATAAATGCGCATTTAGATTGACTCTGCTTAAAGAGATTTAATCCTTCATGCAGTTGATTAACTGAAAATGTTGACCACTAGGATACGTCTCTAAGTTTTCAATTGCTCGATTAACGCGTTCAGAAAAAACTGGAATTTCCAAACTAAAATCGTGTAAACAATGAACGAACTACCCATACAGTGGATTGTGACATTGCTCGGAAAAAAAGTTCAGTTTTTCTCGTACAGTAGTTTCGTTTTTTTTCGTTTTTTTCTAATAATACACACCTCTCACGACTCAGAGTTACACAAAGGTTCTGTCATACAGAAATCTATGTCCACACACGAAAATAAAACCAGTAGAAACAGTAAAGTGTGATTTTTGATTGATTCATTAAAGCATTTCTCGCTTAAAATGATGAGCACAGCACATCGTGAAGATTGTCGGCACAATTTTAGATATTCTAAAGATTAATAAGTTCATTTAAGAGTCAAAAGTGGTAAAGCAATATATGTACTCAAATATTAATGAGTATGAACGTGCAAAATTGAGTATAAATGTGGCAAATCTTCCTTTGTTTGCAGTATCTATTTCTTGCAGGTTTGTTATGTCCGCCATTTTTGCTCGAAAAAATAGGTGCCGCTGGTCAGGCTCCCATAGCGTGAGCTAGTTCTACAGGCGACACTGATTTACAGCTTCCAGGCCTGTTTGCACCAAAATCTTGATTTAGAGTTTGATATCTGGTAGTAAATCAAGAAAATAAGCTAGTTCTATAAGCGACACTGTTTAACAGCTCACATGCCCGTTTGCACCAAAATCTGGATTCAGAGTATGATATCTGGTAGTAAATCAACAAAATAAGCTAGTTCTAAGCTGTAGTTACGAGGCTTTCGATGACAAGCGACGATATGGAAAGGGATTCTTAGAGACAACCATGTTACCAGACCTGACTGTGCCATAGTGAAGACCGACCAAGATATGACGTACTAAATGGGCCAAAAGTCTATATAGAGCGTGCACGCAAAAAATTTAAGCGTCGACGCATAAATTTTATGCGTCGACGCGCATATTGGCGCGTCGACGCATAAAATTTACGCGAGCAGTTGAAAATATATGCGTCGACGCGTAAATTTCACGCGAGCAGGAGTAAAGAATGTGAAACCGAGGCTGGCCAATGGGAGAGGCGGTTAGAAACCTTTCCCTTTATACCATAAAATTGATGGATGAAACGAAGGATCTGATTGGTTAATAGATAAAATGCGCCTCGATGCGTATATTTACGCGAACAGTTGATAATTCAAGCGTCGACGCATAAATTTTCAACTACTCGCGTAAAATGTTATGCGTCGACGCGTAAATATACGCGTCGACGTATAAAATTTACGCGTCGACGCGTATATTTTATGCGTGCACGCTCTAAATAGACTTTTGACCCATTTGGTACACCATACCAAGACCTGTTTAATACCCTTTTACAGTCTGTATAGGTCATAAGTTTGAGTTTAATGGGGTTTTACGCCGTTTTTAACAGCCAGTGTCATATCGCGGCGGCTGAAGCACCTACCCATGGATTCCTGTTGTTTCTCAAACCAGTACTACCACAACACCCTTACCGAGCCTCCAGCTGCTCGCCCACTTGGGTTAAGCTACAGGTCATAAGAAAGGCTTTTGGAGCACAACTCGGGTCTTGATCAGACTGATCAGGCTGATCGTGATCCATGCTTGTCTAATATGTTGTAAAGGTCTTGTCTCCGTTCCCCGGCTCAAATGTTCTCGCAGATGAATTTTTCTGTGACTTTTACATTGAAAATCGAGAAAGTTTAATGGGACAAATCTTTTAGATTTAGTAAATTTCTCAATCATCAATAATATTAAGTAATCACTTTCTAGCATAGGCAATAAATGATGTATTGCCGAAAAGCATGGGCGAAGAAAATAGTATTATTTATCATGAGCTGGTCTTAATAAAGTTGTCATTATTTGAATAGAATTATGTGCACCGATTGTTGCATTGATTTTTGTATGCAATATGATTATATATGAACATAAGTTGCACATTTTTCAGTAGTCAATGATAATATCGAGATCATTAATTTCCAATAAATTCCGTTCGATTGTTGAAATAGTGCAGTCATAATCAGTAAGTGTTGTCAATGTTGTTTACAAGTTTGTCGACAAAGTCGATATAAACAAAACCAACCTCATGGGGTATGTGGTCACTTTGAACTTTTATATCTAGATACATTTTAGATCAAATCATCTCGTTAGGCTATACTGCTGTAAGGTAAGACCTGGGTAATGCACTTCCGGTATAATCGTTATATTTTGACTTAGTCCGCGACGTCCGTAAGTCCGAGCATTTTTAAAGTACCATTAGATGCAATATCCCCTGTTTACGTAACAACGGAAATAATTGAGCGTGCTCAGATTATATTTTAGGAATATTTTAAACAATTTTTGTGAAAATGTTCCTAAATTGTATGAAGAGTCGACAAAAAAACCAACGAAAGTAAAAAATTCAAAATTTGGGAGCAATGAAAATTACTTCCCTTTAAAATCGTCTTAGAATAGTTTAAAATCGTCGATTCGCACCATACAGATTTCGTTCCATAACTGATTACACAGGCCTTAACTTAATTTCCATACGGAGTTCGATTTTCCAAAGAAGATCATGTTTAAGTCGTCAACATTTATAAAGATAAAGAGAAACTCCAATTGTATTTGTCTGTTCTAATAATTAGTTAAACATTGTTTACAGGATTGTCGACAAAGTCGATATAAACAAAACCAACCTCATGGGGTATGTGGTCAATTTGAACTTTTATATCTATAGTCCGGATACGATGTTATGGTACAAGTTTATAAATTTTACTTATGTAAACAATGAGAAAGTGCTCTTAATTTTCAATAAAATTTTGCATGCGTTTGGTTCAAATCTTGCAGGTGTGAGACACCTACAAGATTCGAACCATCACATGCAAAATTACAGTAGTTTAGAGTTCGATATTTTATTGCTTAGAAGAAGGTAAAATTTAAAAACATGCGTCATAATATCGTGACCGGACTATACTTCATGGGGGGATGTGGTCACTTTGAACTTTTATATCTAGATAATACTGTTCATTTTTCCCTGTGGAGTTCGACTTTCCCAAAGAAGATGTATGTTCCAGTCGTCATCAATTATAAAGAGAACATCAAATTGTATTTGACTGTTCTAATAATTAGTTCACGTCAGCATATTAGTTTATGCTTGTCGGACATGTCGATATAAACAAGACCAACCTCATGGGTTATGTGGTCATTTTGAACTTTTATAAATCTATAGTTCGGACACGATATTATGGTACATGTTCACAAATTTTACTAATGTTAACAAGGGGAATGCGATCTTAATTTTCAATACAATTTTGCATGCGTTTGGTTCAAATCTTGCACCTGCAAGATTTGAACCAATGCATGCAAAATTACAATATTTTCGATATAGTGTTGTTTAACCAGGTTAATCTTATAAACATGTACTGTAATATCGTTTGTGGACTATACCTCATGGGGATGTTGTCATTTTGAAATTTTATATCAAGGTACCTTGATATATCAAGTCATCTTGTTATACTGCTTTTATTTCCAATGTCTAAATATAGATCCGACTTTCCAAAGAAGACCATGTTCTAGTCGTCAACTATTGTTTATAAAGAGAGTCAACATAGTTAATGTTTTAGTACGGTGCGTTGTGTAATTCTGTTTGATGTAAGTGAAAGAGGTTTAAATCAAATGGATTCTTAAAAAGGATAAGTAGACATTACCAAAAAAGTTTGATGGACAGCCGTGAGCCTAAAAATGAACTTTGTATACTCAGCAAAAGAGCAAACGCATCACTTTTTAAAATTGCATAACTTATTTATTGTCAAAGATTTAAATTTATAATTTTGCATATGTTTATCCCACAAGTTTTTGCACGCATTCAAAAATTTATTTTAAAGTTTTCTTCTTACGTGACCGCGTCATATGAAAGGGGGACCAAAACGGTTTTTCGGCTCGTGTAACTTGTGATCTTTTTCAATAATTTTTGTTTGAATTGATTTTGAAAGCTGGTTTATAGTTGGATTAAAGTCTGAAAAAAATCAATCCCTTATCTAACGTACCAAGGGCTGTTCACGTACAACGTAGCTCGCATAAACGCACCTTTTAAAAGAAAGGGTCAAATTTTCAAGGTCAAGGTCACAAGGTCAAATTTTTTGGGCTCAGATGAAAGGTCTTGATGGGACCTGTCTATGTGTGAAATATCAAGACTGCATCTCATACAGTTCATAAGATATAGACCGATACGTTTTTGTCTAAGTAACCGACGCCAACAATGACATTAACAACACTAGTGACGTAACAGTACCTCTGCGGGAATAAATTACGCGCCCACAAAAGTGTTAGAGCCGTCGGTAACTTTTCTACACAGGAACTCTTTCAGCCAATACAAACGGTTTGAAAGTTATGCGTTAATTTCCAATTCTAATCAAATTTCAGACTTTATGAATTTTAGAATTAAGGGTGTCCTTATTAAAATTTCAATATTTCATAACAAACTGTAGCATTTACTATGAAATTTTATAGGCTTCTTATCGAATGGTTGTAGTCGACATGTGCAAATATTGAACGTATTCTGTGGATTCGTTAAAGAAATATTAACAAAGATCTGAGTGATGCGTTAGCAGTTTTGCCGAGTACTGTCCTTGAATGTAAAAAATAGCTGTTTTGTCTTTGTGTTCACTATAACATCTACAAATTTTGATACATCTTGACAAAACCTTGTTAAAATGTTGGTCATGACAAGACCTTCCATGGATGTATTCTTTAACTTGATCTGAATCTCACATTTAAAGTTATGTCCCCTTGAAATTGACGAAAACTACCGTTTTTGCTTTATGTTCGCCATAATAGCCTCCAATGTTGACTAATTTTAGCAAAACCTTTTTACAAAATGTTAGTGACTGTAGGATTTTGCTTCAGATAATTTTTTTTGTTTAACTGCAATTTCATGTCTAGAGTTATGTGCCCTTGAATTCGACAACATTGCCATTTTTGACTTTATTTTCAGCCAGAAATATTGACCAATGGAAACAAAACTTAGACAAAACATTTTTGACTATAAGACCTTGCATAGGTGCAATATTTAGCTTGATCGGAGTCTTACATCCATAGTTATGGGCCCTGGAATTTTACAAAATTGCCTTTTTGACCATGTTTTCACTATGATTACCACAAATATCGACAAATTATGACAAAACTTAAACGAAATGTTGTTGACTATAAGACTTTATATATAATGTGATTTTATTGGGTTTGATCGGACGCAAACAGTCGGAATTATGTGCCCTTGAATTTAACGCAATTGCCGTTTTCGACTTTCTTTTGCATCTTAAAGCCAGGTTTATGGATGAATTGAGCCAAAGCTTAGATAACATTTTCGTTGCTATAAAATAGTTATGTGCCTTTGAATTTGGCAAAACTATTAGGCATTGATTTTACTATTACGGCCACAAATATGAATCATTTAAGACGCAACTTTGAAGAAATGCTGGTGACTATAAGATTTTATATAAGTGGTTTTTTTAAGTCTGATCGTACTCAAACTTTCGGAGTTATGTGCCCTTGAATTTATCAAAATAACAGTTTCAACTTTCTGTTGCATTATATATCCACAGTTATGGACGAATTAAGCGTTATTGGACAAAAAATTGGGTACTATCAGATGTGTGTGATTTTTTAGCTTGATCGAAACCCTTGAATTTGACAAAATGCCCTTTTCGGCCATGTTGTTACGATACAGCCTAAACTATTGACCAATTAAGACGAAACTTGGCATAAATATTGGTGACTGTGGGATCTTGCTTAAGAGCGATTTTTAGCTTGATTGGAATCAAGCATTCAGAGTCATGTGCCCTTGATTTAGACAAAATTACATATACGGCTTTAATTTTGTACAATGATAGCCACACATATTGGTCAATTATATGAAAACTTACACAAAATATAAGTAACTGTAAAGTCTTTTAAATATCTTATTTATTAGCTTAATTGGAAAATCAGAGCTAGAGTTATGCGCCCTTGAATTTGACAAAATTGCCTTTCCGAGCCACAAATAATTACCAATTTAGACGAAACTTTTAAGAAATGTTGGTGACTGTTGAAGCTTGCATAAGGGCGATCTTATTAGCTTGATCGGAATCAAAATATAATAAAATAAAAATAATGTGCTCTTGAAATTTTACAAAATTGCATTTCCAGCATTTTTTCAGTTATAACAGCCACGAACATTGACTAATAAAAAGAAAACTTATACATGATGTTGATGACTATAAGAGCTTTTATCGGTGCAATTTTCATCTGTTTAGCAATGTCACGTCTAGAATAATGTGCCATTGAATTTTTCAAAATTGCCGCTTTCCACAAAATTTAGACAAAATGTTGGGGACCATAGTATTATGTGCAATTTTTTATTGATCTGAATCACACATCTTAAGTTAATATGTGCCATTGAATGTGACAAAATTGCCTTTTTTACTTTTCTTTCACTATATAACAGCTACAACAGTTACTATAAACCAATCAAAACGAAACTTTGCTGAATTGTTTATGCTTGTATTATCTTTGACCCGTTTAATGTTTTGATTCATAAAATTTGGTTTATCGAATAAATATAATGACCAAACGTTAAATAAACTAAATAAAACACAATTATTTACTCCACCCACCACTTTTTCCTCTGTGATTTGGTCATGCGCTTTTTTAAATGTCATGATATTTAGTTTGTCATCAGGGTCTAGCTTTTGTCTTACATTTTGTGGGACCTAGATTATTACTAATGCAATATCTTGAGCTCTACCTGGATTTTTTTTTCGTCTAATGGAATAAAACACCACAATTTCCCCACCCCCAATCTTTTTCTCTCTATTGTATTCTTAATACAATACAGAGTGACATGATTTTTTGATTTTCTTTATTTTCCGGCCTTTGGCTAATATTTTGTGACAATTCAATTATTTCAAATGCAATATCTCGAGCTCTAACTCGAATTAGAGCTTTTTGAGCTTTGCTCATAGTACAACCTCTATATATGAAAATTAGCGAAAAAAATTATGACAATCGATGTGTATTATTCATGTTAATATACATGTCAAATTTTATAATGGTAAAATGATTATTATAAAAGTTATGCCCATTTGTAAAATTACGGGTTAGAAATTTTGTAAATTTAAGCCGCCATTTTTCGTATTATTTTTCATTTTACAGCTGTCCATCAAAGTAAAATGATTAGAGCAATGTCTTAAAATCACGAAAACGTATGATGGAAACCTCTTTCACTTACATCAAGCAGAACCTAAAAAATGGACATAATGCACCGTACTATTTGTCGGACTTGTCGATATAACAAAACTGTCTCAGGGATGTGATCAGTGATATTGTCTCTCTCTAGATAATCATAGTTTAGTTAAGAATCTAAGATCAGCAAGCTATTAATGAAAGATAACCATGCAGTAAAAAGGCCATTATTACATTTTGGCATCAACATGCCCGGTCGGCCCAATCAAAATCCATACTGTTGTCTTACATTACAGTTGCTAAAGATAATAAGGACGCTCAAAGATGGACTACGTGGATCTAGATCAGACTGTGCGTATACACAGGCTGATCTGGATCTATGTTTGTCTGTAATGCAATGCGGTTCCTTTCCACGTCCCTGCTCAAATATTTTCCGTTTAAGGACGGGCCTTTTTCGCCCACTTGTTATGATTTACTGATATACTTCTGCTAGATAATCGTTCAAGTGTCATAAAACAATGAAATACAATAATATAACACTTTATAACAAACACTTATGAGATCCTCCTTCTGTGAAAATTCTGTAAATATTTTTTGTTGGCATGGTTACGGTTTCTAACCACAGTTTTTTTTCTTATATTTACAAAGGGATGAAAGTACTGATGAATTAATGAATGCGAGTATATCGATGCTTTTCAACAAAAACGTCGTAAGTTCTGCAACCTGTATTAAGCTGCAGTTACGAAATTTTTGTTGAAAAAAAACGACGACAGTAACATCTGACAGGCACCAGTTAGAGGTCATCTTCTATGACCCTGGGAAACCAAAATTTGTAATACTTACTCTAACCAGTCAAACATGGTTTTCCATGACAAGATCGTGTAAACATATGGATTTGCACTGAAATGTGATGCCATCGTTGTCAGTTTTTATCGCTCGACAGAATTTTGTAAGTGGTTATTGATTGTCAGAGGAAATAGTCATTGAAGATGAGCCCTTACTAGTCCCTGTCAGATGTTAGTGTAAGTTAACACCGGATTTTAATCAGATTGAATCTTTGGTAAATTAGCAAAAATTTGAATACATACCTCTAGGCTTTTATTCTTCAAACTCATTATTTCCCTGACGAGTGGTGATCGAAAGTAGGCTCGCGCGTATTTGTCGTTTTCGGCAGAATATACGGGGATGATCGGCTTTTTCCGTGGGTAATTGTACACTTGTGTTTTAATGGCGTCGTTAACGAAACTAGTTTCCAGACTTCTCTGTTCAAGCACGTTCGGTAATGGTTTGATATCTCCTTGCACTGAGTCTTTGTGCCAAAGTGGGCTTTTATACACTACCCATGCCATCTGAAGTGGAGAAAAAGTGTTTTAGCAATAATTTCATATCCTAGCCGAGGGGCAATAGGGATGAATTTTGTGCTAAAAATAGACTGTGTTTACTGTTATGATTTGATTAACCGTCAGTGTTGCTAAAAATCTCGTAACTACGGCTTGATTCAAACAAATAGTTTTGCGTGGGTTTTGTTATAAAATCTCGTAACTACGGCTTAAATCAAGCCGTAGTTATGAGATTTTATAAAAAAAAAAAAACACCGACGGCGTATCAAAACATAACAGTAAACCAAATCTATTTTTAGAACAAAATTCATTGCCATTGTAGTAGACTGGAGCCACAAGGCTTCTTGTTCAAATACGTTCAGTAGTGGTTTTATATCTCCCTGTACAGACTCTTTATGCCAAAGTGGGCTTTTATAAACCACCCATGCCATCTGCAATGGACAAAAATCGTCGGTGTTATTGCAAAACCTTGTATTTACAGATTGATTAAAGGGACATTTCATTCCAATTTCATTTTTTAAAAGTATGTCTTGATGCCACGATTGGTTATTCTAATGAGAATAAATACTATTAGTTTTTTGAAGTTGTTGCCAATAAGCGAGATACACGCATTTAAAGTTGAGACATAATCGATAAATTGCATATAAATCCGAACTGTTGTCCACAACAATTTGTTCAATTTTAACACAAAAATATAAATTTCTCGTAAACGGCGCAATATTTTGGCTTGAAATTTTCAGAATTTTCATAAGGAAATATGCTCTTTCAGATGAAAATAAAAGTAAAATTTATGACAAAAATTCTGAAATGTCACTTTAAAGCTGTAAATACGAGGTTTTCACCATAACACTGACAAAATGATGTTTTGATATCATTATAAATTCTATGTTGGTTTCATTTTGTGTTGAGATATGTAGTGGTGATTTGGGCATTTTAAACATTTACAAAAATATAAAAGATCCTGGAGAAAGATACACATGCACTCAATAATTAGCGTTGATATTTCCATAGAATATTTAGAGACGAAAGTGTGAGTTCATGATAAAAGAAGCATGCATTGTCGAACGTGTGCACATTTCCATTTGACGCCTTGCCTCGCTGACTCAAATATAGATCTCTGATATAATTTACATTTATTTTTCCTTTTTTACTGGTCCTTTCATTTTAAAGTGACATTTCAAATTTATTTCACTTTTTAAAAGTATGTCTTGATGCAAATATTGTTTATTCTAATGCGTAGAAATGTTATCAGTTTTTTTTAAATTGTTATTTATAAGCGAAAAATTCGCATTTAAAGTTGAGACAGAAATGACAAATTCTATATAAATCTGAACTGTTGTCCACAACAATTTGCCTAATTTTAACACAAAAAATATATTTCTCGTAAACGGTTCAATATTTTGACTTGAAATTTTCAGAATTACCATAAGAAAAGATGCTCTTTTAGAATAAAAGTAAAATCTATGTACATGTAGAAATAATTATGAAATGTCACTTTAAACAATTTATACCAAATATCTCTCACATGAAGACTAATAAAGAACCTTGAACAATCGTTGCTCGATTTAACCTATCATTTAGACATATGTAATCCTTTTTTACAACCCAAATGTCTTTGTAAAGCTGAAACTACGAGTTCAATTGCTAGATATAAGCTGAAGTCGGTTTACACAAGGATTAACAAGAACTTCTGATCTACATTTTTCTCTGATTTACTGGTTTGTTCATTTCTTTCAAGAATACGTCCAAAGTTACTTTGTATTTTGTAATAACCGTCTTTGTGCATGCACTTTTAAACCTTTCCCAAGCAAGACCTGGTTCTGACGCCCCTAATAGAATTGCCTTTGGAAAACATTGAAACAAAAGAAGAAACTGCTGATAACCAGCAGTTTCTCCTTTTGTCTCAATATTTTCTATGCCATATTTCACACACATCCTATCTTTAATAACTTCCATTTTGACATTTGTGGCAGTTTTTGAAGTGGATCACCCTAAAATTTTGTCGTTTGGGAAAGGTTAGGTTTAAAACCTTTTTTTGTCAAAACTTTCAGTTTATTATTAATTTTCCAAAATTTAGTTTCATGTCCATGTACGAGAAACAAGTCTGGCCTTATCGATGTTAACTAATTTTGTTTTGTTTCTGTTGGTTATTTGTTTGCTTCTTTTAACCCTTTCCCAAACGGCAAAATTTTAGGGTGATTCACTTCAAAAACTGTCACAAATGTCAAAATGGAAGTTATTAAAGATAGAATGTGTGTGAAATATGGCATAGAAAATATTGAGACAAAAGGAGAAACTGCTGGTTATCAGCAGTTTCTTCTTTTGTTTCAATGTTTTCCCAAGCATTTTCTATTAGGGACGTCAAAACCAGGTCTTGTTTGGGAAAGGGTTAAGTAATGCACGAATTTATAATACTTTTGTGCCATTACATACGTTACGAAACAGAGTTGTGAGGCGTGCAATTTATATGCATTGTATTGCAAACGCCTTTTTGTAATTACTCAAATTCTGCGTCAGCACATTGCTATGATATTTGAAAGTTCAAACAATTTATATCTTTTTGACACGAAGATAGTTTGGTTATTTGACAATTGTTGAAAACATGCAGACAGGCGATAATGTAACGAAAACTTTGCATATCGTCGCTTTTCTACGAAAATCTCGTATCTGCAGCTTAAAGCAAGCTGCAGATACAATGTTTTCGTTGAAAACGTTGCAAATTTTCTCTGTATCATGAATTTAGCTCAGTTTCGTCGGCGGAACGTTATAAATTCACCTTTTACGGATAACAACCCATTAGATCTCTATTATATACCAAATACTTCGTGCATCTTCGGGTGTCATCCGTGACAACGGAAATGAACGAGAAATACCCTCGTCAGTTTCCGCACATCTTCCGTAACAACGGGAATTGTCTGGGGATATACTTGTCAATTTCCGTTGCTACGGATGACGCCCGAAGTTGTATGATGTATTTTGTAGTAAATGATGTTTAGCAATGCTTAATGTTCAAAGCAAAAGGTTTATTGAATTTAAACACATGCACATGTACACATATACATGTTCCATTTATATTTTCTTTCAGAAAATCGCTACATGTAATAAGATAAGAGTATGCGCTGTCTGTCAAACTTGTGAAATATGTTTACTTTGCACTTAACTTCTGTTTTGTACCCGGTTGACAAACGAGGGGCAATGTAGAACCAGCCATTCCTTGAGAAAGAAGGGATCTTAACCCGTTACCAAAGAAGACAGGGTTTTACATTCATGATAGAAAAGGATTGGGAAAACATTGATGCAAAATAAGAAAATGTTGTTATCAGCAATTTCTCTTTTTGCCAAAATCATTTTTATGGTGTAATGCACACTTTTCTATATTTATCAATGGCCATGTTGTTGCATCCATGCAGTTTTTGAATTTGACAACCCTAAAAACATAGTCGTACAGGAAAACTTTATCGAAGAATTGAAATTTAGATCTATCTAACTTGGTACGAACTGTACTTTTCGTAGCAAAGTATTATATAATTAACGTCGTTTTTCAACGAAATCCTCGTAACTGCAGCTTAAACAAGCTGTAATGTATGTATGTAATGTAGGCCTAATGTATACAAGTTGATACTACTAAAACAAGTTTTATTACCTCTTTTGTCATAATGGTTTGATTCCAAATAATTGCACGAATACTTTTTTCAATCCAGGATAAAGGTATCTTCTCACTAAATCACAAAATCCTCGTCGTTAAGATACTAATTTGTACTTATCTATCTTTAAACACTAAGGCTTACAGTGGGTATTTAAATATGTATAAATCCATATATCAGAAACTGATTATCCGAAATTGTCACTCAATGCAATACGGCCATCTTCAGTGAATCAGCATTTCTTTTTATATAGAGTGTCTGTTCCATCGAAATTAAAATACGCATACATCACTTTTGATAATTTCAATTTCGTATAACATACACAATAAACTCTGAAATCGTCTAAGTTTTTTTTCAAAATCATAAAATCTACGAATGGATGAAATTACACTTTGAGACAGGACAAAGCCTACAGCACAAAATCTCTTAGCTTCAAATGATGCACGTTTAATCTATCTGTATTCCGATTAATACACTGAAACTAAATATTTTGCAAAGTGCTATATCGTATCATAAAAATGTCATATTCGAACGAACATCTTGAAATAAAATGAAGATATACATAAAAACGCACTAGAAGTTACAATTGTTAGTTGAAAGTCATTAATGACCAATCTCCATGATTATTTATGCATTTCTCATTGACAGTATCTACCAATAAATAACATTTGATAAGAGCAAATAAAAAACCGACAAAATACAACCGTATCTGCTATCAGTTGAAAAGCTGAGTGTTACAAATATATTTATAACACTTTTCCTGAATAGACACAAAGAAATGCGACTGCGACAGAACGGTTGGCATATTTGGTTGAAAATAATAGCACAATTTTAAAATCTTTAAATTCAAATATGCAAGAAATTTACTTAATCAAAGTCTAAATACTGATTGATTTGGTGATTAAATTGATTGATTTGTGTATTGATCGATTCATTGATCAATTGATTTTTATTGATTTTTATTGATTTTTATTGATTTTTATTGATTTTTATTGATTTATATTATATTGATTTGATTTGATTTGATTTGATTTGATTTGATTTGATTTGATTTGATTTGATTTGATTTGATTTGATTTGATTTGATTTGATTTGATTTGATTTGATTTGATTTGATTTGATTTGATTTGATTTGATTTGATTTGATTTGATTTGATTTGATTTGATTTGATTTGATTTGATTTGATTTGATTTGATTTGATTTGATTTGATTTACTGCTTCGTTGATTGATTGATTGACTGTTTCATTGGTTGATTGGCTCCTTCGGTGATTGATTGGCTGCTTCGTTGATTGATTGACTGCTTCGTTGTTTGATTGATTGCTTCGATGATTGATTGATTGTTTCGATGATTGATCGAATGATTGACTGCTTCGTTGTTTGATTGAATGAATGGCTGATTGACTGCTTCGATGATTGATTTACTGCTTCGTTGATTGATTGGCTGCTTCATTGATTGATTGATTGGATGAATGACTGCTTCGTTGATTGATCGAATGATTGACTGCTTCGTTGTTTGATTGAATGAATGGCTGATTGACTGCTTCGTTGATTGATTGACTACTTCGTTGATTGATTGATTGCTTCGATGATTGATTGATTGTTTCGATGATTGATTGACTGCTTCGTTGATTGATTGGCTGCTTCATTGATTGATTGATTGGATGAATGACTGCTTCGTCGTTTGATGGGCTGCTTCGTTGATTGATTGAATGATTGACTGCTTCGTTGATTGATGGATTAATTGATTGATTCGTTGATTCATTGACTGCTTCGTTGATTGATTGATTGATTGATTGATTTGATTTGATTTGATTTGATTTGATTTGATTTGATTTGATTTGATTTGATTTGATTTGATTTGATTTGATTTGATTTGATTTGATTTGATTTGATTTGATTTGATTTGATTTGATTTGATTTGATTTGATTTGATTTGATTTGATTTGATTTGATTTGATTTGATTTGATTTGATTTGATTTGATTTGATTTGATTTGATTTGATTTGATTTGATTTGATTTGATTTGATTTGATTTGATTTGATTTGATTTGATTTGATTTGATTTGATTTGATTTGATTTGATTTGATTTGATTTGATTTGATTTGATTTGATTTGATTTGATTTGATTTGATTTGATTTGATTTGATTTGATTTGATTTGATTTGATTTGATTTGATTTGATTTGATTTGATTTGATTTGATTTGATTTGATTTGATTTGATTGATTGATTGATTGATTGATTGATTGATTGATTGATTGATTGATTGATTGATTGATTGATTGATTGATTGATTGATTGATTGATTGATTGATTGATTGATTGATTGATTGATTGATTGATTGATTGATTGATTGATTGATTGATTGATTGATTGATTGATCGATCGATCGATCGATCGATCGATCGATCGATCGATCGATCGATCGATCGATTGATTGATTGATTGATTGATTGATTGATTGATTGATTGATTGATTGATTGATTGATTGATTGATTGATTGATTGATTGATTGATTGATTGATTGATTGATTGATTGATTGATTGATTGATTCTTTGATTCTTTGATTCTTTGATTCTTTGATTCTTTGATTGATTCTTTGATTGATTCTTTGATTGATTGACTGCTTCTTTGATTGATTGATTGATTAGCTGATTCTTTGAGTGATTGACTGCTTCGTTGATTAATTGATTGAATGCTTCGTTGATTGATTGAATGATTGACTGCTTTGTTGATTGATTCACTGCTTCGATGACTATTTTTGGGATTCGTTTGTTGTGTCTTGCATTCGTTGAGTGAATCGTTGATTGATTCGATGACTTTATTAGTTCTTTGACGGCTTGCTTAAATGACTTGTTGATTTATTATGGATTGAATGATTGGTTGATTGATTGATTGATTGACGAATTTGTTGATTGACTGATTTGTTGTTTTGTTTACATATTTATCTATCTATATAATCATCTTATATGATTTTCAAGGCCGTAATTTTAAATGTTCAATTGTCTTTGTAGAACGGATTAATTAGGCGATTTCAAGCAAATCTATTGTAAGTACTTTTGAAATGATATGCACTGGCAATAATGCTGCACTAAGCCCTTGAGTATCATGTTCCCTACAGTTCTTGTGTCCCAAGCATAGCGATGCTTTTCAACAAACACCCCGTAACCGCAGCTTGATTTAAGCTGCAGTTACGAGGTTTTTGTTGAAAAGCGACGATAAGATTTGTTTGTCACGAATAATTTCGGGTGCGAAATATTTTGACGAAAACTGATGTATAGCGAGAAATATACTCTTTTAAGTTTCTTAGCAAATAAACGTTGTAGAATAATAGTAAATAATGGCAAATATTGGAAACCGATGGTATTTATTACATGATACTTTTGCACGAAGGACTTGACACCGATGCCAAAATAGCAATGAATTTTGTGCTAAAAATAGACTTGGTTTCCCGTTTAGTTTTAGATAAACCGTCGGTGTTGTTATAAAATTTCGTAACTACAGATTGAATCAAAACTACGACTTGAATCAAGCCGTAGTTACGAGATTGTATAACAACGCCCATGAAAATACGATTGTTTGTCCAAAAATGAGTCACGGTTGACTAGTTAAAATCTATCCCTATTCTCGTTGTCGTCGTCGCGCGACGGCAGCTCCGGTGATAGCGTCGTCGTCGTTTTCTCTTTCTCTTTCTTTCGATGACGTTTTCTTGTTCCGAAGCTAGAAAATACTTACAGAGCGAAAGGCCGATCGGTACAGACCAATGAAGCATCGCGCAATTGTTTCAATTGGAACCAAGATTCGAACCAACGCATGCAATTTAGTAAACATTGTGGGAAATGAAGAAGTTGCTTGTCAAAAACAATTGCATCATTTTCCAAATTGTTTTCCAAAAGCCTTAATTTTTGTTTGCGTCAAACAGCGTCAGACAATATGTGAAAATGGATTACACGAGTAACTGCTGGAATTAGGTCCATGAGATATAAAGAAATTCTAATTTTTACTCACAAAATTTGGAAAATCCAACTAGATTCTATTCTTTCCGCTTAATGTGCAAACAATTTCTACTTCATTGCACCTAATCATTTTGTGTTCATAAATCTATATTTTTCTACACTAACTTCTTCATAAAACATTGTAGGTTATTGGGTATATTTATCTCTATCTGTATGAATTTTAGCTTCGCTAGGATTTAGATAGTCTTTTAGTAAACAAAAGGTTTCATTTTGTCAAATAATTCTCACGAAACTAATGTTCATTGTTTGATAGGGTAATACGCGATGAAACATTCAAACAGATGGGAAATGATTGTAAATCGCTGCTTTTCTTCGAAAACCCAAATCTAGCCGTTTTTTTTTTTTTTTTTTTTTTGTTTGTTTTTTGTTTTTTGTTTTTTATTTTTGTTATTTTTTTCAAAATTGCAATGAAATGTTAATCAAAACAGTAGGCAATGCAAGGTAACATAACCATGACTCTGCATTCTGTAGTTTTCGATATTAATTCTGTGGATTAAGGGCGAATCCTTTGACTTTTATCAGTTTTCTGCATATTTGTAACCATGGTCCCGGTCGTCCTGTAAGAGACAGTTTAAAAACGTCGAGGTAAAAGAATAAGGATCCGATAACCATCAATTAGATCTACTCTTTTTGTATCTGCTTTCTTTCTCACGATTATTTTTTTGTTGTTGTTGTTGTTGTTGTTGTTGTATGGACCATTAAAAACAATGAACCGCTTGATCTATATATTTCTGCAATCGGAGAAGTTTTGGACGTTGTAAAGAGCAATAACAACTTCGAAAGAAATTCTTTTCAAAGAATATACATGTATGTCTTTTATCGTTTCAAATTCAATAACAACGTCTGCAATAGTCCACAGCATCTTCACGGTGGATAATCACGTGATACAATATTTTCAGAAAATCTTCAATAATTTTGTATGTACTGGACCAATTTGAATTCGGTTTAAAGCAGAGAATGTGGACAGACGTCACGCACTAGATGGACGTGGTTGATTTTTGAAAAATCAACTGATAAAAAAGTTATTGAAGATAAACCAAAATTTTGGTTTATCTTCAATAACTTTTTTACCAGCTGATTTTGTTTTAAAAATCCAACACGCCCATCTAGTGCGCGACGTCTGTCCACATTCTCTGCTTCAAACCGAATTCGAATCGGTCCTGATTGAACAAAATTATTGAAGTTTTCTAAAATGTGTGTATCACGTGATTATCCACCGTGATCTTTCATATCGAAGTCTAAAAGTTCCTTTTCATTTTTGAGGACAGGATTAGGACTAAACAAATAATTATTCGAGAATAACACTCATCCATGAGGGTTCTTGTATTCTCCTTTTCCATCGCATTAGAATCAGAATTATGTCGAATATGAAGAAATAAAGTAAATATTTATGTATAAAGTCAACACAATTAACTCGTTTTCGGCTTAACCTGTCAAAATATTATCTTTTGCTATTAGCACGACATTGATATCGTCTTAATTTGTTGTAGATATGCCCGATAATTCGAATATTTGTACACTTTTCCAAAAGACAACATTTTAGACTGGCACGGTTTTAAAAGAAATGCAATCGACACATAGATAACGAACGAATAAAGAATTCGGAATATTTTAGCATAGAAAATGCTATGTCATGATGTTTATCATTGTTTTCTCCTTTTTCTCAAATGAGAAAATTTCTTGATGGGTGTAGATTGACACGTAGTTGTAGCGACGCCAATGTAATGATATTTGAATCCTCGTGCACAAGATTTACATAGTCATCTGGTATTCTCTCGAATTGTCGTGTTTATTTACGAAAATATGATAAACACGTATAAGTCCCGATAAAAGACCTAGCAGAGCATCTCTAGCTATTAGGTAGAGATGCTCTGCCAGGTCATTTATCGGGAAATATAAGAAGGAAACATAGAAAACACCAAGCAAACCCTCTTTGGTGTGGATGTCATGAACAAAACCAGAGAAAAAGTCTTTTTGGATCTGAAGATTTTTGTTTTATTACGTTGTTGTGCTATAATAAACGATGTCTTGTCAATCGAATTTGTACATATCTTTCTGTCGTTTTCATTTGGAGTGGTTCGATACCCGGCCGCGGCTAATATCCTTTCTGACAAAATTGTCACCCACCAATGGGTTTGAAATCGTTAACCTAAGTGGGCGAGCAGCTGGAGGCTCGGTAAGGGTGTTGTGGTAGTACTGGTTTGAGAAACAACAGGAATCCATTAGTAGGAGCACCAGCAGCCGCGATATGACCCTGGCAGTTGAAAACGGCGTATAACCCCAATAAATTCAAATTCATTTGGAGTGGTGTGAACAAAATCAATTCAGTACATTATTTTGCATTAAGTTAACATTTATTTACAAAATCGATGTACTAAAAACAAGAAATAGAATATTGCAATTGGAAACATAATTATTGTTTACAAAATGAAAGGCCAACAAGATTCATTGACAAATCAACGTTTGGTATTTGGTCAGTCATTGTACCCTGTTGGTCTATAAAAATGACAATGGTCAAAGATAGTAATGGCTTTCAATGGTAATGGTTATGATAACATATGTTTTGCAATTGACATTGTAATTTGGAAGGTCTAGATAGAGTAATCCCTTTTTAGAGGACTTTTGGAAAACATTTTGAGAAAAGAAGAAAATTCTGTTAATCAGCAAATTTCTTATAATCCACTGACGATTCTACCCAAAAAATCATACACATTTCACACAATAAATATCACAGACTGTTTCGTCTGCAATTGCTTTCATTGAATTCTGGCCTAAAACGTACTCGTTTAAGAATTTAACAGAATCTTTGTAAATAAAATCAATGCGCACGGGATATAACTCTTTGTTACACAAAATCACATAGAATTACTTCCCTTTACATATACCGGTAGTCACACGTTGGTCAACCAAAACGGGTAAGGTTGTCCATCCCATGAGATTCACACGACGTCAGAAGTCTCCGTGTGGCATCGTTTACGGTCGTTACTTAGCCTGTACGAACCTATTCGGATGACGTCAGATCTATATTTTTACATGACACTCTTTAAACCTTTCCCAAACGACCAAATTTTAGGGTGATCTACTTCAAAAAACAGCCACAAATGACAAAATGGATGTTATTAATGAAAGGTTTTGTGTAGAGGAAAGCACAGAAAATATTGAGACAAAAGGAGAAACTGCTGGTTATCAGCAGTTTCTTCTTTTGCCTCAATGTTTTCCCAAGCCTTTCCTATTATGGACGTCAAAATCCGGTCTTGTATGGGAAAGGGTAAAACCTTTCCAGAACGATAAAAATTGAGGATGGTCCGATTTGAAAGCTGCTTCAGAAAACAGAGCGGATGTTACCACGGTGGATAATCACGTGATGCAACAATTTCAGAAAATCTTCAATTTTTTTAAATACGGGACCGATTTGAATTCGGTTTGAAGCAGAGAAGGCGGGCAGACGTCACGCATTAGATGAAAGTGTTGGATTCGTGAAAACTCGACTGATAAAAAAGTTATTGAAGATAAAACAAAATTTTGGTTTATATTCAATAACTTTTTAATCAGTTGATTTTTTTTTTTAAAAAAATCCATCACGTCCAGATTATTCTTGACATTTTACAACCTTCTCTGCTTCAAACCGAGTTCAAATTGGCCAAGTATTGACAAAGTTATTGAAGATTATCGGAATTCTAAGTCACGTGATTATACACCGTGGTTACTAGAGAAAGGAATTGTGTACAAAATAACTTAGAAAATATCGAGGCAAAAATGCAAAGAGCTGATCATCAGCTCTTTCTTCTTTTGCCTCAAAGTTTCCCAAGTTTTTTATTGGGGACGTCAAAGCCAGGTCTTGTTTGGGAATGAGTTAATAGTCCTGACGATTTCCGTTAGTTGAACCGTTGTATAAAGTTTTGTGAAGTAGGGCAATTGCATATGAGTCAGATAACAATATCGTGCATGGTTCGAATCAAATCAAATAAATAACATTCGCACGGTGGGTAACCCACGTGACTTTTGGAAAGCGTCCATACGGAAAAATCGTCCGCTTCTAGATATGTTTTGTTTAATTTCTCAGCTTATACTCTATTGATTTTGATGAGATAAAGTGCACGGAACGCACCCTTGAGAGGGCTATTCCCGGCTCTAACTCACTCTGCTCCAAATCCAGAGGTTTCTTCAAACATTCGAGCCAAAGTATTTGTAAGTGCAAAACGAAAGTGGGAAGCGTTCACATGCACCGAAAAAAACTTTCACTTGAATGTTTGAAGAAACCACGGGATTCGGTGCAGAGTGAGTTACAAACGGGGATAACCCTCTCTAATGCGCGTTCCGTGCACTTTATCTCGTCAAAATCAATAGAGTATAAGCTGAGAAATTAAACAAAACATACCTTGAAGCGGACGATTTTTTCGGTGTTAGCGCTTCCCAAAAGTCACGTGGTTATCTACCGTGATTCGTATAAGTCTACACTCTACACACAAGAGGTCGTCACGTTGTTTGTTTAATCTGGACCTCCCCGTACGTATTTTCGGAATGTGATTGTGAAACGAGCACTTGTTGTTGTTGTTTTACGTGTGACGTACTGTCATAATGATTTTCTGGGTCATCTACCGTCGCGCCACCTTGCGGTGATATAGTCACGTGAGAATACGCGTTCACTGGTTGGTTACTTGCATTCGCACTCGGCTTCCTTTGACCGGAAGTGAATGTGACGTCATACACTCCCTCTTCTATGGAATCTCTTTTCTTGGCTTTTACGGGAGTTATAGAGTCTTGTGGGTTTGCATAAACGCCGTTAGTGGAGTATGCGCCCATTTCGGGGTCTTTCATGGCTATAGAGTCCACTGGATTTGAATAGTCGTCAGATAAGGCTAACCCGTTGCTTGACTTTGATTTTCGACTGAAACAAAAAAGATGTCAACAATTACAAATTTCACAAATTGCAAGTTATACATGTATATTTCAGAAAATTTGGGGAGTTTAATGCGAATCTGTTTCGCAAAAACGCAATCTATGATTCTCAATGATTAGGAAATTTGATTTTTGGGCCATTTATGTAAATGGTTCCTTTCCTTTTAAACGAGACTTACACCTTTTTAATCCTTTCAAAAATCATGCTAATAATCATCATATGTGTCTAAATATTTCAGGTTTATCACAATCGAGACAAGCGTGTACTGAACTTTTGAAGTTCATTAATTCTCGATAAGAATTAGCCTACTGTTCACTATCTTTCAATCAAAATAGTATTTCGCTGCTTTTCTTCAAAAACCTCGTATCTGCTGCTTAAAACAATCTGCAGATACGAAGTTTTTGCAGAAAAGCGACGATTAAATACATATCAGATTCATTAACTCGAAAATGAAATGTTTCTTACCTTTTACAACAAAAACAACATAAACATAAAATAATGGTGGCCACTACAACTGAAGCCACACCGGCTATGGCGTAAAATATATCTGGATTCATCCCAAATATATCTGAAAATGAAATGAGAAATTACTAAACATTGTGTATAGGAGACGAAAACAGCAAAATGTATGATTGTTCAAATTCGATAGCAACTGCAGACTACAAAATATTCATTAATAAGAATAAGATTACATGTACGAGGGGTGATCTAAAAGTTCCCGGAAAAATGTTCTGATTTCTTTATTGATAGTCCGATTTTCACCAAATTTGAACTATAAAAGCATGATCAATTTTCTAATATGCATGTATTTTATATTTTATGACATGCAATAAAAAGAGATTTTATCGTTCCCACGGCAACGTCACTGACGTCAACCCGGCCCAGCTTCTGACGACGTCAACTCAAACAACGTTTTCTTCACATGCCCGGTTTAACAAACACTGTACTTACAAATAATATGTCCGCATAATCTTTTTCGAAGTATCCCTATTAAAAGAAATACATTTTCTCCATCTAGTAGCCCCGGACCGGAATAACTTTTGGTAACCATTTTCTGGTAGATCAGCGATGGATCGTTGCACGGCCTGTGCTAGTTGAGACAGCTCTCTGACGTGCTGACAGCTAAGATTTTTCTTCATTGCAGGAAAAAGGTAGAATTTGCAGGGGGCCAGGTCGGGGCTATAAGGCGGATGTTCAAGCATCTCAAAGCCCAGGTCTTGGATGACTTTCTGGTTTGATGCGGTATGGTGGCTGGGAGCATTGTCTTGGTGGAAAAGGACCTGTTTCTCTGGATTGGTCCTTTTCTTTCGTATCGCCCGCATGAAATCACGTCTATTTAACATGTTTGGAATCAATCGTGCACAAAGGCGACGCATATTCAAGTTTTGATTGATTATATTAAACACAATACGATAGCTAATCTCAACTTTGTCTTGTAACTCGCGGATGGTGACTCGCCGGTCTAAATCTTACAACGTCTCAATCTGTTCGACGAATGATGACGTTACCGACGTCGGACACCCAAATCTCTGCGCATCGTCTGTTGTGTCTTTTCGGCCACTCTGAAAGCGTTGGCACCAATCAAATACAACTGATATTTTCATTGCAGCATCACCATAGACATTACGCAACATTTCAATAGTTTTATTTATCGAAATTTTAATTCCCGCACACAGTTTGACCGCTGTTCTCTGCTCTCTACTCATTTTTGCTACTCGCACTCTTTAAAATGGCTGCCACAATAAAAAATGACGTCTCATTTGCATTTGTCGTCAGTTATATAGTGCCTTCTAATCGAGCATTAAATATGCGAAGTTTAGACGACGTACGCTAAAGAACGCGCGAATGATAATACATTATATAAACGCTTATTTCACAAAAATAGTATGATTTTGGGCCGGGTTGACGTCATAGACGTTGCCGTGGCAACGACAATGTCGTTTTATAATGCATGTCATTGATTTTAATTTGCGTCCAAACCAGAAAATGACTGATCCTCGTACAGTTCAAATTTGGCGAAAATATGACCATAAATAAAGAAATTAGAACATTTTTCCGGGAACTTTTTGATCACCCCTCGTATATCACAGGACAAAGAATATTGAGACAAAAGAAGAAAATGTTGACTACCAGCATTTCCTTCTTCTGCTCACTGTTTTCCCAGGCATTTTCTCTGGAAACCCATATCTTATTTGGGAAAATTATTCACATATTACATCCATCATTAGCAACAAAACACTTAATGAAATATTGCCAGAAGCTTCTCTGTCATCCGTAACAAAGGAACTTGATGGTGTTATCCAGATTAAAAAAAAATCCCGATAACCTCGTCTATCTCCGTTGTCATGTATATCGACGAAGTTGTGCTAAGTGTTTGGTATCTTATGATGGATGGAATACTGTAATACAAATGAGCCGGGGTTTTAAGAACAAACCATTCGGACCCTTCTTCATTGAAAGTATAGTGCTAAAGATACTTTGTAAGGGCCAGAAATAGCTTTCAACATCTTATTTTCTCATTTGTAGTGAATTCAAAGTCATTGAATGTCAACAGACTATCTAATACGATTGGCTGACTATAATTCTTTCGATGGGGAATCATGTGACACAACATTTTCGATAACTTCCAATAAATTTGTTGATTTACGACCGATTTGAGAAAAATGTTGAAGTAAAGAATACCGAAAATGCCATTGATTCGCATTGATTCGTTGAATACGAAGAATCTTTAAAATATACTAAATGAACAGCATAAACAAATTTTCTCGATAAGAGAATTGTTTCCGTAGGAAAAATAAGCGAACGTTATGGTCCTTACGTCGTGACGTTAGACGTTGACGACCGCTTTTTTGGCGACCATCAGTTGTTCTGTTCATTCTGAGACGTTATATCAAGCAACATTTTGTCAACCGATGTACACCAAAGTCAGCAGCAATTGCAGGTTGAGATGTTCCATTCGTCAACATCACAATTGCTACCGGACGACGTCTTTGATTAAGTCGCAAAATGATACGAGGGGTTATATCCAAACGAAAATCATTGCGTTTTGTCGAGTCGACGTGCATCTACACAAATCAAAAGAGTTTTATGTAAAGTTTGGATATTTAAAGGTTTGCACATGAAAAACGTGTAAACGTCTATTTTGACGTTATCTCACATGTAAGACATGTTCTAAAGTAAACACAAAGATCGATATCAAGATACAGTTCCCTGTAATCATCAGTAACAACTTTGACTCAATAACATTTAAGAATTTAGAGAAATAACAAAAAATTGTTGTTGCGTTTCTTCTTTCCTCTAGTATAAAACCTGATAAAAACATTTTATTCACTCTCCTTTGCTTCAAACCATTTACAAATCAGTGACATATTTACAGAATTATCAGATTGTTGTTGTTGACGGTGATATGTCATATGATTCTCTATCGTGAATATATAGACTACAAAACCGAAAGCAAAACAAATAATGATACAAAAACAAACCGATAGACAAGCAGACACACCAAAAGACAACAATTCGTTCACTCTGTGGTACCTTGACTAGAATCATCCAATACGCCATGGATTTAGACGAATGCAAAATGCTTTGTAACGTAATAGCATGCCTTGATACAAAAAAAGAATAGAACAGATATTATACTCATGCATACAGAAAAATCACCACAAGAAACAACGCTTTTTCCACTCTGTGATACCTTGAATAGAATCGTCCAAATCTTTGTCTGTGTTTCCGTCCAAGTCAGGACTTAGAGTTCCGGATTCATCGATGGACTTGGTGGAGTATATTGACGAGTTTTTATTGGTACTGAGTATAGTTGCTGACGTACCCGGGGAAAGTGTTGAAGTGCCCTTTGTACTTGTATGTGGGTCGTAGAAGGGGTAACTAGAAGAGTTCCTATATTGTTTTATCGTTGGCTTGTATTCGTCTTCTTCTGCAAGAAACATATCAATAAAACCATATTAATCAACTTCATGCATAGTTAAGCATAAAAAGCCTGATACATCTGCATATCGTCGCTTTTCGACAAAAACCTCGTATCTACAGCTTTAAACAAGCTGTAGATACGAGGTTTTTGTTGTAAAGCAGCGATAATGCTCCGGAGTCGACGTTGGCCTGGTGGAGTATATTGACGAGTTTTTATTGGTACTGAGTATAGTTGCTGGCGTACCCTGGGAAAGTGTTGAAGTGCCCTTGGTACTTTTATTTGGATTGTAGAACGCGAGACTTGAGGAATTCCTGTATTGCTTTATCGTTGGCTTGTAGTCGTCGTCCTCTGCAAGAAAATAAGAAACTTAAGGCCTTCCACCCACCATTTAATACCAAACACTTCGTAAACCTTGGGGCGTCATTCGTGGCAGCGGAAATATTCGAGGGTGGTATCGTCAATTTCGGTTGTCAAGGCTAATTGCCATAATGTGGGGAAATGCTGAATCTGAGTTATGACTCCCGTTAATTATCTCCCTTTCTTTCTTCATTTCCCTGCATCATTCGGAAATAATTCGAAATAAAAAAAAAAACATATTCCATATTCCATATTCATATATGGGGGGCATGCCAGATTCTGAGTATATATCAAAGTACTGGACAAGTACTATAATCAGTAGGAGACCGACATAAACAAAATGGCACGAGCCTGTATCTTTTATTTTCCACCCTCTGTTGTTTTCACGTAAAACAATATTGTGCAAATGACCAAATTTCAGTCTTATGTAAAACCATTCCTCTGTTTATACACTTTTGTAAAAAATTTACGCCGCATATCGTCGTTTTTCAACGAAAACCTCGTAACTGCAGCTTATGTTAAGCTGCAGTTACGAGGTTTTCCTTGAAAATAATCGATATGTAGTATTATTTTGCTTCAATAAGTGCACAGTATTTTAATGTAACCAAATGGTCGCTTTCTTTTGTGTGTCAGTATACATAAAGGACTATTTCACAATGAAACAGTAACAGAAGTACAGTACATGTATATCGTCACTTTTCAACAAAAACCTCGTAACTGCAGCTTGTTTTAAGCTGCAGTTATGAGATTTTTGTTGAAAAGCAAGATATCAGCATACTACAAACTGATTTTTGGATCTATATAAAAGCTATCAGCACCTACCCGCTATATAAATATACGCAGCTGTATGAGGTCGACTACAGTTTTCCAGCATAAACCTTCCATCACCAGTTAAATCTAACACCATACAGTATATCGTCTTGTTTTCTGAAATCACAAAACAGAGCAACAATTTATTTACCCTCTCCGTCCTGACGAAAGTTTACACCAGTTCAACACGGCAAAACTTGAGACTGTTCCAATTTGAAGGCTGTTGGAGACAAAGTTATGTCGATAAAGGCATGGTTTTGTGAACAATGAATGATACGAAAATATTGAGACAAAAGGAGAAAATGCTGATTGAAAGGATTTTACTCATTGGTAGCCTACGTATCGATATTACACAAACAGTTTCCATACAGGCTACAAGAAAATGATCTTTTTACAACATTGATTTTTTTTGTTTTTCCCCGAAGTATGCACCAAATTTCAAATTTAAGTGTTCAAAGACCTCCAAGCGTTTGGTTCCTATTGACATTTCTTTTCAAAGGCTGCATAGAGTATATTTCAACGCTCGATTTTTATACATAAATATTTCAGTTTATACTAATTTTATCTATATTTCAGTTTAGGCCTATACTAATTTTACTTATTTATCATGTTATCTATCTTTTTGTAATCAAAATATTTACATGAATGGTCGGGCAAAATATCCATACATCCTACCTGCCTTTTTTGGATATATTCCCTTTAAGAATTGAGTCAAAAATTATTTCCACACTCTATCATCCATTTTCATTAAGTTTTAAAACGAATTCATTTAAGCACTAAGCAACAACACATAAGTACAAAGAATGCGTTCCGGTTGTACAATACATAAATGTATTCACATTTTTCCTGATACATGCATATGTAATAGCATTTGAATGTGCATCATTCACCCTTTACCAAGAAAGTACAGAATTTCAACCATCCTTAGCAGAACAAAATTCGGAAAATGTGAACAATTAAGGAAGAAGAAATGGAGAAAATGATGCATTTTCTTCATTTTTTCTAAATATTTTATCGCTACGAAATATGGAATTTGATAATCCATGACCTAATATTTTGCTTTCTGAATGCAGCAGCTTTAATTCCAACAATTGTGCGATATGTGTATCCTGAAAAGGGTGTTCGATACAATGACATGATGTATTAAGTATGGTATGTCGCCCCAGGGTCAATCTGAATGGTCCCTTTACACTGGTGGCGAACTCGGCCAAAGCGAGGAACGTTTTTCGCTACAAAAAGGTACAGATATTTTGCGTTTAAATGTGAATTTAAAGATCTGATTGGATAGTTTTTCTAATAACAATGAATTTGCTCTAAACATACACCGGGTTTACCGATATGTATTGACAAACCGTCTGTATTGTTATAAAATCTCGCAACTACGTATTTATCGAAACCGTAGTTACGATATTTTATAACAACACCGAAGGAATACTATGATCGCGAAAAAACGTCCCGCGCTTTGGCCGAGTTCACCACCAGTGCTTTACACCATGTGGAATCACGTGACACAATATTTTCGATGTTCTTTTCAATATTTTATTAGTATGTGACCGATTTGAAAACGATTTGAAGCAGAGAAGGTGATAAAACGCCAGGGATTTTATGTAGGCCTATTCGACGGATCTTTTAATAAACAGCCACATAAAAAAGTTTTTGGCGACCAACGAAAGTTATGGGTCCAAAAACGTCCATTGTAATACGATACTACCAATGCAAAGTCTTTTTCTAACATTTCGCTTCATTTTCATGCTATAGTAAAACTTTTCTACAAATTGTCCAAAGAGGCAGTTTTGTGATGACACGTCATACAAAATCATTCATAACTTAGCAAGGTGTACATGTACGAGAATGTATCATAATTTGACTGATGACAGCTGATGACTTCATCTACCCTGTCCTACAGCTATAAATAAGAGGGCGTAATTATGCGTTTTCAAGATACAATGTTTCATTTATTGTTCATGAAACACTATGTTGTGGGTACTCATTGGAATCGTCTCATTGAGACGATTCAAATGAGTACCCACAACATAGGATTTGGATTTGAAATAACAAAATTAGAACGTCTTTACCCACTCTTATGTGTTACTCTGCCAGTCTTAGTATGAATCTTAAACACTTTCCCCTGTGCTTGGCCTTGTTAAAGTGGTGTCGCATTTGATAAATTAATTTCATTTGAAATGGTACAGGAGTATTGACAGAAAGGAGAGAATTCTCGATGTCAAAATTTTTTTGACAATAATTTCTAAATTCTTTTGAATGTCCACAAATTGCCTTAGTTATTTTGGAAAGGTCTACTGACTCGTCGAGGAAAAAGGGAAATCTTTACATTCTTGTTATAAAAAGGCAAACAAAATAAATTACTACCGAATTTGTGTTTTGAAATACTAGAATACTTAAATGTTTTATTAAATTTGGTAAACTGGGATCCGGTAAGTTTCCTTTGAACTTTTGTATACACACAGTCTGATCCAAAACCATTCTGATCTCTAAAAGATTTATAACATGTGGCTACTATGACATGACAATATAGATCCTGATCAGGCTGTACTTTCGAATTCGAGTTCCTACCTTGTACCAATTTTTGTATATCTATGTCAGTGTCATCCATCCAAAACATTGACTGTCGTAAAGATGGGCCAATCATATTTAACGTTGATATCGTCATGAAATACGCGAACGCTTCATTACTGCTCCTACACGCTGACCGACCGTCTTCGTACGTATATTTATCCGGCAGGGTCGCATAGGAAAACCCATTACCGGACGCCTTACCTGAAAGGAATAACAACGGTGAAAAATTAAACTGCTGGCCAGCTAAAAAAACAGACATAATGTAGAAAACAGCCTATTGCGACATTGTGCATATCAATATCAATAAGACACACACCCATGCGTTTTGAAACGGATTGTTGTTTCATTCTATATATAAACCTTCCATATAACAATGTCTAGATTCACAACAATAGTCTACAAGTTTTAGGGACGGATCTCTCCTGGATTCAATCAAGTGGGTGCGACCAAGTGTTCGGTTTCAAGTTTAGGTAACAAGATCACACGAAGATGACACACGAGTAAAAAATGATTTGAGTAGAAACGATACGGCATCATCGATAGGTCTTTGAGACAGACTATTGGAGGGACGAGACTTCGCGGGTGACCAAAATAAAGCATACGTATTTGTTATCAGGGTGTACAACGTTCGAACTGCATTATGGGTAATTTCGGCTCCGCCGTGGAGAATTTTGTTGAAAATTTCCTCGACTCAGGTAAGTGTTTATCAAATATTTCCGCCAATTCATGACCGATTTTGAAAAACTAACGTGGAGTGCCCCCGCCTTAAAGAGACATTTCAGAATTTTATGTCATAAATATTACTTTTATTTTTATCTGAAAGAGCATATTTCCTTATGGAAATTCTGAAAATTTCAAGCCAAAGTATTGCACCGTTTACGAGAAATTTATATTTTTGTGTTAAAATTGAACAAATTGTTGTGGACAACAGTTCGGATTTATATGCAATTTATCGATTATGTGTCAACTTTAAATGCGTGTATCTCGCTTACTGGCAACAACTTAAAAAACTAATAGTATTTATACTCATTAGAATACCCAATCTTGGCATCAAGACATACTTTAAAAAATTGAAATCGGAATGAAATGTCCCTTTAACGAAAGCAATCATCGGATGTTAATATCACGTCCCTGCACACAGTAATAAAAAAGTTATTGAAGAACGAAATTTAGAAAACGCGTTTTCTGATGGCACCGCCGTGGAGAAATTTACAATGCTATTGAAAAAAGGAGCTAAAATACCATTGTGCGAGTACGAAAGCATGCTGTGTGTTATCAGAACGACCCTAACTGCCGTCCGCCTGACCATAGCTCTCAGAAATCTGATTGAAACCATGAAATTTAAGCAGTTTGTAAAATTGCTCCGCCGTGGAGAGTGTAATAAAAGCTCCGCCGTGGAGTAAAACATGTTAAAAGACATGCATTGTACTTTGCCACCGATAGGAAACGGATCGAACTGTACAAATGCATCTTTATATATATCACCTATGTATTATCTTACTTAGATCATGCCTATGTACGTAGTAAGACCGTAAAGTGTACACGTGACGTGACACAGTTTAAAACGTCCTATTGTTTTAATGCTTTACTCGGTGAGTACTCCTAAACGCTTTTAAAATAACTTATAATTTAGAATAATTTTATATGCCCGTAATCACAAGATTTACCGTATTTGGTATTTTCCGTTGATTTTCATGCGTCTCCGTAATTGTACAATTTAAGTGGTTCGCTGTTAAAATGAATTGGTTTTTAGCATTTTCCCGAACGACCCAAGTTTAGACTGTCTCAATTTAAAAACAGTTGGAGACAACAAAAAACTTATATCATAAGAATGAAATGTGTATATTACAACATAGAAAATATTTTTGGAAAATGATAATCAGCAATTTCTTTTTCTTCTCCCTCAATGTTATCGAAATATATTTCTACTGGGAACACCAAAACCATGTCTTGTTTAGGAAATGGTTAAGGCAGCTCACAAAGTTTTTTTTATACTATTTTACAATCTCGTTGATCCTATACCGATTTCCATGTTTTCATGTACGAATATGTTAGTAGGGGAGATAGGGTCTATCTGTTACACGAGGCCAGTTGTTACACCTACAGTTGCACAACAATGACCTCACGCACAGTGTTCTAACTTTGATGATATGTTATCTTTTATCTTTTATTTTTCTTTTATATCGACTTCTCAAAAGTCAATCTTGGAGATTTAAATAAGAATGCAAGTTATAATTGAAAATCTGAAAAAATCGTATGAAAGTAAATTGTTTTTGAAAGGGGGTGTCTCAAATCTGCCCACGCATGAATTTTCTTTTAATTGCATGGTGACAATGAACCATATACAAGCTATGAAAATGAAATTAGTATCTTAGATAATCAAAACTTGATTCCAAAAAGGCACCTTGACTTATCCCCACTATGACACGAAACATGTCCCCATTTTCACGTGTCCCAAAACCTTAGTTTTATGTATTTTCAAGATATGTTAATTGAATTTGCTCCGAGACACATAAGGCATTACATTCATACCAGAAAAAGTATTTGAGGAAATTATTGTAAATATGTATTTTTATTGAATTAGTCCTTAAAATGTGCATATTTTTCAGTAAAATTTGCGAAAAGAGTAAAATTGAATTCCAAAGTTAAGTATGTTGGAGTCTTTGTCAAGATACCATATTATCACAAAAACATGCTACATGTTTCCTCTTACTTTGAGCTAAATTACATAGAAATCCAAAACCGGTAACAATGTCATTTACTACATATTATTGATGAAGGTGATATTTTGGTCCAAGACTTGTTTCCAGTAAAAATTTGAAATTTGATCTCGTTAAAGCATTTTTTATTCAGTAAAATCAACAGTAGCACACAGTACAAACCTAAATCAATATTCATGCCCAAAAACTAATTGAAGAGAAATATAGATTAAATATAAATATTACTTTTATTTAAAAAAATTATATTTATGGAAGCCAAAATAGGTATACATGTACACATAGCCAGTTTTCTTACTATTTGGTCACATTGTCTATGCACCGTCATTGGTGACACTATAACATGCAATAAAGGTCAAACCATCTGTTATGAAATAGAAAAGACGTCTAGAACCCGTACCGTAAAGCACCCAAAGTTGCCCTTCCGAGTTTTAGCCAATGTAATGTTTTTACTCCAAGAGCCACTAATAAATTTACATGATGTGGAAGGCCTCCAATGATTCGGTAAAAGATAGTTACACCTTTATATTCTTTTCAATTACACAGTTGAAAAGTACTTGCTTATTTGAAAACGTTTCCATATTGGGATAAAACAGGGTGCAATTACTTCTGCAAATTATTTTTCTAACCATAGCTTAACCAGTATTGATACACATTTTATACACATTTCCATGATGTCATATGGTTAACATGTATTTTAGCCATCAATAGCCCTTAATAGTTACATGGGAGCTGGATTGTCTGTTTCTGAAGCATTACAGCAATATATTCACTTTATATGATAATCAAATCCCATCAAAGAAATCGGTCCTTTTTCTGATTTGCTTTTTCATGTTTCAAAAGATCTATAAAAACTCGAGCTGTTAGCTTTCATGAATCATGGCTGACTAGAATAATTTTTTAAAAAAATATATATAGAATTTCCTCTCTTTTTTGTAAAATAGGTACACCTGGGACAAGACCTAATGTGACTGGACGAAACTATTGTAACCAACGTTGAAGCCGTTGATCTAGACATTTTCAGGTATATGGCATCCGGAAGTCAGTCATTTGACGAACTTGTGCAGATCCAGGATGACCACACAGATAGATAGAATGACCATTTCAAATTCAGCAAATCATTATAGGGCTTAACGTTTCTGTTCTGGTCATCATGGGCAGTTCGTCCTACCTGTTAAGGTCGGTGTCTTTACCATTTACCATCACAACCCTATTCCACAGGGCGTTTCATATATCTTGGGGCATTTTTATTACGTCCAGAGGAGAAAACTGTTAAATGTGTTTGAAGCACAAAACCAGCTAGAAATCATTGTAGGAAAAGAAGAATATGTTTTGTATTACGATACCAAACAAATTCACAATAGGCCTACTGTATCATAACAGTGTAACAACTTGCCCAAACCATATGTAACAACTTGTCCCATTCGCATTTTTGAACCTTCAGATAATCTCATGGGTAAACAGTGTGGCATTTGTAGAAAAGATCGATTTAAAAGAAACATAGATTTATTATTTCTGTGAAATCACATTTATAATGTAAGATGAGCTACCCGGGTGAACGGAGTCAAATGGAAATTTCAAAGACAATTTACTTTCGTACGAATTTTTTCAGATTTTCAATTTTAATTTGCATTTTCATCTAAATCTCCAAGATTGGCTTTTGAGAAGTTTATATGAAAGAAAAAATGAAAGAAAAAAGATATCATGAAAGTTAGAACATTATGCTTGAGGTCATTGTCGTGCAGCTGTAGGTAAAACGACTTGCCCCGTGTAACAGATAGACCCGGTCTCCCGTACTTACATAGTCATACATGAAAACATGTAAATCTGTATAGGATTCAAAGAGTTGTTGCACTAGAAGGGTAGATTGCATTTTTGAAACACCATGTATAATTTTTACGGTCTTACTACGTACATAGGCATGATCTGAGTAAGATAATACATAGGTGATATATAAAGATGCATTTGTATGGTTCGATCCGTTTCCTATCGGTGGTAAAGTACAATGCATGTCTTTTAACATGTTTTTTCTCCATGGCGGAGCTTTTCATTACACTCTCCACGGCGGAGCAATTTTGCAAACTGCTTAAATTTCACGGTTTTAATCAGATTTCTGAGAGTTATGGTCAGGCGGATGGCAGTTAGGGTCGTTCTGATAACACACGGCATGCTTTCGTACTTGGACAATGGTATTTTAGCTCCTTTTCTTCAAAAACATTGTAAATTTCTCCACGGCGGTGCCATCAGAAAACGCGTTTTCCAAATTTCGTTCTTCAATAACCTTTTTTATTACTGTGTGCAGGGACGTGATGTTAATATCCGATGATTGCTTTCGTTAAGGCGGGGGCACTCCACGTTAGTTTTTCAAAATCGGTCGTAAATTGGCGGAAATATTTGATAAACACTTACCTGAGTCGAGGAATTTTCAACAAGATTCTCCACGGCGGAGCCGAAATTACCCATAATGCAGTTCGAACGTTGTACACTCTGTGTTATGCAAAAGTTAGTTAAAAGCTCACATTTCATTTTAGAAATACATGTAAATTAGGATTACATAATACGTGTACCGTCAAAATACATTACCATTTGCACAAAACACTGAATGCTCATCTGAAGCGGTGGTCATTTGGATCAATCCTCCTTTGTTGATATCACCTGAAAGAAGTTTTTTTAAAACAATAAAGATAAATTAAGCATAGAGTTTTTTTTCATATTGAACATTAAGTCGGTGTTATTGCAAACCTCTTAACTCCGGCTTAATTAAACCTGGAGTTACGAGATTCTGCAATAACACCGACGATATCGTACAATTAGATATTTGAGATCTGTCTTGCGAAAATCGACCCCATCGTTCGTGTATACGGGTACGTCGGTCTGTCTATTGACATTTCAAGATACAAGATATTTTAATCCTGTACGTCATGTGTTTTCGTGTGGATTTGAAATTTTAAAATACAAAGAACGACAGTTAAATACGTACCGTATGTAAACCCGTTCACGTACACGGGTCCGTCCGTCTGTTGACGTATTTCTGACGCAAGATTCAGCGCCAAAAGTGGGCTTATCAGGTGTAAGCTTTCGTTTGGTTGCCTGCCAAAAGCATCGACCCAGGATGTTCTGTTTTCTACTGTTACGATTGCCACTGGAAATAGAAAATTGAGCCGGGATCTGGAAAAACGTCCCTTATAGCACTTTTAAAAATTCAGTTTCAAGATCAGTCTGTTGTCAAATGCAGTCGAATATGCATCTACGATGCTCTCTTTAAGTTACTACAGGTCACGAAGAAGCTATTAGAGAACAACATGGATCCTGATCAGACTGTGCGTATGCACAGGCTGATCTGGATCTATGTTGGACTCAAAAGCCTTACGGGACGTTTTTCCAGATCCTGGCTCTAATGTTGATCCATTTTCCAAACATCAATATTTAGACTGGTCAAAATTCAAAGGATTTGAAGATGACAATTCATACTTCTGAATGCATAAAGTTACTCTATGCATTCATAAGTATGAATATATACTCAGTTCCAAAAGAAAGTGAGCACTTTTAAATTTTGAATATCTCGAAAAGTATACCATCTACCGCAAGGAAATTTTGTACGACACATCTCAAGACTATTGACAAACGATACATTGATGAAGAAATCACATAGCACGCACGAATTTTCGGCTTGATTGCGATTTTGCATTTTAAGTGATTTACCTATGCATCACGTGCTGGATGAGTCATCGATCAGAAATTACACTCGCTGCACTCCTTTTGGCATATCATAGCGTAAAATCACATGTCCATTACATTTGCACATAGCGCATTAGCGTGAAACTAATTACAATTAACGTTGGTGAGCAAGACCAAACCTGGTGAAAACAAAAACCTTCCGAAAATTTGAATTTGTACGGTATTTATGTTCTGATAGCAATTGGTCATTTGTATGGCATCTTAAAGGCAAACACATTCGCTTTAGAACGTTATTGCACCGTTCGACGGCAATTCACTAGACTACTAACGTAGCTATTACTAACGTTGACGTACACGTAACGTCTACAAGAAAGTCCAAGCTTTAACGTGGAAATGGCTTGGAAGGCTTGGCCAAACCCTACAACGGCATATAAGCTTGTAACTCTACCCACAGGAAAAGCTGTAAGGAGTACAAATCTCAACACCATCAACACCATAATGATCTGACTCTGTGTATGCAAAATGAGCAATTATATCGACATCTGTTTTGATGCCAATTTTCTTTAAAGTGACATTTCAGAATTTTTTGTCATAAATTTTACTTTTGTTTTTATCTGAAAGAGTACATTTCCTTATGGAAATTCTGAAAATTTCAAGCTAAAATATTGCGCCGTTTACGAGAAATTTATATTTTTGTGTTAAAATTGAACGAATTGTTGTGGACAACAGTTCGGATTTATATGCAATTTATCGATTATGTCTCAACTTTAAATGCGTGTTTCTCGCTTATTGGCAAGAACTTAAAAAAAACTAATAGTATTTATACTCATTAGAATAACCAATCTTGGCATCAAGACATACTTTAAAATATAGAAATTGGAATGAAATGTCCCTTTAAGGTCTAATCTGAAGTATGATGTCACTTTTACTCCCTAAATTGCCATTAATTTTGTGAAAATTAAGGTAAAGGTAAAACGCAAAAGTACACACTTTCTTTTGGAACTGAGTGTAAGTTTGAATATATATTATAGCATGTACGTAAAGGATGGGCATGGAAACACACTTTCAGATAGCCTAATCCCAAACTGCAAATAAATTCCGCAAACATAAAGCAGCAAATGGGCTGCTGCAGACGACGAAGGCATTGTCATCAAAAGTAGAAATGGTGTATTTAGAAGCACAAAAAATATTGAGAGAAAAGAATGATGTTGATTAGTAGCAATTTCTTCTTTTCTCTCAATGTTTCCTAACCTTGTTCTATTAGGGACACTAATTCAAGCGTTGTTTGGGAAAGACTTAGTTATAAGCTTCTACAAAATCAGATCTAGCCAATATTTGATTGAACTTTTTTGTTCAATCATTATTTGCCTCTTACAATAACATTGCAATTTGTGATTTGCAACATCTTTGAATTTGGACCAACCTATTTATTTCAGTTTGAGGAATAAATAGACCTACGGTATAAGCTTAATCTCTGGATACACCCCTACATTTTACTGACTAAAGGTACTCAATTTTGATGAAATGTGTACCGCTAGCCATTTACATAACCAGCCCATTACCAAGGGCTTATCAGTAGATAGCATCTCAGAGTGGACCGTCAGTCCCAGCATGAAAATAAATCACCCAGCTTAAATAAACAAAGCACCATAGAAAAGTGAAATTAACTTAAACCCTTCCCAAAACTAAACATGGTTTTGACGAAACAGATTGAGAAAACACTAAGATTAAAGGAGAAATTATTGATACCTAGCAATCTCTCATTTATTTCATCCATTATTTTTCTAGCAAGGGGAACACATCAATTAGTCTCAAAATTGCAAAAATGAAAGCATAATTAGATATTTAAAATATATTGTATCTTGAAATCAAAAGAAATTTGTAGTACAACACTTTTGTTTCTCAACTTACGAAAGTTATTCACTGCAAATCCTTGATTTTTGAATGCAAAATTACTTTGCAAAACTACCGTAACTCAACCTACATTAGTTTTGCGTAACAACATGACTTTCAAAATGAATTGTTTCTAATGCAAGACTACTGTAAGTTATACAGAGTGTCCAAAAAAACGGAACCCTAATTCAAAGTCAAATATTTCAAATCGTAAGCAAAAAAATCTAATTTTTGAATTTGCAGTACTGAAGATACATTATTTTTGCATTTGTGTTCCAAATTTCACTTAATAGTATGCATCGGTTCAAAAGTTATAAGCAAATTAATAATGACACTAAAAAAACGATCTGACATGATATTGATTTTTGCGTCTTGTTTGTTCGTGAAAGCGCACTAACGGTCAGCTAATGAAATCTGTACCGCTGTACATGTATGTACCGATTTTCTCAACATTTAATATGTACACGTTCTGTACGTTCAAATTGAGTCCATAGGGTGGTTGTTTGAATCAATTTCAAATTATTATGTGATTCATTTCACATGGCACAGTTTTAACTTTTATTTTCATAAATTACAAGCTTGGTATGCTTCCTAAAATTAGTCCAGCCTTTATTTTCTTGCATAGTATACATTTCTGTGGACTATGATTTAATTCTTTTTGGTGCATTTTGTGTTATTTGTGTTTGCATAAAGGTCAGTGTCAGGTTAAATGAAACCCGTAATACTTTAAATTGAGCGGTGACCGGCATGTTGGTCAGAAATAAAATAAGTTCCTATGATTATTATTCATGAGTATGTGATGCACTTGGATAATTTGTTTGTATTCAGTTAAGTTACATCGCAGCTCGCAGCATTAACAGTTTATTTATTAGCAAAAAAAGATGAAATGAAAATGCACTATTGTGAATACAATGTTTCAAAATCTTTTTTGTATTGTATTGAATATATTAACCAATTGTATAGCGTGAATTTATTCAATCAGTGTAGGAACGCGCTGCAAAACGAAAAGATCGATATCGTGTTAAAATGGTTTTCCGGGTATATTCATTTTAATGTCCATATTTTCAAAACTAATAATTATTTTTCGGCAAAATTTCAACTGCTAATAGAAAACTGTCGTTGCTATTACATATGTAAATTTGGCGGAGAAATATTGCCTGATACATGAGAAATGTACTTTCAAAAATGGGTTCCGTTTTTTGGGGACACTCTGTATTACAACAGTTGACAGAATAATTTGGAATTCAAAATCAAGGATTTGGGTTGCAAAACTATTGTAAAGAAAGTGAATAAAAATAGAAATTTGACAAGCTGTTAAAATAATATACTGAGACAAAAAAGATACGCAACCCCAATTTTTAGCTCACCTGAGCACAAGGTGCTCAAGTGAGCTATTGTGATCGCCTTTTGTCCGTCGTCCGTCCGTCTGTATGTCCGTCCATCCGTCTGTCAACAATTTGGTGTTTACACTCTAGCATCTACAAATATAAGCCAATCTTAATCAAACTTGGTCAAAACATGTATGACCATGAGCTCTCGGATGAGTTCGAATTTGGGTCAGATCAGACCGGAAAGTCCGGGGTTATCTGCCCTTGAATGTAAAAAATAGCTACTTTTGACATTGTTTACACTCTATCATCTACAAATATTGACCAATCAATACAAAAGTTGGACACAAAGTTGGTGACCATAAGATCTCGGATGAGTTCGATTTTGGGTCAGATCGGACCAGAAAGTCAGGAGTTATCTGCCCTCAAATTTGACAAAATTGTCGTTTTTGACCGTTTTCGACTTTGTTTACACTATAGCATCTGCAATTATTGACCAATCAAGACAAAACTTAAACACAATATTAGTGACCATAAGATCTTGGATGAGTTCGATTTTGGGTGAGATCGGACGGGAAAGTTAGGAGTTATCTGCCATTGAAAGAAAAAAGCTACTTTTGACATTGTTTACACTCTAGCATAGATCTACATATATTGATCAATATATACAAAAAATGGACACAATGTTGGTGACCTTGTATAAGATTTTGGATGAGTTTTTGTTTTGGTTTGGTCGGACCAGAATGTCCTGAGTTATCTGCCCTTGAATTTGACAAAATTGCTGTTTTCGACTTTGTTTTTACTCTAACAACCACAAAATTAATGGTGACCAATCAAGACAAAACTTTGATCTTGGATATAATGCTTAATCACCATAAGATCATAGATGAGTTTGAACTTCAGCACAATTAGACAAGCAGTACTGTTGCTGAGTTATCTGCCTTTGAAATAAAAAAAAAATCTCGTTTTTTACTTTGTTTTCACTCTTTACAACCAGATATATTGACCTATAAAGAGGAAACAGGGACATAATGTTGATGACCATAAGTTTGTTTTCAGTCTTAATGTCACAAATATTAATTGATTCAAACATAACTGTGGCTCATATCATCTTGGTTCAGGTGAGCGATATAGGACCATCATGGTCCTCTTGTATTGTTTTTATGTACATTAAATATTCTTAAATTAATTTATAGACACCTTCATGTATTAACACCAAAGAAACTATGAAAATCTATGAAGTGATAAATAAGAGAATCAGAAACTTGTAATTTCATTTAATGTCATTGTTTGACTTCAAAATCTCTATTTATCAGACTGAACATGTCTACTCGGGCCTATATAATATAATTGGTCTAACCTCTATCCATATGAATCTGCTTGTGTTGGCAGGTCCACATCATGTGAACCCAACTCCTGCAACCAACATTTTTGGAGGGATTTTAATGTACATTTGTACCTTGTACATATTGTTGGATTTTTTCGATTTCTGACTAAATGCAAAACGTGGCGAATATTGTGACTATAGAACGTCGATGACAGGTTATAAAAACCTCATGAAACTGATAAAACTGGTGCATGATAAGGTTTTTGTATGATATAGCACACACAATATCGAGACAAAAGGAGAGACACTAGGTTAACATCATTTTCTTCGTTTATCTCAATGTTCTTCTAAGCCTTTTTATGAGAGACGTGAAAACCAGGTCTTGTTTGGGACAGGGATCTGAAGGAAGAAAATGTTGCTGTTTTCAATATCATAATTATAATTTTTGTCCAGAAAATAACCCTTTAAACTTTATCCAAATTATGAATTTTCATATTTTACCAAATTGAAAGCAAAAATAGATGCTTATGAAAATGAATTAATTAAGATACCCAAATACAATCGGGAAAAGTTGGTTATGCACACCCCCTTCTGACTCATCCCCACAAACTGTTCAAATGATGGAACTTCAAAACTTTGAGAAGTTTCGAAGGAGTTTAATATTATTTGCCCATGGACAATCATTTCAAATACCACGAAACAGTTGCAAACAAATTGCCAAATTGGTCAGAAAAACTAATGTCTGATTTTCATCAGGCCGAAAGACTAGAGATTGGCTTTAAAATGCAAATGTTGTTGTTAAGTCCACTTTGTTTAATTGTTTGCATGGTATTTCTTTCAAATTCTTGCTAAATAAATGGTATCAAATTGATGATAAGATGCAAAAATGTAAAAAAAGAAACCAAAGATTTTAAGTGTATAACGTTACAGGCTATTTGTCTAGATTAAGGATTATTGAGACCTCCTTCCGGAAATTTGTACCTGCACTTCCAAGTTTTAGTTAAACTTGAATCAGGCCCCTAATAGTTTCTGCTACAAGAAGACTGAAAGCAAAACAAATTTTATGATGGACTATGTCCACAATCGATAGGTGGTTTTGCTGTGTATTTATCTGTTAAATATACTGCCTGGTGTGGTGTCCGATTACAGCTTATCAGATGGTGTGATCACTATAATAACATACAATGACGGCTGTCTGGGTCAAAATGGGGCTACCTCTGCATAGCTTGGAATCAAGTGTACCGTTACATCCAGAGGAGGATTTCTGGAGAAGTGTCAGTAAAATAATACAGTGGATAGTTACATGTAAAATGATATAGTTTTGACTAGATTAATGAAAAATACTTACTCAGATAATTCTCCAACTGTAAATAAATTCCACAGACGTAAAACAGCAGACGGGCTGATGCAGACGACATTTTTCATCCAAGATGGCGGCCCTCCCCTGGAACGCCTCTTTACATATCACTCCCAGACTCTGCACTTCATATCACTAAAAAAGATAAATACATAAAAACTTCAGATAAATTGTAAATTCACAGATTTTGAGATTCAAGTTTAATGACGTAGATCTATTTTGGCTTCAACTTTCTTGAACACATTTTGGAAAAATTGAAATGTGGTCCTTCGGGATTTAAATACCTTCCTTGGAACGTGTTTTCACAACCCACGCATAGATAATAAGATAAAAGCTAAATTTTGAAAATATATTTATTTAACCCTTTCCCACACAGGACCTGCTTTAACGTACATATTTTAGGACAAACGCCGACCGTTTTCCTGATTTTTTCTGAAACAATATGTTGTGTTTTGTTGTTCTTTCTGAATCACATTGAATCACAATTAAACCCATTCCCACATAAACTATACTTTTTAAAGCCACAAACGACAAAGGCATTGGGATATATCGTGGGAAATGAAAACATTTCTTTGTGACAAGCACTTCCTTCAACTCTAACAATGTTTCGTAACAATCTTTTCCGATAACGAAAAAATATGTAAAATTTTATTGGGTTAATTTAAAATCATCGTTTGCAACTTTTTTAAATTTTGACAAATAATTTCAACAAATAATCCGTCTGGTTATAGGTTATTAGGGTTCAATTTTATAAAGTAAACCGTGACGTGATTTCGGACAAACAATATCATTTCGTCGTTGTAATTCTAAAACCCCACAACAACAGCTTGATTGAAGCTGTGGTTACGAGATCTTATATGGCAACCCAGACGGGTTATCAAAACATATACGTAAACACAGTCTATTTTTAGCACAAAATTCATTGCTATATTCCACTGATTCATCTTATTTGAATATTGTGAGTAGGCTATTCCAAGTTTTTTTTACCTGATACTGTTCTTATTCCGATTCTCAAATGTAATTTTGCTCACACCCATCAGTTAAGAGAATATATAGCCAATTACTTTTCTGTTTAATTAGGGATTGCTCGACGTTTTCTGATTCCCATGAGCTTTAAAGCGAGATATCGGGACCGTTTCACACAATTGGGATAGGCTTATTGAGTTTTATTCAAACTAGCATTTTCTGTGGTTTTAAATTCTGTCAAAGGGAAAAATCGCTGTTTTTCAGCAAAAACATTGTAAATGCGGCTTGAAACAAGCTGCTGTTACGACAATTTTGTTGAAAATAGACGATTTGTTTGAATCAAAAGCATTTCCAATTTTATGATGTTCAGTTTATATCTATTCTACAAAATACAAAAAAAAAAAACAGAAATTCGGGGTGGTGACTAGTATTGCAGAAAAAGAAATCAATGGCTTCGAAAACTTGAAATTGTTTAAGTTGAATAGTAAATACTGCTGGGGCGGGGGAGAGAACTTTCTCATCATCAATTCTAGTGGAGGTACAAACGCACCACAAAGCACCAATTGCCGTCGCTTTTCAACAGAAACCTCGTAACTGCAACTTAAATCAAGCTGCAGTTACGAGGTTTATGTTGAAAAACATCGGTAAACTCTCACAATTTCCCTAGGAGAGATACTCTATCACACATATCAGATGATTTTGACTAAATCGTCTGTATTATAAACTTTCACGTTTGGACTAGGATAAAATTACGTCGTTTGGGAAAGGGGTGTATAAGAATTCTTTTGGCAAGAATTAACGTTTGGCTGGGAAATGCCTTCGCAATCTTGGGAAACTAGAATTCGTTAATCCTAATAAATTGTTTAATTGATTAAATCCAAGCGAGAATTATACTAATCGAAAATTCCCAAGAAAACACCTTATACATGTAACAGGAGTTCCAGAGAAGAGGGGGTTAAATGCTTTTCAAAATGCAATATTTCATTCATTGTTCATCGAGTTGATTGTTAGGGAAAGGGTTAACGAAAAACACAAACCTCAAAAATCAAATATACTGAACAAAATAAGTTTAGTTACATAGGGCATACAAGGCTAAAAGCAATACATTGAATATCTAAGAATGATATTTATTTCTTTTACCAAAAGAACAATCATTTTTCAAGATTATGAACAATGGTTTTAGTGCATAAATCACAAATTGACTTGGTACAATCCATTTGATTGCGATAGGGTTCAAAATCAAATTTCGCGGCTTAACAATTGTTTTGTCAATAACGCGTATGACCTCCATTTCTGTCTCTAACAGCAAGACATCGCCTTCTCATACTGTTTATTAGTGTCCTGATCACACGTAGTGGTATTCTACGCCATTCTGCATGAAGCGCGGCCTCTAGCTCTCTCACGTTGTTGACGTCATGCTGCTCTCGGACACGGCGGCCAAGTTCGTCCCACAGATGCTCTATCGGCGACAGATCAGGTGAACGAGCAGGCCAGTTTAAAAGTGTTTGGATGTTCAGACGTTCAAGAGTGTCACGCGTGTGTCGTGCAGTGTGCGGGCGTGCATTATCCTGCTGAAGAGTGTCCGCATGATGGTCACGAATGAAAGGATACACAACTGGACGGATGATTTCATTACAATAACGGACAGCATTTAAAGTTCCAGCGACAGTTACAAGTTCGGTTTTCCCATGAAACGATATTCCGCCCCACACCATAACACTACCGCCTCCATAACGGTCTCTCTCGAGGACGTTTTCGGGATCGAGTCGTTCTCCCTTTCGTCTCCAAACACGGATCCTTCCATCTGCGAATTGAACATTAAAACGTGACTCGTCCGTAAACAGAATGCGATACCACATTTGTCTTGTCCACCGCTCATGTTCCCTTGCCCATTGAACACGTAACTGCCGATGACGGCGCGTCAAGGGAATACCAACGTACGGTCGACGTCCTCTCAGTCCGGCGGCGCGCAGGCGATTCTGGACAGTTTGGCTACTGACGCGTACACCGGTGGCTTGATGCAAGCGGTTTCCAAGTTTTTGGCGTGACATGAATCGGTTACGCCTCGAAGTCGTCACTAAGAAGCGATCCTGACGTGGCGTTGTTTTGCGTGGTCTGCCTGAGCGTGGAAGGTCAGAAACGCTCCCAGTTTGACGAAACCTTGATTTCAGCCTATGGATGGTCTGTCTCGTGAAGTTAAAGTGCCGAGCGACATGACTTACACTTGATCCGGCGGTAAGCATACCAATTGCCATGTGACGTTGCTCTAACGTCATACCAGCGCGGCGTCCCATTCCTATAGATCCAATTTATTCCTTTGGATTTTAACACAGTGACTACAGTATAGTGTGTACACGAGTGAACTGACCATTTACCAGCTTTCCAACTGTCACAACCCGTGACGCACGTGCGTTTTGCTTTTTACGCAGTCTTGGTGACATCGTTTAGACAAGGAGAGCATTTCGATATGTTTTGAAATAACAGTCGATATCCAAATGACGTGGGATATAGAAACACGTCAAAGATATTAGGATTTGTAAATCAGGGAATTTTTAGATGTGTAACTAAACTTATTTTGTTCAGTATATATCCAAATATTGCTGAAAGGAACCACACAACAGCTATATAATAATTATGTATATCTTTCGGGAAAATTATTTCAGGAAACAATTATTATAACTATTTTCCCACTCAATAAAATATCATCCTATGTCAATTTGAAAACTGCTTAATTAATAATAATAGTACTGTTTCTGGAGAAAACATCTACGATTTACACCATAGTTATCATCTAAAGGAAGGGAGAATTGTTTATCAGCATTTTTATTTCTAGAAGAGTTTATGAACTAAGAACTTGTAATGTTGTCGGCTAAACTGGGGTTGTTTAGGAAAGGGGTAACCCTTTCCAAAAAGACACACTTTTAGGTTTGAGCCAAATTGAAAACTATAAGTGCTGACGACAAAAAAGATGTTGATATTAGGTAGAGTTTGTGTAAATTATGACGCAGAAAACATTGAGGCGAGGCAAAAGGAGAAATTGCTGATGATCAGCAATTTCTTCTTTTGTCTCAATTTTTCCCAATGCCCTTCCTATCAGGGACATCAAAACCCGGGGCATGTTTGGGAAAGGGTGAATTAGGAAATTACGAGGAAAATAAACGTATCAAGTACGATCATTTGGCGTATGATATTTATCTTAAAATGACAATGCAAATATTCGCCGAGCTACGAACAGATGGGGCTTTTAATAACCAATTACAATACGGTAAAATTGTTAAAATTGTAGACTTGTCTAAATTTAAAGATATTGCAGACGACAATTTCGGGTGATTGAAATTCTACATGATTTGTCGTTTTGGATAGAAAACATCGTGGGAAATGAACCAATTTCTTCATTTTCCATAATATTTTCCGAATCCATTATCTTGTAATGAGTCAAAATGATTCATTGTGTTAGAATGGGTTAATCAAAACTAAGGAGAAGAGTTAAAAAGCGAGTTTGATTTTGTAACCCAGGGGGTACGGTGGGGATTCATATTATACAACAATTTCAGAAAATCTTCCACTATTGTGTTTGAATTAAGAGTTTGAAATCGTTCATGTTGGGAAAAGGTTTAAACTTAAATGTCCTTTTGTAGTAATGCACCGTTATAAACTATATATTGTAACCAGGAAAAGTACTTCAAGTACTTAACATCGCCTTGTGACTATGAATTTTGAGGATGATAACTTTTCCTTAAATTTTCCTTTTCCTCGTTGAATATCTAAAATGCGCAAATGAGGCTTGAATGGTTATGTTTTGGAAATTTTGTCACCCGGGTGATGCGAATTATGCAACATTTCCCTTTCACCCTCAACCTGAGTGTGGCGTCATCGTTACATTTCGTGACGCCAACATGTCGTCAAAATAGTGATCAGGCATGTCGCTTTCGCCGCTGCTTCGCACTTCTGATATCAAATAGTGAAAGCTGTGTGGGTGCTCCAAATTGGCAATATAGCAAAAATAATCAAATAAATGCAAAGACATGAGATTGATTGAATCTATAAATGCCAAAAATAAATAAATGTCAACAAAAAGTCTGCTCCGATGAGCAGAGCTACGGAATAAGAGGGGATATCATGGCTTTTCAAAATCCATTATTTCGTCGCTTTTCAACAAAAACTCGTCGTAACTGCAGCTAAAACCGGCTGCATTTACAATTTTATTTTGTTGGAAAGCAATGATTTCCTTTGGCATACTGTTTATCAAACCCTATGTTGTGGGTACTCGTTGGAATCGTTCGAAACGATTCTAACGAGTACCCACAACATAGAGTTTGGATTTTCATAATTATTTTGTAGTTTTAACTTCTAGAAATACGACTTGGTTTAATATTTTGCTGTTAGAGAAAGTGTAGGCATAAAGCTCATTTTCACGTAACATGATTCAAATACACCCAAAGCACCGACATACCTTTCGGAAAATTGATTCCAACAGAACAATAAATTCTCACAAACCGTCTACACAATTGAATTGTGCGGACGATCAAGCCAAAACGGGGCTTATAGCGAATTTCATTCCATTACCAGACGGCATAATTTTAGACTTGTCCAAGTTCAAAGATGTTGCAGACGATAAATTCAAGTGAATGAAATTTAACATTTTTTTTCGTTTTTGGAATAGAAAATATTATAAGCATTTCATCTTCTGTCTCAATGTTATCCCAAACCTTTTAAATATTGAGGATGTCAAAACCAGGTCTTGTTCTGGGAAAAGGTTAACCACTTTTATCGTGACCAAAAATATAGAGGAAAAGCGAATACAAACCACCTGACTTTTGGCCTATAGAATATCTACTAAATTATGTATCTAAGAAACGGTTTCTTTTCATTGGTGATATTTACGACGTTTTCAGTAATTAATTTGCCCATGAATTATATCAATTACTAAATAACACAGTACGTTTGTATTTTCTATTTTGAAACCCACAGACCGGAATTGGCGAATTCTTATTTCAAAAGCAAATCAATCATATTCTTGCATCAAAATAACCCTATTGTAAATCCAAATGTTGTATACTTGCAAAATTAAAATAAAATCTAGAATTTCTAATCAAAGAATTGACTAATCAATTGATAAGACGGTCATATGGACGGACACGTGCGCGAACAGATGGATTGGCGAACGGACAGACTGATGAACTTTTTTCTTACATATCGCTGCTTTTCAACAAAAACCTCGTAACTGCAGCTCAAAACAAGCTGCAGTTACGAGGTGTTTGTTGAGAAGAGACGATATTTTCTTTTCGAAAACAATAACATGCCATTTGTATATCTTGTCCTACTTTTCTACGATTCAAATATTAATCACATGCTAGAAAAAGAGTAATCGTGCTTATGACAGTTAGTAACATTAACCCATTACCACACACTGACGCTTTTTTGGCTCTCCTCAACAAAAATGCTCGAGAAAACATTGTGGAAAATAAAGAAATTGCTTGTGACAAGCAATTTTTTCATTATCTACAATATTTTCTAACCTGAAATGCTTGAAATTTTTGTCTGCAACATCTTTCAAATTAGAACAGTCTTCAATTTTGCCGTCTGGTAATGGGATCAATAATTAGCCTTTGCCCTGTTGATTAATCATATTTCACCGCAACCGTTAACCTTTTCACAAAAAATGCATAGCTTTTGCATCTCTATTTCAGAAAAAACATCGAAATTATTGAGAGGGAAGAAGATTATGCTGATTCTCCAGCATTTCCTCATTTTCTATTGACGCCTAACATACTACGATATACATAGGAAAAGTGGGGGCAAGGGGGATAAGCCCCCCCCCCCCAAAGTTGGCCAAAAACGCCAAATTTTCCTTACTTTACACTGTAAACTTAAAAAAAAAGATCTTACAGAGCTACATTATTAAATGGAACAACAATTTAGAATGTTTGAACGGCGCGATATGAAACACGTTAACCCTTTCTCAAGCAGCAAAAATGGGACTGTTGATGTTGCACATGAACAAATGAATATTGACGATAAATGATAAAATTGGTGTTCACTATAGCGTGGAGAATAATTAGACAAAAGGAGAAAGTCTGGTCATCAGCAGCCTCGAATGCGCTGCTTCCGAATTTTCCAAACCTTTTCTTTAAGTGACGTAACAAGGTCTTGTTTGGTAAAGGGTTAAAACTAAAAGTTCGGGAACATACCGGCTATCACTCATCAACTTTGAAAAGTTCTTTGATCACTGACGTCAAAACCAGTATTTCGTTGCTTATCAACAAAATCTAATAACTGCAGCTTGTTTTAAGCTGCTGTTATGAGGTTTTTGTTAAAAAGCGGCGATTTATTGGAAATGGGTAGAAACCCAAGGTAGATCAAATGTTGTTTTCAAACCCTGTGCTGTTGGAATTCTCAGGACTTTCTTCATTTATTGAAATGAGTAGGCTACCCATGCCATGGGATGAACCCTACCTTATTTCAGCCAAACATCGCTACAAACCATAATAACATAGGCATATATCGTCATTTTATTGAACATGTAAATTCTATTCAAGTTTGTATTAACAAAACGCATTTTATAAACACAGTAAGAGATTCCAAAGCACTTCGCAAATGAAATTATTTTGGAGCTAAATACCTAAAATGACATAGCGGTACAATTGCTGAAAGCGACTTTCAGACCAAAAGTGAAACTTCAAACCTAATATTCTTAATTTAAAAACAGACAATGTATACTCACCAGAGCAAAAGTATTCCAATATGCTCCAAAATACCAATGAAAATACGTCCCAAAGTTCTCTAAAAATCTGAGTATGTATAAAACACATTTCTATATGCCTACTTCCGCATCCTATGTTGCTATAATTGCTAGCATATAAACCACTATTAGTACAATACGCTCGCACTTGATGGGGGAAAACCCTTAACCAGACTGACTTTTTGCTTCTGGTATAGCTCGCGATGAATGACGTGGCACAGCATATCCAGCTGAAAGCTAGAGATGCTCTATCAGGTCATTTATCGTGAGCTATACTAGAATAATTCTTCAATTTTTCCATTAATCCTTTCCAGAAAGTCTTACTCACTATTATTGCTAGCATATAAACCACAATTAGTACAATACGCTCGCACTTGATGGGGGGGCTTAACCAGACCCACTTTTGATGCATTACAGATCTGTGGAATTTCTCCATTTTCTTCAATGTTTTCTCGGTCGAGCAAAATGTAATCTTTGTACAATATGCTATCACTTGACTCTAAACCAGACTGACTTTTTATCTGAAGAAAACAAATTTTGTTAGTAGCCGACACGCTCGCCCTTAATGATTAACTCAAAATTAATAAGACCGACTTTTATTCTCCAAGGCTTCAGACAGACCAAAGAGACCGATATCATTTTTTTTCAACATTTTTTAAAATTATTTTATTAAAATCAAAAGATATTTTAAGGTATAAGACTGAAATTGTCTGTCTTGAATTTCTGTAGGCCTATAACAGGTCAGGGGAAGCAATGGCAATGACTTTTGTGCTTTAAACAGACTGGGTTTACCGTTATGTTTTGATAAACCGTCGGCGTTGTTATAAAATATCGTACCTACGGCTTGATTCAAGCCGTAGGTACGAGATTTCATAACAACGCATATGAAAAACTATTGTTTGTCCGAAATTACGTCACGGTTAACTGGATAAACCCCCCCTACTATAGGCTTACTGTATTTCACGAGGAGTAAAGAAATTGTGCTCTGAACTCTGTTGCAGACAAAATGGACATTGATAAAGATTTATGTATAAAACTGGAACAAAGATATTGAGGCAAAATGAAAACATAATTGTTATCGGCATTTTCCTTTTTTGCCTCAATGTGTCCGTTGCTACTCTTAATGAGACGTTTAAAGCGTTAAAAACATTAAAGAAAAAAGATAAAAAATACTATAATCACCATTGTTCTCCTTTTACCTCAATACTTTTTGTGATATGATATACACGTATTCCACATTGATGATTCATGCCGTTGGTCGTCTGCAACTGCTTTCAAATCAATCCAAACGTTTGCCATTTGGAAAAGGGTTAACATCATTGGCATTTAAGATTATATCTGTGAATGGTCCTACGCGCGATGGTAATTTAAATTCCTAATCAATATGCAAAACACTTGGGATAATTCAAAGTTCACAATTCAACAAGTTTTAACTGATAATTCTGAGTGTTTCTTGAAATTCGAATTGACAAAGCAGATAAAGGTATTGTTATGCAATAGCTTACCCTTTCCTGAGCAAGACCTGTTTATTACACGGTGGATAATCACGTGATGCAATATTTTCAGAAAATCTTCAATAATTTTGTAAATATGGTTTGAAGCAGAAAATGTGGACAGACCGCACGCATTAGATGGACGTGGTTGATTTTTGAAAAATCAACTGATTTAAAAGTTATTGAAGATAAACCAAAATTTTGGTTTATAAATCTTCAATAACTTTTTTAACAGTTAATTTTCAAAATTCAATCACGTCCAGCTTATTCCTTGCATTTTCCCACATTCTTTGCTTCAAACCGAATTCAAATTGGTCAAGTATAAAAAAAGATATTGAAGATTATCGGAAATTCTGAGTCACGTGATTATATACCGTGTACCATGTCTCCAGTACAAATAGAAGACTAGGATCGTCAAAACAAGTCGTTGTTTGGGAGGAGTTAAATGACAATTCGAGACTCGTTTAAAATTATTAACTGGGAGTAAAGAGTGATCAAATTATACTGAACAAAAGTGAAAACGCTACACTGCTAGATTTCTAATTTCTTGAAAAGTATCGAACTAATAGCATAAAATATATTTTGACATTATTTCCCAGGCTTTCAGCAATCGATATGTCGAAATTTCATTGCATTGTCCCCTTTAATGTCAGAGTTACAGCCCTTAATGCTTTAAAAGCTAATTTCATGTAATGTCGCATATGCGCATGCGCAGAAAACGCTTCACTATTTTTTCGGAATTGGTCATATCCGGATTGCCAAAAAACGCTTAAAATCTCACTTTTCTCTTGTAGCAAGCTCTAAAATCAAGGTCTAATCTGTCAATTTTGCGAATTACCTCCCTTTGACATAAACAAATAGGGAATTAAAAATGTTCGTTATTCACAAATTTATTACGGTTTTCGATTGTTTGTTTTTTTTTTTTTTTTTTTTTTTTTTTTTTTTGTTTTGGTTTTTTTTTTTTTTTTTTTTTTTGGCAAGATTTTTGACCCTTTTTCTACTAGGATTGTTCCCAGATGTCCATGTAAAAGCGATTTCAATTTCCTATGGAGATTACATTGTAAAATTATCAGGCTTTGGAACATAATGAAAATAATGCTTTTCAAACATCATTTTTCAAACGCTGAAACAATGTTATGCAAGCTTCTTTCCTGACTGGTAACGTATCGGACTACCATTCCGTGCAGTACGGCATGGTTTGCATTCTTCTGCTTGCATTTCTGAAGGTTTAAATTGTGTAAATTTTCCGTTCAAATTGTACACCTGAAAAACGGACCCCTGTCACATTAAAAGTGTCCGTTTTTCATCCCCGTAATTAAGATTCAGAAAACGTTTCGTGCTTGGCACAACCAAGTCAATGAAGGATGCAAAACACTTTCATTTGATTTTTTCATTTGTTGTTTTTAGAAGAAATATGACAAGCAAAGTAGGTGTAGCGTTTTCACTTTTGTTCAGTATATTTTTCGAATGGGCAAATATCTAATTCTGCTGCTACAAGTAGAGTAGAAGGATGCTGATCGTGCACTTTTAAAATACTTTAATTGGGGTAGTCCATCCCTAATGAAATTCACAAGACGTCGAAGTTTTTCGAGCGACCTCGTTAACATCCGTTGTGCGTATCTGAGCCTAGTTGGGTGACGTCGTAAATATTCGGCGGTGGAACGTTCCACAGCCGAATGTTTTCGGCGTCGCCCGAACAATTCCGACGTGGCGTGAATCTCATTAGGGTAGGACTACCTTAAAAACATAGGGACAAAATAGCTGTAGCAGAAGAAAGTTTCCGTTAGTTACTTTCCGAAATAAGCACTAATTTTGACAATCATAGAGGGTTTCAATTTATGGATCATTGAGAGAGATAAATGTCCAACAAGATAAGGGTTGACGAAGAAAAATCATGAAATGATAGCTTGTTTTTTGAAAAGTCAAATAAGCAAATAAATCTGATCCTTGGCTCTGTCCTTAATAGGAATCATCGAATTGATATATATTATTAACACTTGTTCTTATAAATGGCGTACCAAATGGGTCAAAAGTCTATTTAGAGCGTGCACACATAAAATATACGCGTCGACGAGTAAATTTTATGCGTCGACGTGTATATTTACGTGTCGACTCATAAAATTTACGCGAGCAGTTGAAATTTTATGCGTCGACGCGTAAAGTTTCAACTGCACGCGTAAATATACACGTCGATGCGTATTTATCTATTAACCAATCAGATCCTTCGTTTCATCCATCAATTTTATGTTATAAAGGGAAAAGTGTCTAACCGCCTCTTCCATTGGCCAGCCTCGGTTTCACATTTTTTTACTCCTGCTAGCGTAAAATTTACGCTTCGACGCAAATATTTTCAACTGCTCGCGTAAATTTGTATACGTCGACGCGTAAGTATGCACGTCGACGTATAAAATTTATGCGTCGACGCGTATATCTTATGCGTGCACGATCTATATAGACTTTTGACCCATTTAGTACGTCATATGTTCTACCTTCGGTAACATACGTGTTGTTGTCTGAAACAGCTTTCAGTTTGGGCTGTCTAAATCTTTGTTGATTTGGAAAGGATAGATATGAGATATTAAACACAGATTTGTGTACTATCTAGTACTATCTAGTACAGAACTATCCTGGAAGCATCATAGCCTATTGTTTGACACCATGGGGTATATGATACACATACATTAACCCTTTCCCAAACAAGACGTCTCTAGTAGACAAAAACTTGGGAAAATAGAAAGACAAAAGGATGAAATGCTGACAAACAGGATTTTCTTCATTTGCCTTAATATTTAAGTGCTAAATTGTATACAAATCATGTCTGTCAAAATCAATTTTGGCGTCTATAACAGCTGTCAAATTGGAGTACCGTTTTGCTGATCGGGAAAAGGGCTAAACGCATTTTGGAATGAAGTGTAATTATGATACTTGTAAAGGGCACACACAGCATGCAGTGTAGTCAAATATGTTTTTGTTTTTCTTCAAAAACCTCGTAACGACAAATTATGTTATGCTGCAGTTACGAGATTTTAAAAGAAAAGCGACGTGTTGCTAGCGTGCACTCGATAATGGCTACTTGTAGTTGTACATAGTTAAAACATTTTGGTCGGAATCTGGGAAAATGGGACATTGTGCATTGCTTAGCATTTTCTCCTTTTCTTTAAATATTCTTATATCGACAATGTTAATAATGCCCATATTATCTTTTTTGATCATTCGTTTTGCCTTCTGCATCAGCTTTCAAGTTTGGTTTGCCTCAATTTCGTTGTTTGAGAAAGATCAAAATAAGTGCCATATCTTTTCTTCCTTTTCTTTCGTTTTGTCTTTTGTTAGAATTTTTCTTCGATGATTTTCAGCCCATCACGGTTCATTTAATTTTTATGGAGATATGTGTGCATTCTTCCGGTCCATTCTTAACACGTGCAAGCGATTTACTGATAAGCATTCCCAGAAATTGTTTCTTTATCAATTATCTGGTTAATGCTAAACAAATATCTTAAGGTAGATCTAGTCTACCCCTAATGAGATTCGCGCGACGTCGGAATTATTCGGGCGACGCCGAAAACATTCGGCGGTGAACTTTTCCACCGCCGAATGTTTACGATCGCGCCCGAATAAGTTCGGATACGTAACAACGCTCGAAAAAAAAGTTTTATGAATCTCAAAATGGACACATTACGGGTATTCTACCTTAACGAATATTCTGAGATTTTATGTGAAACCATGAGACAACTCTTTTAAAACGTTGCTGGAATACGAAGACTTTTCGTTTAAAATTTAAGTGACATTTGACATTTACTTTTCATAAATTTTACTTTTTTTTTCATCTGAAAGGGCAAATTTTCTTATGAAAATTCTGAAAATTTCAAGCCAAAATATTGAATCGTTTACGAGAAATATATATTTTTGTGCTAAAATTAAACAAATTGTTGTGGACAACAGTTCAGATTTACATTGAATTTGTCATTTCTGTCTTAACTTTAAAGGCCTATTTTTCGCTTATAAATAACAACTTCAGAAAACGCATTTCTACGCATTAGAATAAACAATATTTGCATCAAGACATATCTTAAAAAATGAATTTGGAATGTTGTGTCCCTTTAAGGTTTGTGGCAAAACTTTTATTATCGGTACATATTGTCGCTTTTCAGCTTGGTTTAAAGTGACATTTCACATTTATTTCATTTTTTAAAAGTATGTCTTGATGCAAAGAGTGTTTATTCTAATGCGTAGAAATGCAATCAGTTTATTGAAGTTGTTATTTATAAGCGAAAAATACGCCTTTAAAGTTGAGACAGAAATGACCAATTCTATATAAATCTGAAGTGTTGTCCACAACAATTTGTTTAATTTTCGCACAAAAATATATATTTCTCGTAAACGGTTCAGTATTTTGACTTGAAATGTTCAGAATTTTCATGAGAAAAAATGCTCTTTCAGATAGAACACGTAAAAGTAAAATTTATGTAAAAATAATTGTGAAATGTCACTTTAAGCTGCAGTTACGAGATTTTTGTTGAAAAAAGACGATTATGTACTTACACAATGTTGGTTCTTACAAGATAGTGTACAAGCCTTTTTTATTTCATAAGATATTTCTAGAATTCAGGTTGATAAAAATTATTTTATAACACACGTATTTTGATTTGATGAGATTTGATACCTTGATGATTCTATCTCCTCGAAAAATTGCGAGTTAAACTGTTCTTTATTCGAATAATGTCTAGAACCGACTTTGAATCAGGCGATAGCTCGAGCAATTGGAGTCCATCATTAGGAACCAGCGCTGTTCTGTCTATTGAATTCCTCCTCGTTCTGAGTCAGCCAAAATCTTTGTTTACCTCGAAACTGATTGGTCCGCTGTTATCCGAGGAGTTCCGAATGACGTAATGGCTCGAATGGCCGGACCACACTTGTTCCAGTGGTTAGACTATTGCTGCAGAAATGACGTCAAATAGCTCGTGTTATTGCTGTTCGATTGGGGCGATAGCTACAATAGCTCCATTTGGAATACCTCTATTTCCCAATGATCGAGCTCAATGCTATAGCTCGAGATACAGTTCCAATCGAAATCGGCCTAGAAGTAGACAGTTCTGCTTTTTTGAAACATTGTTGTCATCTGTTGGTAATGTTCATAATATTTTAATCTTTAGCAGACGAATATTGTACTGCATCAAACACAAGTTGAGCTTTGCTTTGCTAAAGCATATTTATTTACATGCATCCACAAAGAGAAGAAGAAGAAATAAAAAACAACAATGACAATAGATCGCCAACATTTTCCCCCACTTTCTTTGTGTAATATTTGAAGTCCACGACAGGTCTTGTCAAAATAATTTCAATTGGCCATTCAACGAACCTTTTTTTACATTCAGTCGAAACGTTTAACATTTTCTTTTTTCTAACACCAAGGTGAGAAAAAAATCAGTATCGAATGTGAATGACAATCCTTCAATCATGTAGATCTAATCATTGACAAAAATGGCGCGGGGTGTATACGGCTCATCAAATGGGGAGTTTGGGACACGATAATGCAGCATTTTTACCATTATAATTTTCTAGCGTTCATCAGGTTTTAGGCAATCTTTGAAATTATGTGTTATGCCAATGAATAATTTCGACGCTTTTCAACGACAACCTTGTAACTGCAGCTTGTTTTAAGCTGCAGTTACGAGGTTTTCGATGAAAAGCTGAGATTTCCTCAACATACCGACGATTTGATCACAGTATAAGTGGATTCATTAAACAACGTTTCCTCAAGAAACGATTAAACCGTTAGCATTTCGCCTTAAAAGGACAAAACGAGCTCAGTATCAATCATCTAACAATATCCGTTTGAGCGAACACATCCGAAGATATCCGAATTATCATTACAGAGTGGTGACTTCCGGAACTCGCCCCAATTTCCGGTTGTCAATTTCCCCGTTATCGTCTGTTCATTATTTATCAATAAATTACTTCAAACGAAACTCGACACCAAATGGCAGGTGCCTCCACCATGATTGGATATTTGGTATTTTTTCTCTCGAAGTTTTGTGTTTTTCGAGTGTTAATACTGTCTTGATCGGTGGAAGTTACATTAGTAAAAAAGTATATCATCTGCTTCGTTAAAAATGTAGTTACTAGAGGTTATGCAAGTTGTAGTTACACCATTTTTCAACGTAGGCAACGATGTACAAAAAGAAATGTTAAGTTTAAACTATCACGAATAACATGGTCTTAATTCTTTAAAATGAAAATCGTCCAAAAAGAAAAAGTAGAAAAGGCTACTGACTATAATGTTACCTTTTTATTAAAATGAATACAAGGTAATAACATACATGTACAATTAGGATGACAAATGCAACATTTTTTGTGAACACTAATACCTTGGGAACTTGTTTATAATTATTATTGTCACAGACCAACCGTCATCTATGTTGAAGAAAAAATCGCCGTAACAACAAATTGTTCAATCGGTAGAACTTGAAGAGATTTTCGTACGTAGACGACGCAATGCTCAATCCAATTCCTGCCATACATGTATTTGCATTGCGGAAGGAAAGGCACCAATTAAGTATAAAAAGCTTGAATAATCGGGGCAAAGTTAAAATGCTTTTTAGTTTACGTAAAATCTTTAAAAAATGACTTGTTGTCATGGTTAGGGTTATTTGGAGCATTCATTATTTAAAGGTATTGCAAGAAAGTGTCCAAAACATTTGCAACAAATAAACTTCACTAATAGGCATCCTTGTAATTAGACAAATAAGGAAAGTACAATCAACCGAGATCAGCCGAATATGGCGTGCTTTGGATTTGGGCACAACACTTCGACTTGTACAAAATCGTTGAGTCAACAACAGTTCTTTCTTGAAGTTTCAATTACATTCTTTGACTCAGAATCAAACAAACGATTCAAACAAACGAACAAAAGGTCAACAACGAAAAGTACAAAATTCACGTTTCGACAATGTGACAGTCAAATAGTGTGTGACACACACTGTTCTAATCCACATTTCGGTCTTTAAAATGCATGCTAACCTTTAATGCCTCTTTATTCCACCATTTTGACACAAAATTAAGAAATAGTGTTTACAATTATAAATTAAATATCACATTATTTTCACAGGTGGCGTGGGTGGTTTGGAATAGAAGAACTGTGGGACCGGAAATGGCAAAGCTGGAACAGTTGGTTGACTGCGCATGCTCGTGTAGGAAAACGGAAGTGGAAGAGTTCCCGACATTGACGTATATCCCATCGTCCTGAAAGCAGAGAAAACATATTAGCAGAATCAACCCTTTGTCAAATTAAAAAAAATATGGTGGTCCAATCTGAAAGCTGCCGCAGACGACAAAATGGGTGATACTAAACGGAAAGAAATGTGAAGAATATAGCACAGAACACATTGAAGCAAAAGGGGAAAATGCTGATCATCAGCATTTTCTTCTTTTGCTTCAGTGTTTTTCCAAGGGCAGGTCTTGTTTGGGAAAGGGTTGAATAAAAAAGAAAATGTACGCTTTCCTGACAGAAAACATAATATAACATTTTGCAAATAGCACATGGTCAAAGAGTAGCGGCCGACCTAAAGATTTTGAAAATATTAGAATGCACTGATGACTAACAGCATTATCCTCTATACACCAAAAGTTTTCCGTTTTCTATTGTACAAATTTTTGAATTTCGCAATCATTTATTAAATGCTTCCAGAGTTTTTTTTCTTCTTTTTAATTACTATTTGTTTTTGTCTAATGCGGGCCTAAGGTAATTTGTTTGCCCTTCTCGACATAAAAAAATAAAATATACAATGTTCCGTAAAAAGGGAAATATTGACTCACATCGGTGTGCAAATTTCGTCGATTCGTCGTTGTTGTTGTCTTTGTCAAATTGTTTGTTGTATTTTCAGTAAATTTCTATAATTTTTGCATCATATTCATAAAGGTTTTGAGCCATATATCGTTTTAGTCTTTATAAATCTACATAAGTTACCTAAGTTGTTGATCAACATGCGCCTTTTCGATCCTCTTGTCCTTCGCTCGCCTGTTCTGGAACCAGATTTTTATTTGACTCTCTGTCAGGTTCAGCAGTTCCGCCAGCTCGAACCTGCGTGGTCTAGATATATAGTCAGCTCGGTTGTATTCTAGCTCGAGTTTCAACGTCTGCTCGCTGGTGAACGTCGTCCTCTGACGTCGTGGACGGTTCTCACGACGTCGACGTCTCTGAACTATCGAAAGAAAACAAAAACAATTGAACTTAGGGGTTGTATCGTTATTTTGGTGTGATTTCGAGTCGACAATTTCAAAGTTTCTTTACTGCAAAATCATGTTAGTCCATTAAGCATGCAAATTGTAAAATATATGAATATTTAAATATCAAGAGAATTTTTTTCAAATTTTTGATCAGTATTTATTGGTCCCTGGCTATTTTTTTTTTTTTTTTTTTTTTTTTTTTTTTTTTTTTTTTTCGATAGGCATAAAATCAGTATGTCATGAAAATTATACCTATTGTCGTCCGCTACAATCGAAAATGTCACACTTCTAACTACGGACGAAGCCAACGATATTGAATAATTATATCGCAAAATCTCCGAAATTACCTTTGCCGATTAATATTGCTGACATAATTTAAGTCGTTAATTTCAAAAATGATGTATGACGCTTCTAAGAAGATGTAAATTGAATGAAAATAATTATACATGTACTTACATATTTGTGCAAACGCCGGGGCGATCGGTATATCCGCAGTCAGCTCAGTCCGATGTGTTCCGAATAAAGATGGCGTCATGAGTGGATTCGTAGGCGGAAATTTTAAAACTGGAAATGGTTCGAATTTGGAATTCACTTTTGACTCCCGAAAGTCTTTGTTTCTTTCTCCGTTGTTCCCAACTGCAATTCCGGAAAATGCCGAATATGGTCCGCCGAAAGATAAGCGATTATCGTCAGGCTTTTTGTTGCACACTTGACCTTTGTCAAACATTGACGGTTTAGTCTCCAAATCATTTCTATAATTTTCTTCTCCCATTTTAGAAAAAAACCTCACTTTATATAAATCGGTAATAAGCGAGTTCAATTAAATTGATTTAATGTCTGAAGCGTGCCTTTTTCGCTATCAAAGCTTCCAATTCACTTTTTTTTTCGTTTTTTATTTATCAAAAATACGCCTTTGTATGATTTTTCCGGTTATGATCACAGTTTATCCGAAACATTTCCTAATATTTATTCACATTTTCGATAATCATCATTATTTTCGAGTTTTAAACAAGTCAAAAAAATAGATTTTCTTTTGTCTCTTTTTTTTCAGCAAAATCAGATAAATTCGTGAGAAATTTTTAATAATTCCATTCGCAGTGTCACACTTCAAGCAGAAAAATGAACGATTCCTAAAAGAAGTAATTTCTCAGAAAAAAAAGACGGGACTTTCATTTCGTGTGAGAACGATCGCAACTGTTTGAAAAGGGATGTCGGGAATTATTTTTATGAAGGGTCCTTATTTTATTGGATGTTAATTAAAGCTTTTCCGACAGATAGACAACTAGCCTATTAGACAATTTCGTAGTTAATCTAAATTAGAATTATAAATACCCTCCCCGCCATAAATGGTTCTCATTAAATATGCATGCAAATTCCCGTCATTCCCTCGTAAAATCGCAGTATCTCGGCCATAACAATGGATGTTTAATCGACGGATCAATGCGAAAAATATCGTATGCCAATGTGGATTCGAATATGGACTTACAGCTGTTTGGCTCTGACCCGTCAAAATGACAATTACTGTTGTGTTTATTTTCCTCTCAATTAAAGGATCGCAATTAAAAACAATATCTCGTCTGCGACAAAAACCTGATGCTTAGTGCAATAGTATAGTTCGCTCACCATATAATGGCGTATGTTTACACAATTTTCCCACGTAAACAACACAATATCATATTCCGAACCACTATAGTTTTGGATGTGATGGTTCGAATCTTGCAGGTGTGTAACACCTGCAAGATTTGAACCATTACATGCAAAATTGTATTGAAAATTAAAAACGTTTCCCCCATGTTTACAAAGATCAAATCTGTAAACATTTGCCATGATACGGTGTTCGGGCTATACTGCAGTAACAGTTATGACAAGATTGGTTATTCTGTTAGAAATCTGGTAACTAGGAATTACAATTAATAGCCCAGTAATTAAATCTGGGATTCGCGTGCTCGGTCTTTTAGCCTGAAGAATCTGTCATTTCTTACGAATTGTATGGTTTGAAGAGGGGGGGGGGGCGAAAACAGTCGTTCAGTTCAAAATTAATTTATATCAAGATTAATTACAAATGTATTGGTAACTATTGAAAGTGTTTGAAATAATTTAAGATTCTAGAGAAATGCAAAAAAGAGACACAGTAACACACTAACAAGGAATTATATCAAATAACCCTAAGATCTTGAATACGCGTAGCTTTTAAAGGTAGTTGTCATTTGACTAATTTCGTAGTCTACAAATCTTATTTACTTTTTTTCAATTTTCTTTCTTTTTGGTGTGTGTTTCAGTTAAAAGGCCTACGTGACCGATTTGGAAACGGTATATGCTTGAAACGGGGAAATTGAAAAACCTTTGCGAATTTAGATCTACTGGTCATGATAGTAGATGAATTGAAATCAACTTATAACAAAGTTATTTACGACCAAGTAACTTTTTAGTCCTTCTTACTCATCAATAACGTTTTGTTTCGGCTGTTTTTTAGCTCGACTTTTCTAAGAAAATGAGAGCTTATACTGTCACCCGGGCGTCGGCGTCGGCGTTGCAACAAAGGTTAAAGTTTTTTCAAACATCAATAACTTCCATACTATTAAAGGGATTCAACCCAAACTTGGAATACTTATTCACCATCACACCTTCTACCTTACTATCAGGGCCCATGACCCTGGCTCCACTCTATCCTGAGTTATGCCCCCTTTATACTAAGCAACTTAGAAAGTCGAGCGCGCTGTCTTCGGACAACTCTTGTCTTTTCTTTTTTTTGAAGATCTCTCATATTGAGCCTGCCGTATTTCCACATTTTTCTGATTCCCTGCAGTGATTAAGCACAATTTCTTTCTTTTCACCCAGTTGTCTTATTCTTTTTACTTTTTAACCTCAAAATGTAGTATTTATTTTGGTATTGATTCAAAGGGAGAACGATAAGGAAGTCTTAAAGATTGGCGTGCAGTGTCTGTTACTGCCCTAGAGGCCTTGTCAATTCACAGAAATGTTTCGGCGAATTAACGTTTATTGGGACGAAATAGCTCTTAATCGCGCTATTAATATTTAATAAAGAAACAGATAGAATTAATTAAAGGTTGTGGATACGTTCAAACTTTGCTTCTCCCCTCCGGGTTATTGAATGAAAGCGTCAGCTTAAGGTTTACGAACTGAGAATGAAATGCAGAGCCAGAGTCGAAATTTTAAAAGTGCCAGTAATTCCTAATCTGTGGATATGTTTGCTTCTCCCCTCCGAGTTATTGAATGATGTGACTGTAAAATTACAAGTTCTTTTCGCGTACAGATATTATTTCCCCATGTAGCTGTTCAGTATTGCTATTTCAAGCTGACAATGACTTATTAAACGACATTGCATCAATTGTTTTGAAATTATTAGTCATTTTAAAAAAAATGAAGGAATTGATTGACTGGGGTTTAACGCAAATATAGAAGGTAATGGAAAGAAATTGCTCGTTTCGAACAATTTCTTTCCTTCTACTGTACATGTAGCTCAGTTATGGACGCACTCCTTGGGAAGCATTGGTTAGATATCGTTATATACTCAAAACTGACCAAATTTTCTTAACATCGGATGAATCGATTCCCTGATATCTCGATATATCTAATGTACGTTCCCAAGGTCTTCGATACAACAACTTTCAACGATACGTCTTCTTGTGACCACATTCTGGGATCATGTAGTTCTTATCTATTTAATAATTACCAAAATTGTAGACTGGTCCAAATTCAAAGCGTTACAAACGGCAGTTTCAAGTGAAAGAAATTAAAAGTGTTTCGGTCTTTTGGGTAGAAAATATTACATGAAAAGGAGCAATTGCTTGTCACAAGCAAGTTCTTCATTTTCCACAACATTTTCAATAACCATTATCTTTAGTCAGAGACGGTAATTGTGTGGAAAGTGCACATCGCTGGTGCGAGATCAAAACATCTTACTACATGTAACAACAACTTTGATCTCCCTCCGACAGTATTAGGCCTATAATTATACAGAGTGTCCCAAAAAAAACGGAACCCATTTTTGAAAGTACATTTCTCATGTATGAGGCAATATTTCTCCACCAAATTTACATATGCAATAGCAACGTCAGTTTTCTATTAGCAGCAAAAATTTGGTCGAAATATAATGATTAGTTTTGAAAATATTGACATTAAAATGAATATACCCAGAAAACCATTTTAACACGATATCGATCTTTTCGTTTTGCAGCGCGCGCCTACACTCATTGAATAAATTCGCGCTTTACAATTGGTTAATATATTCAATACTATACAAAAATGATTTTGAAACATTGTATTCACAATAGTGCATTTTCATTTCATCCTTTTTGCTAATAAATAAATTGTTAATGCTGCGAGCTGCGATGTAACTAAACTGAATACAAATAAAATATCCAAGTACATCACACTGACCTTTATGCAAAACACAAATAACACAAAATTCACCAAAAATAATTAAATCATAGTCCACAGACATGTATACTATGCAAGAAAATTAAGGCTGGACTAATTTTAGGAAGCATACCAAGCTTGTAATTTATGAAACTAAAAGTTAAAACTGCGCCTTGTGAAATGAATCACATAATAATTTAATTAATTCAAACAACCACCCTATGGACTCAATTTGAACGTACAGAACGTGTACATATTAAATTTTGAGAAAATCGGTACATACATGTACAACGGTACATAATTCATTAGCTGACCGTTAGTGCGATTTCACTAACAAACAAGACGCAAAAATCAATATCATGTCAGATCGGTTTTTGAGTGTCATTATTAATTTGCTTTTAACTTTTGAACCGATGCATATTTTTAAGTGAAATTCGGAACACAAATGCAAAAATAATTTATCTTTAGTACTGCAAATTCAGAAATTAGATTTTTTGCTTACGCTCTGAAATATTTGACTTTGAATTAGGGTTCCGTTTTTATTGGGACACTCTGTATATCGCTACTTTTCGTAACCAAAAGAAGACATGGTTTGGGCGTCCCTGATAGAAACGGATTGGAAAAGCATTGGGGCAAAAGAAGAAAATGCCTCAGTATTTTCTGTGTTATATAGGCCTGCCGGTAGTACATAAATCGCATTTTTAAAATTAATGTCCAGTTGTCGTCAGCTGATGGTTTAAAACTGGAACAACCTTAATTTATTGTTATTTAGGAAAGGTTTAAACCAGCAGTAGTAAAGAAACTTTTTGAAAAGAAAAAAAAAGATCGTGGTGGCTGGATCACCTAACCATTGAATCCTGTTATCCATCTTCTAGTAACGACTGCTACCGCATTCATTTCCAGCTGCTAATCACCTTTAGTTTTACCAATTGTCCACACATTTGTGAAGGACAACTACATGAACTATCAGACAGGATATTAACCGCTTCCAAACGACAGAATTCTAAGGCAGTCCAAACTGAAAGATCCTGCAGACAACAATTTCAAGTGAATGGAATTTTTAATTTTCAGGTCTTTTTGGATGGAAAACATTGTGGGAAATGAAGAAATTGCTTGTCACAAGCAATTTCTTCATTTTCCACGATGTTTTCCATGGTGATTATTATTTGTAGGGAGTCAAAAAGAGTCATTGTGTGGTAATGGGTTAACCGCTTCGAGGGTTGAATTCCGGAGTCGACCCTATATTTGAGAGGCCGACGCGTTACCAACTGGACTTACAAATCTCACTTTAACGCCATCCCTCGAATTTCATATGAGCCGGGATATTGAGAAAAGGGCGCCTACAAGATTTTAGACTACCATATTTTCGAATCATTATGTGCCTACAGTTGTCGCCACATCGTATGACATGTTTGTATTTTGTTCAAATGTAATAGGGAACGATTTACTCAAGTAAACAGTGACATACTTTCGGACAAACAAATAGTATTTCGTGGGTGTTTTTATAAATCCTCCTAACTACGGCTTGATTCAAGCCGTAGTTATGAGATTTTATAACACCACCGACGGGTTATCAAAATATAACAGATAACCCATTCTATTTTAGCACAAAATTCATTGTCATTGAACACTGAACAAATCGTCGGTGTAAATGCAAAACCTCGTATGTCGATCGGTGCGATTTTCAAAGTACAAACTTGTGTGCCCTATGTAGACGATTCTCGCCGGTTTTGAGATATTTTGACTGATCAGTATTATTGACACATTATCTGTTAACAATATGTCCAAATTTCAAGTAAGACATTTCAGTTTGGGAAAAGTTACTTCACTTTTTTCCCTCCCCTAAAAAACTTTCCAAAACCGAGATACGAGGTTTTGCATTTACAACGACGAAATATAAACACGTGCCATACGATGTGGCGACAACTGTAAGTGCAGTGTGAATGGGATCTATGCTGTCTTATAGTTTCTACAAGTCACCAAGAAGCTATTGGAGAACAACATGGTTCATGATCAGACTGTCTGTATAGGCAGGCTGATCTTGAACCATGTTGGGCTCAAAAGCATTAAGGGAACTTTTTCTAGATCCCGGCTAATCTTTCTTTGACCTTTCTGCCAGAGATCAGCATTTAATTCTTTCCGAAACAGTCACTGCTTTTGACAAACCCCCTGAACATCGGTTTAGAAAACATTGCTGGAAAGAAGAAAATGCTGAGTGATAATCAGCATTTTTTCTAATTTTCATTCAATGGTTTCTACACTATATTTAGATTTTCTACATATATGTTGGCAATAAGTTTGTGTTCTGCAACTACTTCTATGGACTAGTCTAAAAATTTAGTAGATTGAGAAAGCATTCACTCTTTGTCAAACAACAATTTCTTTAGACTTCCCTAACAGAAAAGGCTTGGGAAACATTGAGGCAAAAGCAGAAAATCCTGATAATCAGCATTTTCTTCTTTTGCCTCAATATTTTCTACACTGTATTGTACAGAGATCCAATTTTTATCATCAACATTTGTTTTGTCTACTACAACTCCTTCCAAAGTGGGCTAGTCTAAAATTTCGTCATTTGAGAAAGGGTTAATCCAGTAATAATCACTAGAACTGTTGCAAAGCAGACGAATACCCCCCCCCCCACTTGGGCCTTGTCACTGAAAAAGTGCTATAGGTCAAAAGGTTCTTGACATAGAGCACGGAAACGGATTATAAACATATAAACAAAGTCCTATTGTGACATTGACCTTTGACCTTTCTTTCTTTCTTTTCTTCAGACGTTCCTTTGAACGTATTTATTTTACATCGATTGGGAAGCAAGTTTTTTCAACTTATTTTAATCCCTCGCAATTCTGCTTCCTGGAAATACACTGACCAGTACTCGCGCCGAATGTGTGGGCCAATGAGAAGCCTCGAACAACCTCCGCTACCGGGGATCGAACTCGGAACCTCTTAGTCGCTAGGCCGACGCTCTACCTCTCGACTACGGACACTACGGACCTTGGTGACCCAAAAACAATAGGGCACCTCCTTGGGTCATGGACAACAACTGTGTAAAGTTTCATGATCCTAGGTCAACCAGTTCTTGACTTGGAGCACGGAAACAGATTTTAAACAAAGTCCAACTGTGACCTTGACCTTTGACCTTGGTGACCCAAAAACAATAGGGCACCTCCTTGGGTCATGGGCAACAACTGTGTAAAGTTTCCTGTTCCTAGGTCAAACGGTTCTCGAGTTAGAGCACAGAAACAAAATTTTGAATTTTGACTACTCCCCCCCCCCCCCTATTAAAAAGTTCAAAGTAGCATAACTCTGAAACTAATGACTGAATCGCAGGTGCATAACTTCATATGACAGGAAACAACCTGATAAAATTTCAGCAAAATTGGTCAAAAACTGTGGGAGGAGAAGAGGACACAAAATTATGTCCACGGACGGACGGACAACCTGATTCCAGTATACCCCCCCCCCCCCTAACTTCGTTGTGGGGCTATAATAACAAAGCATGCAACATTAAATGGTTTGTCATAACTCAAAAGATGGTTTTTACTTGTCTTTATTTATCATATATACACAATCACATAGGTAGCCCACTGAGCCGTATGGGCTTATCAGTGTAATATCCCTACCATTTCAAAAGTTCCCCACAGATTAATGTTTTCACAATGCTGAATGGCAACAAAATAGCAGCATTCTCTTCGAGGTATTTCATGTCAAAAAGTGATAAATATTGCATTTTTATAATTGTAATGTAATACATGTATATGAAAATATTATGGGTAAATAAGAAATTGCTCAAGATGAGCAATTTCTTCTTTCTCCATTATGTTTTCACTAACAATTATTTGCATAAAGACAATGCAATTCAAGATCTACCAATACATGTTCTTAATTAATTTGCTTCAATTGATTCTGCATGAACACTGTAGAATACACAGGGCTTATAATTATGAGGAAGCGTCACCACTTTCTTGGGTTCATTAGTAGCTGCCTGACATTTGATTCACCAGTCTCTAATACTGTCAAAAAGTTTTTGATCAATCGTCATCATCATCATCAACATTGACTGTCTGTTGGGATGACATAGTACCTGCATTAACCACCTGTGCTAAATCTTGATTGCCAGATTTTAATCGTTCACCTGGAAATAACATATAAATAGAGGCATTGATATGCAAAAAGGCCTTTATCCCTTTCCCAAAATAGTTATATCTTAGACAAGTCGAGTTTGAAAGCTGCTGCAGGTGACATAGTGGGATTTGTTGAAGATAGAATCTATCTATGATATAGCACAGGAAATATTGGGGCAAAAGGAGAAAATGCTGGTTATCTGTATTTTCTTCTTTTGCCTCAATACTTTTCAAAAGCCTATTTTCTTAGGGACGCCATACCAAGTCTTGCTTGGGAAAGGTATAAAGTGTTAACAGTTTGAGACATGACATTTCTCTTACAGATGCTACATTATCACAACAAAGTTACCAGAGAACAATATGGGTCCCAAGCAGACTGTATGTATACACAGGCTGATCAGAATTGAAGTTGGCGTAAAATGCCAAAAGGGGACCTGTTACCTGATTCTGAGACTCAAATTTTGCAAGATTCTGCTACATACATGTATGAAGCTATCAAAAGTGTAGACTAAGATTAGACACACAAATCACATGCAGGCTGATCATTGTCTGTATTTACGGCAAAAGTCAAAATCATCTGTGATGATAAGAAAGTCAAGTGATATCACATTGTTAGAGAACAGAAATAAAAACTTGATTGGCAGAAATAATGTAACACAGCCTTTTTAAGAGAGGGGGGGGGGGGGGGGGGGGGGGGCAACACGCACTCACACTATCGGTCTTTTGATTATCGTGCAGGGGGTGGGATTGTTCCTACGTCAGTAGGATCCCGTCCAAATGCCTGGCTAGCTGCATGCATGGCAGATTTCACGTAGACTTTAATTCTAAATAATTTTCTTAATGGAAAAGCAGAGAAATACTTCAACCAGTAAGATTGAAGCCACTTACGTATTAATTCTGCTATAGCCCTTTGTGTCCTCTTTTCTAATTTTTCTAATTTCTTTGCTACATCTCTTTTTAAATCCCAGTCTGGCTTTCTCGGGGCTAAATTCATCAAGTCCTGTAAGAAAGATGTAGTTTGTACAGTGTTCTCCCCAGCCAAATAAACTGCTTCACCCCACTACAGCTCCATGTAAATTGGTATTATGCAACTGCAACTTGAAAAGTACAACACAGCCTTAATTGTTCAAACTTGTCAGCAAACATATAGAAGGATTTTTATGCATTTCATGTCAAAAACTGATGAATAATTCATTTCTATTATTGTAAACAAGAGCTGTCCATAAGACAGCTCGCTCGACTTTTCTAAGTTACTTAACCCAGAATTTCTAAGTCAACAAGCAAATTCGTTGAATTGATATCCCCCGCCGAATATATTTTCATTGTCAATAAAGTAGCGCGGAAACGAATATAACTCTGTATGTATATGGCTTCAACAGAACGAATATCACTCTGTATGTATATGGCTTCAACAGAACGAATATCACTCTGTACGTATATGGCTAAAACAGTCAGGGGCAGTAACTCTAAATTTGACGGTCGAACCGGGTAACCCCGACGATATGCGCATGTCCTCATTGTAGTAAAGCTGTGTGCCAAGTTTCATTGAAATCCGGTGTATAATTTTCAAGAAATAGCGCGGAATCGAATATCACTGTATGTATATGGCTTAAACAGTCAGGGGCAGTAACTCTAAATTCGGCGGTCAAACCCGGTAACCCCGACGATATGCACATGCCCTCATTGTAGTAAAGCTGTGTGCCAAGTTTCATTGAAATCCGGTCTATACTTTTCAAGAAATAGCGCGGAAACGAATATCACTATGTATGTATATGGCTAAAACAGTCAGGGGCAGTAACTCTAAATTCGGCGGTCGAACCGGGTAACCCCGACGATATGCGCATGTCCACTTTGTAGTGAAGCTGTGAGCCAAGTTTCATTGAAATCCGATCTATAGTTTTCAAGAAATAGCGGGGAAACGAATATCACTCTGTATGTATATGGCTTAAACAGTCAGGGGCAGTAACTCTGAATTCGACAGTCGAATCCGGTTACCCCGACGATATGCGCATGTCCTCATTGTAGTGAAGCTGTGAGCAAAGTTTCATTGAAATCCAGTCTATAGTTTTCAAGAAATAGCGCGGAAACGAATATCACTCTGTATGTATATGGCTAAAACAGTCAGGGGCAGTAACTCAAAATTCGGCGGTCCAACCGGGTAACCCCGACGATATGCGCATGTCCACTTTGTAGTGAAGCTGTGTGCCAAGTTTCATCGCAATCCGGTCTACAGTTTTCAAGAAATAGCGCGGAAACGAATATCACTCTGTATATATATGGCTTAAACAGTCAGGGGCAGTAACTCTAAATTCAACGATCGAACCGGGTAACCCCGACGATATGCGCATATCCACATTGTAGTAAAGCTGTGTGCCAAGTTTCATTGAAATCCGGTATATAGTTTTCAAGAAATAGCGCGGAAACGAATATCACTGTATGTATATGGCTAAAACAGTCAGGGGCAGTAACTCTAAATTCGGCGGTCGAACCGAGTAACCCCAAAGATATGTGCATGTCCACTTTGTAGTGAAGCTGTGTGCCAAGTTTCATCGAAATCCGGTCAATAGTTTCCAAGAAATAGCGCGGAAACGAATATCACTGTATGTATATAGCTAAAACAGTCAGGGGTAGTAACTCTAAATTCGGCGGTCGAACCGGGTAACCCCGACGATATGCGCATGTCCACTTTGTAGTGAAGCTGTGTGCCAAGTTTCATCGAAATCCGGTCTACAGTTTTCAAGAAATAGCTCGGAAACGAATATCACTCTGTATGTATATGGCTTAAACAGTCAGGGGCAGTAACTCTGAATTCAATGGTCGAACCAGGTAACCCCGACGACATGCGCATGTCCTCTTTGTAGTGAAGCTGTGTGCCAAGTTTCATCGAAATCCGGTCTATAGTTTCCAAGAAATAGCGCGGAAACGAATGTCGGACGGACGGACGGACGGACGGACATGGCAAAAACAATAATCCCCCCAAAAAATTTTTTCGGCGGGGGATAAAAAAGGTTAAAATTCCAGTAAATTAAATGTGAGAGTAATGAATCTTTGCCTAGAGGCTAATATTATGGTCACAAAAGCATGTGCAAAGTTTCAAAGCAAAAGCATAAGTAGAAACAGATGTTTGAAAAACTTTAACCTTTGTTACAATGCCAACGCTGACGCCAACGCTGATGCCCGGGTGACAGTATAACCTCTCATTTTCTTCGAAAAATTGAGCTAAAAATTGGTAATAAAAACATAATATGAAAAGAAGAAATTGCTCATTTTGAGCAATTTCTTCTTTTCCAATAATGCTTTTATACAAAATCATTTGCATAAACACCACATTTAAAGGTTTTTTTCATATTTTTACCAAAGTTTTACACTTAATTACATGTGCCACTCCTAAAAGGGCTTCAGTTTCTTAACCCTTTCCTAAACAATACCTTATTTATTCTTAGTTTGGTAAAGGGCTTACAACACCTACCACTTCTTCTATGTTACTTTCAGACTTTGTTGCTTCCATCTGTGTTTGAATTCTGTCAGTCACTGAAATGTGAAATATACAATTTAATATTATTTTTTTCAATTTACACAATGATAAGCTTGAATATGCTTATTCCATATTTGTGTAGACTTATAAACATTTAACAATATTTATCCATAATGATATTTCCGAAGAATAAATCAATGACTTCTACTCACTGGAATACAAATGGATTATAATGGTACCTAAACTCAGACTTAACTTCAATACATATGACATAACAAGAGCTGTCCGAAGACAGCGCGCTCGACTTTTTAAGTTGCTTAGTATAAAGGGGGCATAACTCCAAATATAGTGGAGCCAGGGTCATCAGCCCTGGTAGTAAGGTAGAGGGTGTGATGGTGAACAAGTATCTAGTGTTGTATGCAACACATAAAGTCCCCTACCGGCTTCACATTGACTCAATATGGTAATCAATAATAAATTAAGATGAACAAGTCATCAAAATAATTGTCAAACATATGAAATGTTATGCCCAAAATTTCGGAAATATAATTCAAATGACTTGAATAAAGTTACTAAAAGATCAATGATTTGTAATTGCTACCATAGCAAGTGTAATTTTATAAAATAAGAACAACGGTAATCTAAATGTTTAGCTTGCTTAGTTATTAAGTTATTGCAGGATCCATTTTTTGCCATATTTTCACTATTTCCGTTACCATAGCATTCGCACTTTTCGTCAAAGAACAAAGATAAAATGATGTGCATAATCTACACATTGCCATATAGTCATATACCAAGTCTCATCAAACTAGCTTGCTTAGTTATTATCTTATCGCAGGATCCCATTTTTGGTCATATTTTCACTATTTCTGTAACCATAGCAACCTCAATTTAAGTCGAAAAACAAAAATAAAATGATGTGCATAATCTACACATTGCCATCTAGTCATATACCAACTTCCATCAAAAACGCTTGCTTAGTTATTAAGTTATCGCGGGATCCAGATTTGAGCGGACAGACGGACGGACAGACGGACGGACGGACGGACAGACAGACGGAGGGCAAACCTATAGTCCCCTCCGGTGTGAACACCGGTAGGGGACTAATAAGTATTCCAAGTTTGGGTTGAATCCCTTTCATAGTATGGAAGTTATTGATGTTTGAAAAAACTTTAACCTTTGTTGCAACGCCGACGCCAACGCAGACGCCGACGCCAACACCCGGGTGACAGTATAAGCTCTCATTTTCTTCGAAATTGAGCTAAAAATGCAAGGTGCTCACAGCTGAAAAAACTTTGTCCAAACCAATTTCCTTAATTCAATTAGATTCCAAAAAATTCTCAAAATGATCATAAAGCCAAATCAATAGGGAACAAATCAAAGGGATGCTTTTTACTATAAACTACTAAGCAGTTTCTAAATTTTCTTTTTCGAATTTGTTTGTGGTTGTATTGAAATGGTAAAATCATTTAGGTAGAGCAACATGACCCTTAAAATACAGGAAATGAGCACTAAATATGAAACAAGATGTGTTGGTGAAACACAAATGCCCCCGAAACTTGACCGAAAGGGCTATTTTTGTAAAATTTTTGTAGAGTAAAGGGTTGATAAGGTTTAACAGATGACCTTGAGGAAGGTCAAATTGCATGGAACAGGTAGATCTAGATATCATTAAAAGGAAGTTGCATACAAAATTTGACCTTAGTATGTCAAATACTTTTGGAGAAAAGGCAAATGTTAAGTTTTCAGACTGACAGACAGACAGACAGACGGACATGAGTGAAACTATATGCCCCTGATCCTTCGATACGGGGGCATAACAAAGAAAGGACAGCTTGGTAATTCATGGTCACCATCTTTCAATCTTTTCTGAAACTAAATCAATCGGAAAAATAATTGTTACAGAGAACCTTATTGCATATTTTTAACCGTTTCCCAAACAGCAAAATTTTAGGCTGATCCAATTTGAAAGCTGCTGCAGACGACAAATTGAATGTAAGTAAGGAAACCATTTCTGTGCAAAATAGGTCAGAAAATATTGAGAAAAAAATGAGAAAATGCTGATCATCAGCATTTTCTTCTTTTGTCTCCATGTTTTCCCGATCCTTTTCTATTAGTGACAACAAAACCAGGTCTTGTTTGGGAAAGGGTTAATACTTACCATCTGTTGGTTTTGCTTTTGGCATTGTGCTGTCTTGAAGTCTCTCATCTAGTGGTTTGTAGCTTCTAAACATGGGTCTGCAATGAAAATGTGACAAATCTTTATTGCCTACATTGGATGTTTCTTTAGCACCTTAATGGAACAAACTCTTTCCTAAAAGAAAAATAATGTAGACTTTAACTTTTATGACTGTGTCAGAATAGTCATTGATAAGGATTTGTATAAATATTGAAGAAAAGGGGAAATGCTGGTTTCTGTAAGACATACTGGGGTTAAATCAATTTGTTTTAGGTGACATCTTCTTCTTTCCGAGTAGAAAGATTGAGGAAAATGAAGTAATTACTTTTTTTTTTCTAAACCTTTTTCTGTTACAGGATGTGATAAATGGTTAACACTTGATATGCATAGAAGAAAATTATTGTATTTGATGTAAATTTACACACATAAAAAGCTAAAAAAAGAGACATGGAGTGTGTTTTTAACCCTTTCCCAAACGACAAATTTTTAGGGTGATCCACTTCAAAAACTGCCACAAATAACAAAATGGAAGGTATTTAAGATAGAATATATATGTAAAATATGGTATAGAAAATGTTGAGACAAAAGGAGAAACTGCTGGTTATCAGCAGTTTCTTCTTTTGTTTCAATATTTTCCAAAGCCTTTTCTATTAGGAACGTCAAAACCAGGTCTTGTTTGGGAAAGGGTTAAGGTCGAGGTACGAATTACTTCGGGTGCGAATGCTCTCAAAATTAACGTTTTCTCTTCGAATACGTTTATTTTTGCAATATTACTTAGGAAGCTTGGCTTTCTCTTCTTCCTTATCACCGTCTTTATCATTTTTATCAGTTTGTGGCGCCTTATTCTTAAGATTTCGAAGCCTTTCTTTTCTTTTTAGAGCCGCTTCCTCGAGCGAGCCGACAGTCGACGCCATTTTCTTTCGTTAGAATTACTGACCGTAAAGTTTACAAAAATAATAACAACAACAACAATAACCACAAACTTTGCTGTCAAAGAACATTTTATGCAATAAATTTACAAAGAAAGGGTTTAAGCTTTTAATGTTTACATGTAAGTAGGCTATGATAAATAGTTTTCCTACTTATGGACCTGTTTTGTTTAACTTTAACAGTTAAAGTTGTGAGAACTGCACACATGACTGATTTTTGCATAAAATTTCAATGAAAATTTACTTTAAAATTCTGTATTTACACAGGAAAGTGTAAATGTTACTCTTTACATTTTCCAAGCTTAAACTGGCAGTCATTGTACATGCGCGCATCCAGAGGGGGGATGTCAGGGGGTCATGCCTCCCCCCCTTGGAATTTGGCGAAAAAAGGGATTATCTAAAAGATTACTGGTTATGTCTCTTATAAGCAGCGTCATTCGTCCCTTTGTGTCACAACAAACCATTGTTATATTTAGTCCTTCATATGACATGTATCTACATAGATCCAGAGGGGGGGTCAGGGGGCCTGACCCCCCTGGAATTGGGCAAAAAAGATCAGACGACCCCCCTGGGAAAAATACCTGGACCCTGCTTGATGTAGAATACGGTAAGATTGAATGTGTGTGCAGATCTTTAATGTGTAGACTTACTTTGATTGGGACTAGGCCTATAGCTCGAGTTATTGTTCCAATTTGCAATTGAACACTAGTTGCAATAATGTAACTGAAATCTTTTTTACTGAAACTTTTGATCTGTATTTCAACCAATGCCCACCATAGAGTTTGTGACTACCATATTGCAGCTAATTGAATACCAATAGTGCTAGCTATTTGACGCCATTTCGGCAACTATAGTCCAACCACTGGAAGTGCTGTGGTCGGACAATCAGAGCCATACATCATTTGGAACTCCTCAGCTAAACGGCGGACCAATCAGTGTCAAGTAAACAGAGATTTTGATTGGCTGACACAAAAGGGGGGGGGGGATTAATCCAGAGGTTCTGAAATCTTTAAATTGACAACTTGTCCATGCTTGTTTGTCTGACAAATATCATTTGTGAACAATCAAGAGCAAAATGTTGGCAAATTCTACTTGTCCGTAACCCCTTTGGGACAACCTGGGCAACTTGGACAATGGATTTCAGAATCCCTGGAATCTAATAGATAGAACAGCGCTGGTTCCAAACAATGGCGCGAGCCATCACCTATCAAAGTGGGGCCACAGTATTTCGGTAAGGTTGTACCTGTCATTGAAGTGAAGTAGTCTGAAGAATATTCTGTAATAGGGAACGATTTTATCCAGTTAACCCTGACATAATTTCAGACAAACAATAGTATTTCGTAGGTCTACCTGTGTTGTTATAAAATCGTGTAACTTTGGCTTATCAAAATAGTACATCTGGTCTCCAAAACTGTATGAACTAGTAGCCCAGTTAGTTAAGGTAATTGTCTTATCAATCCAGGAGACATGGTTGACATTTGACAAACAGCATTTTTCTGACTCTCACACCAGCTTGTCTGTGGATAAGTGCAAAATTAGCCTACTGAATTATGAAAGTTGCCTTCTCAACTTAAGAGTGATATCAACCTTTGTACTAGCAATTTCTTCATTGTCCTGCAATGTTTCTCTCAATATATATCTAGCCTTTTTCCTGTGGGGTGTGACAAAACATCAATATGTGACAGTGTGAATTTGTTAAAGTTTTCAGTTTGCTAATAGATTAATTGTCTTTTTCAGCAGAACCATTTTTCTAAGCCATGGAGGAAGAATAGTCTATGATCATATTCATAGTTATAATTTGAGAAAGTAGAAAACAATGTTCCGATTGATTTACCCACTTTTACAATGTCACTGTGTCACAAGACAAAGTAAACGATGCCTGCAAACTTTGCACAAAGGTGAGAACTTTCTGATTTATATCGCGGTGGATAATTACATGACTCAGAATTTCAGAAAATCATGAATATTTTTGTTAATACTATTTAGACCAATTTGAAAGCGGTTTGAAGCAGAGAAGGTGGGGAAATGCCAGGAATAAGCTAGCCATGGTTGATTTAAAAAATATCTGCTGATAAAAAGTTATTGAAGATCAACCTAAATTTTAGCTGATCTTTAATAACTTTTTTATCAGCTGACTTTTAGATAATCCACTGCGTCCATCTATGACGTGTGTCCACCTCCTCTGGTCCAAACCATATTCAAATGTAAATTTAGATTGTTTTCTTGGTAAAGAATACTCAAACTGAACCATGAACAGAGCAAAAGAAATCAACATATTGGCTAATAGAGTTGGAATGAATGAACTCTCTCCTTAATTTGCAAAAAATTTGACCTATTCAAATCCAGAGGTGTTGCAGACAGAAAATTCAATCTGACCAACTGTTAGTATGAAAGTTCTATTCCATGGGGTAGAAAATGCTAAAGAAAAGGGAGGATATGCCTAGTAATCAGAATTTCCTACCTTTTTAGGTCACCTGACCGCAGGTTATGGTGATCTATTGCGACCTTGTTTCGTCCGTCGTCGTTCGTCATGCGTTATCTTTTAACATTTTCAACTTCTTTAGAACAATTGGACGGATTTCAAGCAAACTTGGCAGGAAGCATCCCCATGGAAATCCACCTAAGATTTGTACAAATCATGGAGTTATTTCCCCTAGGAAAAGGGGGTATATAGGGTATATCTTAAAAAATCCTCTTCTCCTGTTGGATTGGATTCACATTTAGCATTTAACCCCTGGAGTCTATAGGACAAGGACTACAAAGTTTGTACAAAAGAAAAAAATCTTCCAGAAATGGCTGTGCTGGGGGGTGGGGGATTGGGGGGGTCGCGTTACTAATAAACTTTTAACATTTTCAACATCTTCTTAAAAACCATTGGACGGATTTCAACCAAACTTGGCAGGACATATCTCCATGCAAAGCCGCTTCAAATTTGTACAACTCATTGAGAATCAGATATCTCCCCTTGGGACCCCATAAGGGGCCAAAAAGGGGGTAAATAGGGTACATCTTAAAAAATCTTCTTCTCAATCATGAATCGGTAGTTGGATTGGATTCACTTTTGGTTGTTAGAGTATTTAGGGCAAGAACTACAAAGTTTGTACTAAAAAAGAGATCTGTGTAAAAATGGCCATGCTGAGGGTGTGTAGGAGGGGGTACATCATTAATCTGTAAATCCATGTTTTTTCTGCTCATTTGATTTGGGTGACGGATAAGGCTCTCTGGGCCTCTTGTCTTCAAAAATTTCAGAAACATTTTGTAAAACTCCTAGTTCTATGCATAATGATGCATCTTTATCTGAAAACTCGCTAACTGGTTTATTAATTTTGAAATTTTCAGAGCTAATTCAAATCACAAGACCCTTGTTATTGAGGGAGACAATCCTGTTACCAAGAAGTCAGTCATGGATCAAAATGTCAGCAAGTTTTTGTACAAAAGACGCAAGTACGTCTAGTGAATCAACAGAAATTCCTGAGGTAGGTGACTTGTCTATATCCTTCGTTCAGAGTCATTATATAATTGTTTCCCAAACAACACAAGATTGTAAGATTCAATTGAAAGATGACTGCAGCTTTTTAGCTGACCCAGGACTTGGCTGAGTCAACTCATCTGAATACGTCTATTGGTGAATTTTTTCATCCAAACGAGCCTCCCACCTAATGTCATCACTGTCGATATTTTATACACTTGTTTCCGTAATTGCACAAGTTTTTGACTCTCTGTTATATGAAAACAACTTGAAAGCTAAAATTAATCATCGGGTAACGGGTAATAAATTTGTACCTAGGTACTGACAATTTTATAGCATACTCGCGGGTACCCAGGTACTTTTTTCAGCCCTACTCTGAAGTAGAACCTTCTTTTTTTTCAGACCAAAAAGGTATTTGATGAGGATGATATCAAACAGTTGTTTCAGAAGAATCCCAAACTTAGAGCAGGTATGTCTCAGTGCAGAACTTTTGTGAGGTCGTAAACTGGACACAGGGTTCCCAAACAAAAACGGGAATACTGCAATAAGCATGTTTTCCGTCCGAAATCATTGCCATTTACCACCGTGATTTTCCACTTGACCACCTCGAATCACGGTGATTTGTGTGATTAAGCTTAGACTATACCTACCTGCATTTTGACCCGCAACGTGGGCGAGTGATTTAGGCAAAAAACATGCGAGCTGTACTATATTTGTAAACACTAAGTAGTATCAGAGTTGATCAGCTGTCTAATCTCCCACATGTGTTAATAACCCATTACTGCATAATGATGCCTTGTGACTCCCTCACAAGGAAAGGCTTGGAAAAACACTGTGGAAAATGAAGAAATTGCTTGTTATAAGCAATTTCGTCATTTTCCACAATGTTTTCTACCCAAAGATGAAAAGATTTTTGAGATTTCATCAACTTGCAATTGTCGTCTGCAACACCTTTCAAATTGGAACAGTCCAAAATTTGCCATCTGGTAATGGGTTAAAAGGCCTCTTGAGATAATTAATGGTACTTAAAGTGACATTTCGAATTTTTTGTCATAAATTTTACTTCTATTTTTATCTGAAAGAGCATATTTCCTTATGAAAATTCTGAACATTTCAAACCAAAATATTGCGCCGTTTACGAGAAATTCATATTTTTGTGTTAAAATTTAACAAATTGTTGTGGACAACAGTTCGGATTTATATGCAATTTATCGATTATGTCTCAACTTTAAATGCATGTTTCTCGCTTATTGGCAACAACTTCAAAAAACCAATAGTATTTATACTCATTAGAATAACCAATCTTGGCATCAATACATACGTACTTTAAAAAATTGAAATCGGAATGAAATGTCCCTTTAAGGCAAAAAACAAAGTTAAAGATTCTTTTCTGTGGAGAACACTGAAATTTAATCCATTATCACACATTCATTCTTTTTGACTCAAAAAAAGGGCTTTGGAAAACATTGTGGAAGATAAAGAAATTGCTTGTGACCAGCAATTTCCTCATTTCCCACATTGTTTTCTTCCTATTGTGGAAAATGAAGATATTGCTTTTGACAAGCAATTTCCTCATTTCCCACAATGTTTTGTACCTCCTCACCCCCTAAAGAAATGATTAAATTTTAAACTTCTTTCAATTGAAATTGTTGTCTGCAACATATTTGAATTCGGACCAGTTTAACCATTTCCCAAACGACTTAATTTTAGGGTAATCAACTTCAAAAACTGTCACAGAAGGCAAAATGGATGTTATTAAAGATGGGATTTGTGTGAAATATAGCACAGAAAATATTGAGACAAAAGGAGGAACTGCTGGTTATCAACAGTTTCTTCTTTTGTTTCAATGTTTTCCCGAGCCTTTTCTACTAGGGAGGTCAAAACCAGGTCTTCTTTGTGAAAGGGTTTATTGTTCATTTACAGAGATTACTGCAAAGATCATTGAAGAGTACAAGTTTTATGATAAAAACACAATGTTGGAAATGACAGAAGTTAAAGAACATTATCTTCTGACTGATAGGTAAGTGTTTAACTCCACTGACCTTCAGGCCAGCAGGCTATTGTCATGATAGTGTGTCCATTCAGTGTCTGTCTGTGTGTCTGTCTGTCAGTAACCTCTTTATGCCCTTGTATCAAAAGATTGGGGGCATGTTGTTTTACATGTGTCCGTCCGTCTGTCTGTCTGTTTGTCTGTCCGAAAACTTAACATTTTGCCTTTTCTCCAAAAGTATTTGACATACAAAGCTCAAATTTTGGTATGCAACTTCCTTTCAATGACAGCTTTCTGTTCCATGCAATAATACCTTCCTCAAGGTCATTGGTTAACCCTTATCAACCCTTTACATGAAAACTAAACACTTTACTACAAAAATGGCCAGTTTGGGTGCATTTGTGTTTCACAAACACATCTTGTTCTTTATAAATTTTCTCCTCAAAAACTGCTTGATGATTCCATCTCCACATGTTGAGTGGGACGTAAAAGTCCATTCAAACAAAAACTACCCGATGCATTTCAAATAAACATCTCAGGAATGATCCTAGGAGGGTCTTCTTCAGATTCCTTCAAAGAATCATGATTGAACCAGAAAGTCCCGAGTTGTTTTCCCTTGAATGTCAAAAATAGCTGTTTTGACTTACTTCACTCTCTAAGAACTACAAATATTGACCAATCAAAGCAAAACTTTGACAAAATGTTTATGAACATACAATCTTGCCTGAGTTTTCAGCTTGTTATGTATTCTATCAATGTTATGTGTGGGTTGTGGCCATAGCACAGTTGGTAGCCTATCATACTCTTACTAGTGAGGTCCTGTGGTAGATCCCTGGTCGTGGCAAACATTCTCTCTGACATAAAATTTTGTGGACAAAAAAAAATGGGGGTGGAAAATCACAGTGATTTTTCATCGAGACCACCATGTTTTTCCACTCGCAATGTCCATACAAATCACCTCAATTCATGTTGATCAAGTGGAAAATTGCAGTGATTCAGCATGTTTTGGTGGAAAAACAGGCTCAATTCTGCCATCATGTTTTTCCACTCGAATACCCCCGAAATTGAAAACGCGATGATTCATGAAAATAGGGAAAAAACATGCAAACTGTGCTGTATGAGAAATGCCAGGAATCCATAGTTAGGTGCTCCAGCTGCCACAATATGACCATAGCAGTTGAAAACGGCAGTAAGCCCAAATCAAACAAACAAAGATTACTAGTGAGGTCTTGTGATAGATCTCCAGTTGCCGCATATATCCTCTCTGAGCGATGGTTAGATACTCGTTGACCTATGTGGGCGAGCAGAAGGAGGCTTGGAAAGAATGTTATGGTAGTACTGCATTGTCAAAGAAAATGAACGGGATAATCATGAATATTTTCTTGACAAGAACTAGACTAAACTGTTTACATTTCTTTTGTTCACAGAGACTTAGAAAAGATAAAAAGATTTAGACGGAAAACCCCCTACAGTTCACGAGAGCTTAAAGGCCAGAAGTTTATCTATTTGTTCTACAAACATGAGGTGGAGAGTTTGTAAGTATGGGCACAATGAAAAATACCTGTATTTCCACTAATCTACCAAGGCCGCGGCCATGGCGCAGTTGGTAGCGCATCTGCCTCTCATTCGAGTGGTCTCGGGTTAGATACCCAGCCGCGGCAAATACCCTTTCTGACAAAATTGTCACCCACGAATGCGTTTGAAATCGTTAACCTAGGTGGGCGAGTAGCTGAAGGCTCGGTAAGGGTGTTGTAGTACTGGTATGAGAAATGACTGGAATCCATGGTTAGGTGCTCCAGTCGCCGCTACCTTAGTTGTTGAAAATGGCGTAAAACCCCAATATACCAAATCCACTAATCTACCCATCCTGATTTTTTGACAATGGAAAAGTTTTTATTGCACTGACTGCCACTTGAAAATTATCAAGTTCTCCGCAGAATAATTTGAAGCTGTAGTGGTGAAGTATTGATGCAAATAACCGTTATAAAAGCATAATGGCAAAAGAAGAAATTGCTCATGCTGAGCAAAAAAATCTTCTTTTCCCATTATGTTTTTATAACCAATTATTACTTTTACAATCATAAAAATGCATAATTAATCAGTTTTTGACATAAAATGCCTCTTTTTTGAGACAATTTTGAAGAAATTAAGCTGTAGGGTCCTTTTGAAGCCAGGGGTTTTTCCCCTTAAGAAAGTGACACTGGTTTCCAGCGTCTTCCCCTCCAAAAATGATGCAATTTCTCCCCAAAATGTAAATTTTCCCCAAGAAATATTTTCAAAAATCACTAAAACCCCAAATAAAATGACAAGTAAAGCTTTTCTACAATTATTGCAGTTATACAAACTAGCCCTGCTTGTTCTCTAGTCTACAGTAGTGGGTATAAGAGGGGTTTAGCTTATAAAATACACTTTTTAGCTCACCTGAGCACGTAGTGCTCGAGGTGAGGTATTGTGATCGGTCTGTTGTCCGGCGTCTGTCTATCTGTCTATCTGTCCATCTGTCCATCTGTCTATCTGTCTATCTGTCTGTACATCAACTTTTTACAAAAAAATCTTCTCCTCCTAAAGTACTTGGTTGAATTCATTCATATTTCACACATATGATCTATGGGTCATGCTTTTTCAAAATACTTCAAAGAATTTGAATCGGGGCCATAATGGGGTCAAAAAGTAGGTCACTAGGTCAAATCTTCTTTCTGCTCTAGGGGCCACATTTATTGCTCAATCGTTGTGAAAATTGATCAGAATATTTGTCTTGATGATATTTAGGTCATGATAAAAAATAGGTCAAGTCAGGTCAAAAACTAGGTCACTAGGTCAAATAATGTAGAATCCATATTTTTACACTGGAAGTACCAATTTTGGTCCAAACTTTGTAGAAATTGTCATGAATGTTTATTTTGATGATATCAAGGTCAAGTCAAGAAGTGGGTCATGCTACGTCATTTATTAGGTCAAGAGGTCAAATCTTACAAAATCCTTTCTTTTGCTCTGGAAGTGCCAATTCTTGTCCAAACTTTGTCAAAATTGTCCTCAATGTTTATCTTGATTATATCTATGAAATGATCAAAAGTGGGTCATACAAGGTCAAAAACTAGGTCACAAGGTCAAATCTTTTAAAATCATTCATTTTGGCCCGGACATGCCAGTTTTGGCCCAAACTTTCTCAAAATTGTCTTGAATGTTTATCTTGATGATATTTAGGTCATGTCAAGAAGTGGATCATGCCTGGTCATAAACTAGGTCATGAGGCCAAATCTTGTAAAATCCTCCCTTTTGCCCTGTCAAGATTTTCCTAAATCTTAATCTTGATGATATCTTGGTGATATGAATAGCAGGTCATTTGAGGTTCAAAATTAGGTCACTAGGTCAAATTTTGTTTTTGCCCTTGGAACCAAAATATTTACTTATCATTGCGAAAATTGTTCAGAATGTTTATCTTGATGATATCTTGGTGATGTGAAAAGTGGGTCATGCGAGGTCAAAAACTAGGTCACTAGGTCAAATCTTGTTTTTGCACTGGGAACCAAAATATTTACTTTATCATAGCGAAAATTGTTCAGAATGTTTATCTTGATGATATCTTGGTGATGTGAAAAGAGGGTCATATGAGGTCTAAAACTAGGTCATTAGGTCAAATCTTGTTTTTGCTGTAGGAACCAAAATATTTACTTTATCGGTGTGAAAATTGTTCAGAATATTTATCTGAATGATATCTGGGTCATTTTAAAAGTGGGTCATGTGAGGTCAAAAACTAGGTCAATAGGTCAAATCTTGGTTTTCCTTAAAGAACCAAAATATTTACTCAATCACTGTAAAAGTTCGGAATGTTTATTTTGATGATATCTTGGTGATTTGAATAGCAGGTCATTCGAGGTTAAAAACTAGGTCACTAGGTCAAATTTTGTTTTTGCCCTGGGAACCAAAATATTTACTTTATCATTGCGAAAATTGTTCAGAATGTTTATCTTGATGATATCTTGGTGATGTGAAAAATGGGTCATGCGAGGTCTAAAACTAGGTCACTAGGTCAAATCTTGTTTTTGCTCTAGGAACCAAAATATTTACTTTATTGTTGTGAAAATAGTTCAGAATATTTATCTTGATGATATCTGGGTTATTTTAAAAGTGGGTCATGTGAGGTCAAAAACTAGGTCAATAGGTCAAATCTTGTTTTTCCTGTAAGAACCAAAATTTTTACTGATTCATTGTGAAAGTTTAGAATGTTTATCTTGATGATATCTTGGTGATATGAATAGCAGGTCATTTGAGGTCTAAAACTAGGTCACTAGGTCAAATCTTGTTTTTGCTCTAGGAATCAAAATATTTACTTTATCATTGTGAACATTTTTCAGAATGTTTATCTAGATGATATCTTGGTGATATGAAAAGTGGGTCATGCGAGTTCTAAAACTAGGTCACTAGGTCAAATCTTGTTTTTGCTCTAGGAACCAAAATATTTACTTTATAGTTGTGAAAATTGTTCAGAATATTTATCTTGATGAAATCTGGTCAATGTAAAAAGTGGGTCATGTGAGGTCAAAAACTAGGTCACAGGGTCAAATCTTGTTTCTGCATTTAGAACCATAATGATATCTGAATGATTGTGAAAATTGTTTAGAATGTTTATTTTGACAATGTCTGGGGAATGTATAAAGTAGGTCATGGGAGGTCAAAACCTAGGTCAAAATTTGTTTTTGCTATAAAAAATTGAAGTATTTATTCATCATTCAGAGTTGCTTATCTTGATGATAAATGGGTCATGTAGAAAGTGGCTAATGTTAGGTCGAAAACTAGGTCAGAAGGTCAAATCTTGTTTTTGCTATAAGAACCTAAATATTTACTCATCATTGTGAAAATTGTTCAGAATGTTTATCTTGGTGATATCTAGGTCATGTAAAAAGTGTGAGTTTGAAGTTTGCAAGATGTTTGTCTCAAAGTACTCTCAGGTGAGCGATGCAGAGCCATCTTGGCCCTCTTGTTCTATATTTTACAATATTCTCCAAATCTAGGATACCGCATGTATTTTTTCCCCTTTGTACCAGCGTCCTGTGTCTTCCCCCAATCCTAAAAAAAGCCCTGGAAGCTGTAGTTGCATTACAGTGATTTACAATGTAAATAAGCTGTATCCGCCCCACTACAGCTTCATGTATTGTAAATTTTACAATGCATGAAGCTGTAGTGGGGCTGATACAGCTTATTGGGCTGGGGAGAACACTAGGGCATAATGAAAAACTAGCTGTATTTCCACTAATCTATCCACCCTGTTTTTTTGTCCACGGAAGATTTTTAGCTCCACTGGCCTTTCAGGCCAGCGGGCTATTGTCATGGCGGTGTGTCCGTCGTGCGTCCGTCTGTCCGTCTGTCCGTGCGTGCGTCCGTAAACTTTTTCTTTAAAAATCTTCTTCTCAGAAACTACTGGATGGATTTCAACCAAACTTCACAGGAATGATCCTTGGGTGACCCTCTCTCAGATTCCTTCAAAGAATATGGATTGAATAAGAATAACCTGAGTTATCTGCCCTTGAATGTCAAAAATAGCAGGTTTTGACTTTAGTTTTCTTCTTAAATCTACAAATATTAAACAATCAAGACAAAACTTTGATAGAATGATGCTGACTACAAGTTCTTGCCTTGGTAAAATTTTCAGCTTGATCTGAAGTTTACATCATGAGTTATGTGCCCTTGAAATTGACAGAATTGTCATTTTCGGCTGTATTTTGACTTTGTTTTCACTTTAGCAACTACAAATATTAACTAAACAAGATAAAACTTTGACAGAATGATGCTGACTATAAGATCTTGCCTTTGTGAAATTTTCAGCTTGATCTGAATTTTATAGCATGAGTTATGTGCCCTTGAAATTGCCAAAAATTGCCATTTTCGGCTCTATTTTGCTGGTTTTGACTTTTTTAGCTCACCTGAGCACGAATGTGCTCATGGTGAGCTATTGTGATACCGCTGTGTCCGGCGTCCGTCGTCCGGCGTCCGGTGTCCGTCGTCCGTCGTCCGTCGTCCGTCGTCCGTCGTCCGTCAAACTTTGCCTTGTGTGCACTCTAGAGGCCACATTTTTTGCCCAATCAACCTGAAATTTGCTCAGAATGATTGTCTTGATGAAATCTCGGACAAGTTCGAAATTGGGTCATCTGGGGTCAAAAACTAGGTCACGGGGTCAAATCTTAGAAAAACCTTGTGTGCACTCTAGAGGCCACATTTTTTGCCCAATCAACCTGAAATTTGCTCAGAATGATTGTCTTGATGAAATCTCGGACAAGTTTGAAATTGGGTCATCTGGGGTCAAAAACTAGGTCACGGGGTCAAATCTTAGAAAAACCTTGTGTGCACTATAGAGGTCACATTTTTTGCCCAATCAACCTGAAATTTGCTCAGAATGATTGTCTTGATGAAATCTCGGACAAGTTCGAAATTGGGTCATCTGGGGTCAAAAACTAGGTCACGGGGTCAAATCTTAGAAAAACCTTGTGTGCACTCTAAAGGCCACATTTTTTGCCCAATCAACTTAAAATTTGCTCAGAATAATTGTCTTGATAAAATCTCGGACAAGTTTGAAATTGGGTCATCTTGGGTCAAAAACTAGGTCACGGGGTCAAATCTTAGAAAAACCTTGTGTGCACTATAGAGGTCACATTTTTTGCCCAATCAACCTGAAATTTGCTCAGAATGATTGTTTTGGTGAAATCTCGTACAAGTTTGAAATTGGGTCATCTGGGGTCAAAAACTAGGTCACGGGGTCAAATCTTAGAAAAACCTTGTGTGCACTATAGAGGTCACATTTTTTGCCCAATCAACCTGAAATTTGCTCAGAATGATTGTCTTGATGAAATCTCGGACAAGTTCGAAATTGGGTCATCTGGGGTCAAAAACTAGGTCACGGGGTCAAATCTTAGAAAAACCTTGTGTGCACTCTAAAGGCCACATTTTTTGCCCAATCAACTTAAAATTTGCTCAGAATAATTGTCTTGATAAAATCTCGGACAAGTTCGAAATTGGTTCATCTTGGGTCAAAAACTAGGTCACGGGGTCAAATCTTAGAAAAACCTTGTGTGCACTATAGAGGTCACATTTTTTGCCCAATCAACCTGAAATTTGCTCAGAATGATTGTTTTGGTGAAATCTTGTACAAGTTTGAAATTGGGTCATCTGGGGTCAAAAACTAGGTCACGGGGTCAAATCTTAGAAAAACCTTGTGTGCACTATAGAGGCCACATTTTTTGCCCAATCAACCTGAAAATTGATCAGAATTATTGTCTGGATAAAATCTCGGACACGTTCGAAATTGGGTCATCTGGGGTCAAAAACTAGGTCACGGGGTCAAATCTTAGAAAAATCTTGTGTGCACTCTAGAGGCCCCATCTTTTGCCCAATCAACCTATAATTTGCTCAGAATGATTGTCTTGATGAAAGCTCGGACAAGTTTGAAATTGGGTCATCTGGGGTCAAAAACTAGGTCACGGGGTCAAATCTTAGAAAAACCTTGTGTGCACTCTAGAGGCCACATTTTTTGCCCAATCAACCTGAAAATTGCTCAGAATGATTGACTTGATAAAATCTCGCACAAGTTTGATATAGGGTCATCTGGGGTCTAAAACTAGGTCACAGGGTCAAATATTAGAAAAACCTTGTGTGCACTCTAGAGGCCACATTTTTTGCCCAATCAACCTGGAAATTGCTCAGAATGATTGGCTTGATAAAATCTCGCACAATTTTGAAATTGGGTCATACGGGGTCAAAAACTAGGTCATGGGGTCAAATCTTAGAAAAACCTTGTGTGCACTCTAGAGGCCACATTTGTTGCCAAATCAACCTGAAAATTGATCAGAATGATTGTCTTGGTGAAATCTCGGACAAGTTTGAAATTGGGTCATCTGGAGTCAAAAACTAGGTCACGGGGTCAAATCTTAGAAAAACCTTGTGTGCACTCTAGAGGCCACATTTTTTGCCCAATCACCCTGAAAATTGATCAGAATGATTGTCTTGATCAATTTTCAGACAAGATTGAAATTGGGTCATCTGGGGTCATAAACTAGGTCATGAGGTAAAATCTTTGTAAAACCTTGTGTGCACTCTAGAGGCCACATTTTTTGCCCAATCAACCTGAAAATTTATCAGAATGATTGTCTTGATCAATTCTAGGTCACGAGGTCAAATCTTAGATAAACCTTGTGTGCACCCTAGAGGTCACATTCTTTGTCCAATCAACCTGAAAATTGGTTTACAAAAAAAAGTTATTATATCAGGTGAGCGCTTCAGGGCCAATGGCCCTCTTGTCTTTACTCTAAAATCTACAAATATTGACCAATCAAGACAAAACTTGGACAGAATATATATAAGCATTATATGCTGCCTATGTGTAATTTTCAGCTTGATCAGAATCTTACATCATGAGTTATGTGCCCTTGAATTTGACAAAATTGCCATTTTCGACTTTGTTTTCCCTCTTACAACCACAAATGTTATTCAATCATGATGATACTTCGAAAGAATCTTGTTGAAAACAAGATCTTGCTTATGTGTAATTTTCAACATTATCACACTGTTACAATCTGAGTTATGTGCCCTTGAAATTGACAAAATTTCAGTTTTCGACACTTTTTCCACTCTTGAAGCCACGAATATTGACTAATATAGACAAAATTTGAACAGAATGATAGTGACAATAAGATCTTGCATGTGTTTGATTTTCGATTTGATTTTGAATATACCTACTGAATTATGTGTCCTTGAATTTGGCAAAATCACAGTTTTCAATTTTATTATCACTCTAACATCCCTAAAATATTAGTCAATCATTTACTTTCTTTTTGCATTGACCACATGATTGCTGCTTTTGACTTTGTTTTTGCTGTAAGAACCACAAGTATTCAAAAATCTAGTCAAAACTTTGATTGAAAATTAAAAGAAATTCAGGCCTGTGGAGCGACTCAAGACCTTCAGGTCTTTCTAGCTTTTTGCCATTACTGACACTTGAAAAATATCAGGATAATAATGATATGACTTCGACAAAACTGTGAAAATAATACCCAAACTCAACATGACACCATTTGTAATTTCTCGTATATCTGATTTATTAAATTGCATACTGATAATTCATATCTGCTAACTTGTAGGAAAAATAATAAAAGATGATTTAAGTACCTACCAAGTATTGTTTTGGAGTTGTTGAATTATTTTCACTCTATGAAATAGTGGTGTGACAATGGCATCATTGGTAGTACATCATATCCTCAATCACTTGGTCCAAGTTTTGATTCTTTGCTGCGGCAAATATCCTTTCTGACATCTGTCACCACCAATTTTTAGATAATCCTAGGTTTAAATTGGATAAGCAGCTAGAGACCTTGAAAGGATTTTGAACTAGTATTGATAAGAGAAACAACAGGTATCCATGATCAGGTGATGCAGTGCCCATGATATGGCTGAAAAACTGTTGTTTGAAATGATGGTAGACTACAATCAGTCAAACATCAATTATTTGATCAACTACATTATTTAATCACTTGATTTACTAACTAATCAACCAACAAATCAATTAACCTTTTCCCAAACAAGACCTGGTTTTGATAACCCTAATAGAAAAGGCTTGGGAAAACATTGAAACAAAAGAAGAAACTGCTGATAACCAGCAGTTTCTCCTCTTGTCTCAATATTTTCTGTGCCATATTGTACACAAATCATATCTCTAATAACATCCATTTTGTCATATGTGGCAGTTTTTGAAATGGAACACCCTAAAATTTTGTTGTGGGAAAGGGTTCATCAACTAATAAATCTTTTGCAGAGCTCTGAAGAAATATGGAACAATGGACATTGTTAACAAAATGAAAGAAAACAGAGATGCAGAAGGTATGATATGAGACAGGATCTGGAAAAAGAGCCCTAATGGCATTTGAGCCTATCATGAACCCAGATCAACCTGTGCATCAGCATTTTTATGCCCCAATACTGAAAGATCTGTCTGTCAGTCCAAAAATTAACGTGAAAACTTAACATTAGCCATTTCAGGGGCATTGGTGTTTAACAAACACATCTTGTTTCTTAATTGTTAAAAAATAATTACATGTAAAGTACTTCTTTAATAACAAAAATATAATTCTTTTAAATTATTTATGAGCTATAACATTGTGTAATCAGTTTTACTGTGCATTTTTAGCGAGCCGGGACTTTATGTCCGGGGAGCTAATGTCACAGCCCTAGTGTCGGCGTCAGTGTCGGCGTCCCGTCCCGTCGCATCTTCACTTGAAAAACTTTAACCTGGTCTATATCTGAGGCACTATTAGAGATACAGCCTTGATATTTCATACATGGATACATCTCGACAAGACCTTTCATTTGGGACCATGACCTTTGACCTCGTGACCTTGACCTTGGAGTTTGACCTACTTTTGAAAAACTTTAACCTGGCCAATATCTCATGCACTATTATTGAAAGAGCCTTGATATTTCACACATGGATACCTCCTGTCAATGCCTTTCATTTGGGACCATGACCCTTGACCTTGTGACCTTGACCTTGGAGTTTGACCTACTTTTGAAAAACTTTAACCTGGCCAATTTCTCATGCACTATTATTGATAGAGCCTTAATATTTCACACATGGATACCTCCTGTCAAGGCCTTTCATTTGGGACCATGACCCTTGGCCTTGTGACCTTGACCTTGGAGTTTGACCTACTTTTTAAAAAATTAGCTGTTTTTGTGACAAGCTCCGGTATAGGCAAGCTACATTGTCCGCGGACAACTCTTGTTTTTGTAAATTATTATTTATAAATTTTGTAAGGTACCAACTACAATTTACACTAACAAAAATGAGTATAAGAGAAAGGATATTAACCTCTTTAAATCAGTTTACAGGGCACTGTTGATCATATTAAATTTTGAATGTAATTGTCCTTTGTTGATTTTCATGCTTCATGAATACTATCATTGGACTACTTCAAATGTTAGAAGGCTACATCAAACGTTGCCCTTGCAGAGGGCACATATGTTTTACAGACATCTTTTGTTTTGGAAGCGGTAAAACAATTTTCAAATGATTTATTTATTTCATCATCTTTTTTCTTTTCAGCTAAAAAGATGACTGTAAAGGTAGGCTTTCCCCTATATAATAAACCCAATACCAGACGACAAAATATATTACTGATGTTGCTGACAACAGTTTCATGTCAACTAAATTTTATATTTATGATCTTTTTCGTTTCCAAACATTGTGGAAAACAAAGAAATGTCATACTCGGCAGATTTCAAATTGGGAGACTCTAAATGAACATTATAGTAAGAAAGAAACAAATACTAAATCCAGAAAATTACTGAAGAGTGAAAAGTTTCAAGCCAAGGAAGTCTGTGCAGTATATGCAGACTGACTATTGTTAATACTTTTCACCCTCCCCAGAAGGTCTGTTTTAGCATGGACTGTCCCATTTTGAAAACTGCTGCAGACTTTAAAATGGATCGTGATAAAGCTAGAATTTATGGACAATACAACAATACAATACAACACAGAAAATATTAGGGCAAAAGGAGAGAATTTCTGATTATTTGCACTTTCTTCTTTTGCTTCAATATTTCTATTAGCCTTTTTAGCATGACTATTCCTAGAAAAGGGGGCTATTCTAGTCACATTGGCATCCGCATTGTCATCTGTTTCAGAGTGTGTGCATTGGCATATGCCCTGATTTTATGGGCAAGTTTGTCAAATCTCTCTTTCTACTAATGCTATTGCCCTGAAACTTTGCACATGCCTCTGTTACCACAATATGGGCCTCTAATCAAAGGTTCGTTAGATCTACTCTCAGGGTTTCCATTAGGACAAGAATCCCAAGAGTCATTGACTGTTGAGGCCAAAATCCCAAGAGTCAAAATGAAGCACGAGAAAAATGAAACCGTAATCGATTGATAATGAAGGGGAAGGGGGGGGGGGGGGGGGGGCAATGTTAAGATACGTTCTTCACTCTTTAGAGTTCATTGTAACATTCTCCCAAACTTAACAAGGTTAAACTGCTTTTGAAAATATTGGGGAAAAGGAAAAAATACTGATTTATATGAAAATTTATGAAAATGTTTCAATAAGACCAAAGTGCTTATTTCAAGAGTAAATGTAACACCTTTCCAACCTTTAGAGTGCTACAGATGAGAAGGGATATTGACTTTTCAAAAAGCTTTGTTGTTATCTAAACCCTATGTTGAAGGTACTCATTGGAATCGACTCATTGATACTATTCAAATGAGTACCCACAAGATGGGGTTTGGATTTGAAATTAAAGGTTGGGAATGCATGTGCCCCCATTTTACACCCCCCCCCTTTATTCACAAATTTAGTACAAGATTGAAATCTTGTGTAAAATGGTAGAAATCGTATTCTTGATATTGAAAAGCTGATATTTTTCATTTTTGACATGGAAATTTTGTAGAAAAATATTTATCTTTGATAAAGTGCACCTTTAAATTTTCCTTTGATAATGCCGTGTCTAAACCACGAAAACCCATGACAATTACGACATCTGATCATTTTACCTTTTCTTTAAGAACTTAAACCAGCTAGATCAATTTCATTTCAAGTAAGTAAGAAAACTTAGCTTTAATTACAAGGTACAAGGGATTCTATTTGATATTCAATGATAATGTAATCAGAATTTCGTGGCCGCTGCCGAGAGCTACCTGTTGATTTGTGATAAACTTCTTCAAGTTCTTGGTATTTTTACAAGCAGATTGCGTATTTTATTGCCACACAGCTACTTCAAATCAAATTAAGGACTGTGACAAATTAATTAATGGATTTACGACTGATAATCTGCATGCATCACTGATGTCAAATCAACACTTTACACACGACTTGCAAATCAGCGAAAGATTGCGTAACACAGATTATAATTGTATCGATTTTTACTGCGCTGAACTAAAGGTGTGACCTGAATAATGGGTCTATTAGTAGATATTCCTTGATCTTGAATGATGGGTGACGCATGGGTCGTAAAAATCAAGGGTCAGAATGATGCATCAGTTGAAATTTCTGAGAGTCAAATTGGGGGTCAATTTCATTTTTCATGCGTCAAAACCCGAGCTCCCTGGTCAAACGGAAACCCTGACTCTGACATTAATTTTGATAGAGTTTTTACCCTTTTCTGACTTAGAAATTGTAGGTAAAGATTTTACATGCAACTTTTGTATATCTGTGATACATTTTTTCTTTAAGAGCTATTACTTTCAAACTTTGCATATGCTTCTGTGATTATTATATCAGCCTCTATGCAAATATTCATTTCTCTGACATGTAATTTAATTGAATTTTAACCCTTTTCAGTCTTAGCTGTCCTGAGACAGCTCTTGTCTATTAGGAATATTCAAACCAGGGTCTGTATTATCAATGGTTGTACAATTATTTTTTGTGTAATTACTTGTAACAACAAACCTGATTGGCCCAATCTGAAATCTCATACAATCAGATGCATATGTACACAGTTTACACAAAAATGTGGTTGTAAAATCATTAATATTATGAGCCCCAGTTCCTTTTTGGGAAAGGGTTCAGTGTGTCTAAGTAAAAAAGCTGTAAACTTTGTCTTTCTTTGCAGGTAAAACATTTTTATGGTTTAGCAAAAAGGGCTTTCACTGGAAAGGAGACTTTGTCGACTGGAGGTGTTGTACTTTTTGCCTTCACTGTGTAAGTTTTGAATTATGGCAGTCAAAAACATTAATGTTAAAAAAATCTTTCATGGTATATCTCACGATAAATGACCTGGCAGAGCATCTCTATCATTTAACATGGGCTGCTCTGCCATGTCAATTCTCCTCCGCTATAGAAATATGAAAGAAAAAGAATTATCCTTTCTCTTCATTAACCCATTCCCGACAGAATGACGTTTTTTTAACTCCCTACAAGATAATGACTTTGGAAACATTGTGGAAAATGAAGATATTGCTTCTGACCAGCAATTTCTTCATTTCCCACAATGTTTTCTACTCTCAGAGTTAAATAAAATGTAATATTTCTTTCACTTAAATTTGTCGTTTGCAACATCTTTAAAATTGGGCCAGTCAAAAAATTTTGCCTTTTAGTAATAGGATAAGGTAACGCTTAGTGTTGTAAATTATTTTCAGTAATCAACAATTTCCCAAACAAGACAGTGTGTGGTCTCAATGTAGAAAATGCTTAAAAAAAGTTTTGAGACAAAAGACTGAAGTAAATGCTGATGACCAGCACTTTCTTCCTATGTCTTAATATTTTCCTTGCAGTATTACAAACAAATCCTATCATTATCAGCATCTACAGTATATCTCAATCTCTTAACCCATTACCAGACAGCAAAATTTTTGACAGATCCAATTTGAAAGACGTTGCAGACGACAATTTCAAGTTGATGAATTTGTAAAAATCTTTCCATTTTGGATTAGAAATTGTTGTGGTAAATGAAGAAATTGCTTGTCACAAGCAATTTCTTCATTTACCACAATGTTTTCCCAAGCCCTGTCTTATGAAGGAGTCAAAAGGCCTCACTGTGCAGCAATGAGTTAAATTCGAACAGTCCAACTGTTTTTGTCATTTGGGAAAGGGTTAACATATTCCAACATAGTGAGGCCCTATGACAACCATAAGATTAAAGCTTTGGAAATTATTGTGGAAAATGAAGAAATTGCTTGTGACAAGGGATATATTCATTTCCCATAATGTTTTCTACCCAGAACAACTAGACCTTAAACATGTAAAGTCGAGTTCACTTTATATTGTCATTTGCATCTTTTGCCCTTTGAAAGACAGCAAAATTTTAGGCACTTCCAATTTGAGAGGTCACTTGTTGCAGGAGACAATTTCAAGTTGTTGAAATTTTACAAATATTTCTTTTTCAAAAGGCATCACTGTGCAGTAATGGGTTCACTTCATTTATTTTCAGGAACTTCTTTATATTTCTGTTTAAATTTGTCATCTACATGAAGACTGGGTCATCAGTTGTGTTTGCAGAAGTCGTCCACTCATTTGTTGACATGTTAAATCAGGTGTGTATATCAGTCATTATTTTGTTAACCCTTTCCCAAATGACAAAATTTTAGGGTGGTTCAATTTAAAAACTGCTGCAGAGGACAAAATGGGTGTTATTAAAGATCAGATTTGTGTATAACATGGCACAGAAAATATTGAGACAAAAGGGGAAACTGCCGATTGTCAGCAGTTTCTTCTTTTGTCTCAATGTTTTCCCAAGTCTTATCTATAAGGGACATCAAAACCAGGTCTTGTTTGAGAAAGGGTTAATTCTTCGAAAACCATAGAAGTACTGGAAAGTTACAAAGAACATTGTCATGTAAGAGGAATTGCTTCATATCACAATAAAGTTATCTTATTGATATTATTATTGCTTGTTTTCTAACATAAAAGAATTAAAGCTTAACATGAATGTTTGTGAAATTACGGGCAGATATGGTTATATAATGATTTTTCTTTCTTTTCATTTCAGTTTATCTTGTTAATAGGTCAGGTTATATCAAAATACCCTCCGGATGATAAATTTCCGTAAGTATAAAACATTTCTTCATTTTTTCCACTGGCCAAAGGCCAGCGAGCTATTGTCATGGCATTGTGTCCATCGTGTGTCCGTCCGTCTGTGCGTTAACTTTTTCTTTAAAAATCTTCTCCTCTCAAACCAGTAGGCCAATTTTGACCAAACTTTGCAGGAATGTTCCTGGGTTGACCCTTTACTTAAATTGTTCAAATAATTTTGATTGGTCCATAAATGTAGGCCTAGCAGGGCGGGGCTTATCAGACTTAGAGAAATCACAAAAGAATTCTTTAAAAATCAACCATTTGGCCAATTTTGACCAAACTTGGTAGAAATGTACCTTGGGCTACTCTTTATTTAAATTGTGCGTAAAATTTTGATTAGTCCATAAAAGTGGGCGTGGCAGGGCGAGGCTTATCAGAATTCTTTAAAAATCAACCATTTGGCTCATTTTGACCAAACTTGTCAGACATGTACCTTGGGTGACTGTTTACTCAGCTTGTCTGTGAAATTTTGATTGGTCCATAAATGTGGGCTTGGCAGGGTGGGGCTTATCTGACTTACAGATATCACAAAATAATTCTTTAAAAATCAACCATTAGGCCAATTTCAATTGCAGAAATGCGCCTTAAGTGACCCTCTACTTAAATTGTCTGTGAAATTTTGATTGGCCTATAAATGTGGGCATGGCAGGGCGGGGCTTATCAGAATGGGAGAAATCACAAAAATTTCTCAAAAGATCAACCATAAGGCCAATTTCGACCAAATTTGGCAGATATGTTCCTTGGGTGGCCAAATACTTAAATTGTAATCACGAAATAAAAATTGTGGCAGGGCAGGGCTTATCACAATTGGACAAACCATGAAATAAATCAATAGGCCAATTCAGACTAAACTTGGCAGAAATGTTCCATGGATGGCTCTTTTCAAGATTTGGCAGTGCTAGGCTTACAAGAAATCAATAGATAATTCTTTTACTTTAGCCAGTGGAGCAATTCAGGCCCTCTTGGGCCTCTTGTTCGTCACTACACTGATAATTTAGGACTGAAAAATGCACAGTAACAGATAACATGATTTTACCACCGAAAAACAAATAAGTTGAAATAAAACAGTTTGAAAAAGTTTGGTCAAAGTCCATTTTGGTCTAGTATTTTCATTGTTAGTAAGAAACGCAAGAGAGCAACAGGAATGCTTGACGTAGACTGCAGTTATGGACAAGCTGATCTGGATCTTAACTATGTCTCCTTTTGAAGAAAATAAGGGTATATCTCGTCTAATGTTTCTAAGATCTGATTATCCACATCTAATTTTAACTGTTTTCAGAGAATTCAGAATTCAAAGCAATGGAAAATCTTACATTAATTTTAGTTCTATTTGTTTGATTTAAAATCTTTTGAAAACAAATCAAATGGCTATAGCAGAGAAATAGATAAGAAGTGGGAAAAGACGTCTTAGCCCTTTCCCAGAATTTTCTCCTTTTGCCTCAATATTTTCTGTGCTAAATTATACACAAATCTAATCTTCATCAGTATTATTTTGTCCTCTGAATCATGCAGAGCTTCAGATTTATTTGAAGAGTGGTGGGTCGAAATGACCCATGGCAGGGAAATTGATGGGTCATTTTTGGAAATGATGGGCCATAGCAATGAAAATAAACATAGTGATATAAAAATTTGTAAAAGCTTGGGACGCTTGGCCCCTGGAGTTGAAAAGTGATGGGCCATATTTGCAAATAGTGTGTCAAATGGCCCGGGCCCACTGTCAATCTGAAGCTCTGATCATGTTTCAAATTTAACCAGCCATACTTCTGGCTGTTTGAGAAAGAGTTAATGGCAAATATTGTAAATTTATTTCTTGCTTCTGATTTTCGTTCCAGATACGGCCATAGAAATTACTTGTATATTTCATCTCTGGATAGCGGAGGGTTTATTTTTGCGTTCGGTTTCTTGACGACCCTTGTGTTTGGGTTTAACCCTTTCCCAAACAAGACCTGCTTTGATGTCCTTAAGAGGAAATTTTTTAGAAAACATGTAGACAAAAGAAGAAAATGCTGATAATCAGCATTTTCTCCTTTTGCCTTGATATTTTCTGTGTTATTTTTTTACACAAATCCAATTTTATGAACATCCGTTTTTGTCATCTTCAGCAGCTTCTGAATTGTACCATCCTAAAATTTTGCTGTTTGGGAAAGGGTAAAATAATTTCTTGCTTCTGATTCATTCTAGATATGGCCATAGAAACTACTTGTATATTTCGTCCTTGGGTAGCGGAGGGTTTATTTTTGCGTTTGGTTTCTTGACAACCCTTGTGTTTGGGTTTGTGAATCGATTCTTTGCTGCACCAACTGTTATTGACTATGATACACTTAATTTGGTGAGTATTTTTTAACCCTTTCCCCATCAACAACATTTTAGGGTATTCAAAATTGAAAGGTATTTTCACATTAAAATACATTAAAGATGTTTAACCCTTTACCAAACGGCAAACTTTTAGACTGTTCCAATATGAAAGGTGTAGCATACGACAATTTCAAGTTCAGCAAATTTTGAAAATGTTTCCTTTTTGAATTAGAAAACATTGTGGAAAATGAAGAAATTGCTTCTGACAAGCGAATTCTTCATTTCCCACAATATTTTCCCGTACCTTTTCTTGCAACTGAGCAGTAATGGGTTGATAAATGTAGTCAATTTTGCTTCAACTTACCTTAAAAATAGAAAAACAAATGAGAAAGTTTTACTGTTTTTTCAAAGATTATAATCATAGATTGCAGAATTTTAATGCCCCCTTTAAACTTCTATGGACATATGGAAGAGGCTGGAGCACCTTAATATGGATTCCTGTTACGAGTGTCATTTTTAGCGAGCCGGGACTTTATGTCCGCGGAGCTAATGTCACAGTCCTAGTGTTGGTGTTGTGTCAGCGTCACATCTTGACTTCAAAAACTTTAACCTGGTCTATATCTCTGGCACTATTAGAGATGCAGTCTTGATACTTCACACATGGATAATTCATGCCAAGACCTTTCATTTGGGACCATGACCTTTGACCTAGTGACCTTGACAGAGATTGACCTTCTTTTAAAAACTTTAACCTGGCCTTTATCTCATGCAGTATTATTGATAGAGACTTTATATTTCATATATGGATACTTCCTGCCAAGACTTTTCATTTGGGACCATGACCATTGACCTTGTGACCTTGACCTTGGAGTTTGACTACTTTTAAAAAAATAATCTGCTTTTGTGACAAGCTCCCATATAGGCGAGCAATGTTGTCCGCGGACAACTCTTGTTCTTATTAGTATTACCACAATATCCATTCTGAGCCTTTAGCAGCTTGCCCACACATATCTTCTCACGGTGGATAATAGTGTGATACAATATTCTCAGAAAATCTTCAATAATATTGTAAATACTGGACCGATTTGAATTCGGTTTGAAACAGAGAATGTGGACAGACGGCACGCATTAGATGGATGTGGTTGATTTTTGAAAAATCAACTGATAAAAAAGTTATTGAAGATAAACCAAAATTTTGGTTTATCTTCAATAACTTTTTTATCAGTTGATTTTTTCAAAAATCCAACTCAGCTTATTCCTGGCATTTTCCCACCTTCTCTGCTTCAAACCTTATTCAAATTGGTCAAGTATTAAATAAGATATTGAAGATTATCGGAAATTCTGAGTCACGTGATTGTACACCGTGCTACTATTATCCAACCATTGGTCATGGACAAACATCATAAAGGATGATTGCTGCAGTGTGGGATCAAAATCAGGACCCAATGAGTGAGAGCCCAATTTGCTTCCATCTTCGCTATGGCCACATCCAATGATTATAATTACATTCATTGTAAAGTATATCATTGGCAAAAATATTTCGATTTATATTTCAGTCTCTGAAGATCTTGTTGGGTTCAGGAGTAGCAGAATGTAGTATGTATGGCTTGTTACTTATCCCATTTTGGTATCTACAAGTTTAAATACGCTTAAAAGATCTGTAGGATCAATCGAAAGAAAACAAATAGCATATAACCACTATATTAGTCATTTTTCCTTTGCAGCCATGAAAGTCAAAAGACATTTAAACAAACTAAACTGTTTTTGCTACTCAAATTTTCACATTAAATTTTGTAAGAATTTTTAAAAGAATTGCTAAAACAATGATGATGCTTTTCCGAAAGCTTTATGTATTTACTTGTAAAAAGTTTTCAATGTTTAGTGAACAGGTTTCAAATTAGATCTGTCAAAATGTTTGTGAATGTCCTTTATGATTAACTGACTTTAAATTTTCCTTTACAGTGTCCCTGCTTTCAGCCCTAAATAAATACCATAATGATGCAAAAGCCAGCAATATGCCTTTAATGAAATGTAGTAAGTATTTACACTGAATTTATTATGGGCCCTTTTGAAGAAGTGGGGTAATGCTGTTGTGCAATAGCAAAGAATTTTGTGCAAAAAATAGACAGAGTTAACTGTTATGTTTTGATAAACTGTCTGTGTTTTTATAACATTTCGTAACTACGGCTTGAATCAAGCCGTAGTTACAAAATGTTATAACAACACCTATGCGATACTATTGCTTGTCCTAAATTACGTCGCAATTAACTGGATAAAATCATTCCCTATTGGTTGGTCTGATGATTGGTCGGTCCATGGACCACTTTTGTTAGGAGCTTATCAAAATGAATGCCAGGTAGAATCATGAAACATTATGTGTGAATAGGTCTTATTGAGGAGAAGTGCAGTTTACAAGAACAATTACTCTGCCAATTATTTTTATAGAGTTAATGCCCTTTGTTGCTTTTCATACTTAATTTTTCTCTGGAGCATAATTGTAAAAAATTAGCACAGACCAATCTTGAAACAGTTCACAAGAAGCGTAACTTTTCCAATTATATTTCCAATGTAAGACACAGCTTAGACATCCCTAAAAATACTGATTTGGTAACCATTGGAGCAAAAGAAGTAAATACTGATAACTGTAGTTCAGAATGGTAACCTATTTTAAGGCAAATTTTTGTCCACAGCCATAGCGTATTTGGTAGCGCATCTGCCTCTCATTCGAGAGGTCCCTAGTTTGATCCCTGGCCATGGCAAATGTCCTTTCTGAAAAATGTGTCACTCACCAATGGTTTGATATCAGTTTTGTTAACCTAAATGGGCAAGCAGCTGTAGGCTCGGTTAGGATGATTTTGTAGAACTGGTATGTGAAACGACAGGAATCGATGGTTAGTTGGTCCAGCCTCTGCGATATGACCATAACAGTTACAAACAGTGTAAAACCCCAATAAATCAAATCAAATCAAATTTTGGTCATTTTCAGTCCGCGAAGGGGATGACCCTCTGGCTAAAGTTGTGATAATGGAAGATACAGCGAGCGTTCTTGGAACGATGGTTTGTGCAATAGCAATGACTGGGCAGTATTACTTTGGGAACATCTATGGTTAGTATTAACCCTTTACCAAACAGCAAATTTTAGACCTGTCCAAATTCAAAGATGTTGCAGACGACAATTTCAATGTGTTGAAATTTCAAAATTTTTCGACTTTTGGGGTAGAAAACATTGTGGGAAATGAAGAAATTGCTTGTCACAAGCAATTTCTTCATTTTCCACGATGTTTTCCTAAGCCTTTATCTCGTTGGGTGTCAAACGGTGTCACTGTGTGGTTAGTATTATTGTACCACCTTGTTTTGCTGCTGGCTGCAGCCATAGCACTTCTTTTTAGCTAATCAGGTTCTCACTCTTGAGGTCCATGGTTTGTTCCTACCATAATCTATTAAAGACAAGAGATCTTAGAAGAAGTCAGTAAGCTGGCAATCGAACATCTTTTAGTTTTGAAATAATTATTCTCATGGGATGATCTTGCAAAGGTGGTACTACAGGTTTCATTTCACATGGCACAGCTTTAGTTTTCATTATCATGAATTACACACCTAGACTTTTTAAAGTAACAATTCAGTGATATTTTCTTGTATACCTGATATATCTGTGTATTGTGATACAAGTCTTTTTGAAGAATGTTACACAATATGCGAAATATGAATACATTATGAATAAAGGTCAATGTCAGGTCAAATGAAATCCATAATACATTGATTTATGAGGGAAAAATCCTCAAATGGGAAGGCACTGATATTTGTCCCCACTTTCTAAGTAATCAAAACCCTTGACTTTAAACTTGTTGTGCAATCAACCAATGAATTTAATGAAAATATTTGAAATTGAAAAAAAAAAATGTTTTTTTCTCATTTTCTGAATTGTTCAGGTTTCCCTGTGTGTGACATGGCGGGCAATTTAATCATCACGGGTATGCTTGGATATGTCTCTAAAGTTTTACTCAGTGCTAATTCAGAAAAACTAGTCGGAAAGTAAGTGGAATCTTTCTACTCAATGTACTCAATGATCTAAAAATCTTATCATGAAGTAAATGATTTTTTTTTTTTAACAATTGTTGGAAAAGTTGAAAATATTTAATCATTTTAATTAGAGATATTGCTGTGCCTTTTGTGTGGACAATAAATTGTCAGTCTTGTATAAAAATGAGGTAACTGCAGATTTGAAGCTGTAGATACGTCATTTTTGAACATCATTGATGATATGTGCAGAGCTTCAGATTGACGGTGCGCCCGCGCAAATCCCGCATATTTTCAAATTATGACGCACGAAATTATGTAGTGGTGCGCCAGCCGGGCGCACGAATTTCAGTAAAAGTATGATCATGAAATAGTAGATTGACCTTCGCATAAAGCACCCGTAATCTGCTATGTACATTTACATCAAGCTAAGTGACCTATTTGATAAACTTATTTTTAGATTATTATAATGACCTTACTTGATCAACCAATCATATATCCCATATTTCAAACAGTAAACAAGCAGTCGACCAATCTCGGGCGATTCTCCGTAGCCTTCACCTTCGATTCGTTAACCTTCAACACTTACTTCTTTATTTAATTCAAAAGATAGATTGGCTGTCTAAATGGTCGAGTAAGCACACCAGTTCAATATGTACAAATAACTGTTACAGAATCCTTTGTGTAATCGCGAGTCAGCATAACAGAAAGAGACAACGCGTCGGTGTTAAAACCACCTAACGTCAGGGTATTTACTTCGCATATAGCGTTTTGTTTTCATTGCTTCATCCCATTTTTCCCGGTTTTACCGGCACGCGTGACTTTCATAAACAAATCGTAGTAAAACGTAACCTTATTTGGCAGCGGAAAACATCACGTGATTATATTGAAACTGGAATGACTACGTCATCAGTTGACTGTGTTTGTGGCGTCTCTGATCTCGCTTTACTCATTGCATATGAGTAACACAGATTTACTCTAGTTTCTTTGTTTAGTTTCACTTTCGGGATTGTTGATATAGATCTAATAATTACTGGCATCTGCGATCAGCATTCAGAAAAATAAAAGTTAATTCTGTCGTTTGTTGAGAAATGAATGTTACTAGCGAGTGTGAATTTAGTACAAAGCAGACGGCATGCACATTTCGTTTATCAAAAAGGTAAAATTCGAGTGTTCCAATTCGCTACAATAAATGCTCTAAAATAGGTTGACGGAATTCCCTATCGCAAGAAATATCTGTTTTGGTTGTAAAAATATTGCTTACACCTGAAGATGCTGATCAAATTTTTTGTTCGTGAAATCACCTACGGGACCGTAATTTTGTACGTTATTTCTTTCAATTTGGCGTGAATGGAAACTCTGATTTCTGTTGTTTTTTTTTAATTGTTTTTTTTTTTTTTTTTTTTTCTTCTTCTTCAATCAAACAGTAGACGGCGCAAACCGGCAGCATAGACGGCGATATCGCCGGCCGCCGGCTGATTTTGAGAACGCTGTAATTAAAGGGCGACGGTAACAGATGGTCTAATTGCAAAAAATGAATTTTTTTGAAAAAATATGCAAAACTTTTGTGTTGACCACCTCGGGATGGTTAATAATATGCGATTCAGACAGAGAATGAGCCAAAATTACAAGACAGATAGCTGAATTTAGGGAGAATCCAAGCCTAAATTCAACCCCATCACTGATGGGGTTAGAATTATTTTCAAATTGTTGCGCATGCGCATACAGCGCGGACCATGATTCAAACAAGATTCATACTTAAATTTCAATATGACGTCATCATGTATGTTGTGACGTCATTTAAGAAAGTCGCATGTCCTACTGTTTTGACCTACTTTCGACATCGCTTCATGAATTTGGTATCAAATTGCGAAAAAATGAGTCGTTGCTTCAATAGTTTCTCGTAATCATTTAATCAGGTCATATAAAGCTTAAAAAGTGTACATTTCGTTTGTATTTGACAATTTTTGGGTCCAAATCTGGGAAATAGTAGCTTTAAATGAAGTGAAATATTCTTAATTTTAACAATGTTTATATGCATCCACTCAAATAACAACAATACAATGATGAATTCACAGCAAATAAGTCATTTACTCCAATCCCAAGTTTGGATATGAACGCTTAACTGTGGCCCATTGTTTTGGAAAATGACCCCTCAAAATCCTGTGTGGTGGGCCCTGTGACCCACAGGTCTCTGAAACAGTCTGAAGCTCTGTATGTGTATTTTATTATCATATATCTGTCCATCACATTAAAAAAAGACTTAATTCCAGCTTGAATAATCTGTAGTTACGATATTTTCAAGTGCTACCGACAATATTCTGTTTTATATATTTATAACTTTAATTTCAAGATCTCTGTGGTATGAGGATAATATAAAACGAGACATAGAGCGGTACAGATATGTGAATGGCGTGTTTGACATTAAATCTATAGACCAAGATGAAGACAGTAGATTTAAAGCAGAAGTGGAACTAGATGCAAAAGAGATAGCAAAAGTTATATTTGAAACAAGTGCAGATCAGGACACATTGTTACAGGTATTGTGTACATTACGCCCCAGTGTTCTCCCCAGCCCAATAAGCTGTATCGGCCCCACTACAGCTTCATGTAAATCAGTGTAATGCCACTACAGCTTCAAAAGGACCCCACAGCTTAATTTCTTCAAAATTGTCTCCAAATAGAGGCATTTTATGTCAAAAACTGATAAATTATGCATTTTTTTATTGTAAAAGTAATAATTGGTTATAAAAACATTATGGGAAAAGAAGAAATTGCTCAACATGAGCAATGTCTTCTTTAGCCATTATGTTTTTATAACAGTTATTAATTGCATCAATACTTCACCACTACAGCTTCAAATTGTTCTGCGGAGAACCCTGTATATATGTGACCAATCACGCTAAAAGGGATCTTATAGGAAGTGTGAAAAAAGTCTCCGCAGCCAGACTACGGCCGACACTTTTCACTTTTATGTAATTTTCTAAATTGGAACGTTTTCCATATCTTACTAGGCTATTTGTTCATTTTTTGCATACGGGATCTGGTTGACCTGTGCTAGGTCTGACAAGTTTTTCGGGAGTTTAGCATGACAGGTCATGGATAAGATCCCTTTTAGCGTGACGGGTCACATATTTATACTCTCCACAAAATTATTTTAGGAGTTTATAGTATATAAGGGTAGGCTTGTCTATCAGTCGATCTTTGGTCTGTCTGCAGCTTTTTTCTTCTGCTCTATTTCTTAGAAACTACAGTCTACAGAACCAATATGGATCGATTTTATCAAGTAAACAGTGACATAATTTCTGACAAACAAATACTATTTTGTAGGTGTTGTTATAAAATCCCGTAACTACGGCTTGAGTCAAGCTGTAGTTAAGAAATTTTATAACAAAACTGACACTTTATCAAAACATAACAGTAACACTGTTACATAACAGTAAACACAGTCTATTTTTAGCTCTAAGTTCTTTGCTTTTGTATTTGAACTTCACTTATTGGGAGCGTCACTACTAAGTTGAGATGTGTGTACAAAGTTTTTGTTATGGTACCTTCATTTATCTTAGAGTTACGGATATTTATAGAATTTTCTTGTCCACTCAATTTCTCATTACCTATCAGATGGAGTTAATTCAAACTTTGCAATCAAATTCAGTTGTAATTAAAGATACAATGTGCAAATTAAAACAAGACAACACTTGGACAGAATTTTAGTAAAATTTACACTGTTCTCTTTAACAGTTGATGCAGGGCCTCACTGAGACAGAAGCAGCCAAGGTTTTGTTTGTTAATTATAGTCAGAAGTTTTACTATGAAATAGTCAAGTTTATTGATGATCTAGAAGAAGATTTAAAGGTATGTCGAGTCCACTGGTGGGGAACTTGGCCAAAGCGAGGGACGTTTTTTTGCGAACAATGTATTCCATCGCTGTGTTATAAAATATCGTAACTACGGCTTTATCGAAGCCGTAGTTACGAGATTTTATAACAACACCGACAGTTTGTCAATACAAAACGGTTAACCTGGTCTGTTTTTAGAACAAGTTCATTGTCATTAGAAAAAAAATCTATAAACTCACATTTAATGCAAAATATACCTTGTGGTAGCAAAAATTGTTTTAGTTCACCACCAGTGGAGTCCACCAGTTGAATTATGGTTGAAACTTCTTTTGTAGAAATCGTAGGGAACTTCATTTAACCTTGATACATCTGGAGTTTGACCCATCTGACTTTTGTTCAATTACGGTTTCTTTCCTTTTCCTGCTAAATTTCAAAACAATTTTATTGTGAAACATGTTTGAGAAAAATTTGAGGGAAAAGAAGAGATCACTGATAATCAGCAATTTCTTTTTCCCTAGAGATTCTAATTGCTATAACATGCAATCTCTTTACTTTTCACATTGATTATTTTGTTTGCAACACCTGTCAAATTGGACAAATCTAAAATGTTGGTGATTGGAAAAGGGTTAATTTCTTAGATTTGGCATGACCAATGTTTGAATATTGCAACAGATAGGAAATTAGCTGTCCTTAACCCATTTCCACACAATGACTCCTTGACGTGCCGTATGAAAAACGCTTTTGAAAACATTGTGGGAAATGTTCTCAAATAGATTCTTCATGACATGAGGCAATTGAGAGAGGGCAGCATGAATCCTTATCAAAATGCAGCAAGCCACCATCTGATCTTGAAACATAGAATTTTTAAATGCTTTTACCCTTTCCGAAACAAGACCTGGTTTTGATGAAGATGAGGTTTGAGAAAACATTGAGACAAAAGAAGAAACTGCTGAAAACCAGCAGTTTCTCCTTTTGCCTCTGTATTTTCTGTGCTTCATTTTACTCAAATATTAGACTTATCAACAATTACTTTGTCGTCTGCAACAGCTTTCAAATTAGATCATCCTAAAATTTTGTTGTTCGGGAAAGGATCGAGAATTCTTTTCTAGTTCCCAGCTAATATGCATGTTTACACTGTTGCTTTTCTACTTGTTTTTCAGAAAAAGTACCCTGAAGTCCGACACATAGATATTGAGATAAGTGGTGGGGAATTACCAGACGATATTAGGAAAACAGTCAATGTGGGTCAAACAAAAACATGACACATCACCCCACCCGCCTCTGTGGACTAAGTGATGAAAAACATTTAAACAAGTGGTTGCGATCCCTTTAATACACCAAAATGCAATCATACAGTGCAGCTAGCGCGTTTTTGCCCATTTCCATGCAATGATGTGATTGGATTTCGGATGGATTTGGGTAGAAAAACGTGATGGCCCCTGCAAGCGCGTGTTTCCACCCAAATCTGCAGGAATTGTCACCATTTTCCACAGCAATTTTCCACTCGACCACTACGAAGGACAGGTTATATTGATCTTACCTAGTATTTCCACCCGAACGCGGCGAATCTCAGTGATCACCTCGATTTTCTCCCCATCGCCGTTGCGGCAATACATGGAAATTTTGAGTGGAAAAAGATGGTTGGCGCAATGGCAAATCATTGTGATTTTCCACCGGAATTCTATTTTTTACGCCGTGGGCAAGTGTTTTAGGCAAAAAGCATGCAAGCTGTATTGTAGTTTGAGTATATCAGTTGTTTCAAGACTTACAAAAAGTTTTAAACCAAGGGTCGACTAATTCCTAGTTGACCAAATTTTCCATCGGTCCCAAAGTTATAGATTATACAGACAAAAAAATTAAGTTATAATTTATAGTTTCCATGTATTTAATACCAAGTCCAAATTCAGAGATGTTGCAGAGAACAATTTCAAGTGAATCTAACATATTTTGTGTTTGTGGATAGAAGACAAAGTGGCAAATGAAAAAATTGCTTGTCACAAGCACTTGTCACAAGCAACTTCTTCATTTACCAAAATATTTTTGCCAAGCCTATATTTTATGAGGCACCAAAAGGCGTCATTGTATGGGAATGGGTTAACTCTCTGAATATTGTGGTTCAACTTGAGTGTGGAAAGCTTTGGGAGCCTGGGAGAAAATTCTGATCACCAACAAAATGTTGTGTGAATTTACTTATGAAATTTTGTTTCCTAAGTGTAGAAAACATACAGGAAATAATGCGAGATATCAGCTAGGGTTTTCTCTGTATCTGTAAATTTTCTAAAGATTTCTTTATATGAGCTGTCGAAATCATGAGTTGTTTGGGTAAGGGTTAACCCATTGCCAGATGGCACATCTCTGACTAGTTTATAATTGAACCACTCAAAACTTCCTTTGTTGGGGAAGGTTAATATGTGAATAAAAGCAAGTTTATTAGTGTCAAATAACTGACTTTTGACAGAATTTAATTTTGTATTCTACATAGAACAGACAAGTGCTAGCTCTTTTTTTATTTCTATTTATTTTTTTCCAACTGTAATTGTCAATATTTGTGTCAATAAATGTTTTTTAGCACAATGATATTTGTATTGTCTGATTTATTCGAAGGTTTGGGGTTTACCTTGTGGAGAATCACGTGACACAACAATCAAAGAAAACCTTCAACTAATATAAAATTTCCATATCGCTGTGTCTGGCGTTGGCATGTGTCATGTATCCTGTGTCTTGTATCGTTTGTCATCCGTCAAACTTTGCCTTGTGTGCACTCTAGAGGCCACAGCTTTTGTCCAATCAACCTGAAAATTGATCAGAATGATTGTCTTGATAAAATATTGAACAAATTTGGTCATTTGAGATCAAAAACTAGGTCACTAGGTCCACACAGAAGTATTGTCTTGGTAAAATCTCAGACAATTTCAAAATTGGGTCACCTGGGGGTCACAAGTTCAAATCTTAGTAAATTCTTGTGTGAACTCTAGAGGTCACAATTCACCTGAAAATTGTTGAGAATGTATGTATTGATCAAGTCTTGGACAAGTTCAAAATTGGATGATCTGGGGTCAGAAACTAGGTTGCCAGGTCAAATCTTAATATAACCTTTGTGTACTCCAAAGGTCACATTTTTTACCAATTAACCAGAAAATTGTTCAGAATGTTTGTCTTTATGAAATCTTGGACAAGCTCAAAACCGGGACATCTTGGGACATTAACAGGGTCACAAGTTCAAAGCTTAGTAAATTCTTGTGTAGACTCTACTTATTTTTTCCCAATCAACCTGAAAGTTGGTCAGAAAGATTGTCTAGAGGAGTTCTCAGACAACTTAGAAATTGGGTCATCTGGTCATAAACTAGGACATGAGGTCAAACCTTAGTAAAACCTTGTGTGTGCTCTGGAGCCTAGAGGTCCCACTTTTTGCCCAATCAATGTGAAAATTGGTGACAATGATCTTAATGAATTCTCCTGAAGACACATATGAAATTGGGTCATCTGTGGTCATTAACTAGGTCACGAGGTCAAATCTTGGTAAAACCTTGTGTGCTTTTTAGAGGTCACATTTTTGCCCAATCAACCTGAAGATTTGTCAGAATAATTGTCTTGATGAAATCTGGGACAATTTTTGAATTGGGTCATCCAGGGTCATCAACTATACATGAGGTCAAATCTTAAAAAAAAACTTTTGTGCTATCTAGAGGCCAAATTTGTGCCCAGTCAGCCTGTAAAAACAATACAGCACAAAAATATCATTTTAAAGGTAGTACCTTGGAAATGAGAAATTTTTGAAAAATGTTTCCCAAACGGTGTATAAATGAATTTTCATTATTCCAAAATATCGATTTCCCCTCGAGTGTACCGAAAATTGATCATTTTAGTCAATGTTCATTATATTGCATGTACGTAACACCAATACAGCACAAAAGTACGAATTTGTAGGTAGTACATCGAAAATTGGAAATTTTTGGAAAAAATTGTCCCAAACGGTGTAAAAAACTGTCCCATTATAAGTCTTCTTTTAGCCACGGTAATGTACTGCAAAGTGGATTTTTAGTCAAGGATCCTGATTTTGTACATATGTAAAACTCGAGGGGCGTTCAATTAAAAGTGGTACTAATGGTCCAACATACCTCACTGTTCTATAGAACTAGTGGTGCTTGTGGCTATTTGACGGGAAAAATACTGTTTATACTTGGTCAAAATTTGAGACAAATTAGTTGACTCGTTCAAAAGTTATTGAACTTTTAAGTTGGTTCAGTCATATACACTGGCTATTTCGCTGTGCGCAAAAAGGAAAACGAACTGAAGTAGGATGTACGGGTCTACATTAAAGGTCGCATAGGCTTTGAAATATCTTCATCACATGTATAAAATGAACTATATCAGATTCGTGGACAATCGAACGTTGAACATAAGCCAGTTTTTAGGAAGATAATAAAAATTCAAATTGGTAAAACTGGCCTGAATGATGCCCCCCATCAGGCAACCCGGGTAGAGCTAGTACCAAAGCAATTGTTGCTGTAGATTCCGACATGACTGAACAAGACGCATGGTTCAATGTGCAAGAAATAGCAGATAAAGTTGGTTTTTCATCGGGGACATGTTATACAATTTTGACGAAAGGGTTGAAACACGGAAAGGTTTATGCCCATTGGGTCCCCCACCTGCTGCCTAAAGGACAGAGAGCCACCCGTGCAAAATATACTTTGAAATAATGCAATAAATGTAACAAATGTGGACTTTCTTAGCTTTATACATATGATTGAACAATTATCTACTATTATAAGCAACGATGGCGTGTCATTAGCAAGCAATAGTTGCGAAAAGATCAGGCAAGGTCCGTAATAGCTAACAAATTAAAAGCGCGGCAAAAGTTTTGTACGCGGTAATTTTCAAATGTAACGTGTGTAATGTTCAAATAATTGACCAAACGCCGACTGTCAATCAAAAACATCGATTAGCCAATGGACGATCAGAAAAATGTCATGCCCCAATTGTTCTTCGTTGCACGTGTTATTATATCGATTTATCAACTGACAATCAAAACAATCGACAGGCCAATGGCAAAGAATTTTATGCTAACAATACACAAGGTTTACCGTTATGTTTTGATAAACCGTCGGTGTTGTTATAAAATCTCGTAACTACGGCTTAAATCAAGCCGTAGTTACGAGATTTTATAACAACACCTACCAAATACTATTTTGTTTGTCCGAATTTACGTCACGATTAAATGGATAAACTCGTTCCCTATTAACGATCACATCCCCATTGTTTGTCCTAAATTCTATGTTGGGCGGAGCGATCTGTCGATTGGCGTTTGGTCAATTGTTTCAAATAGTACCACTATTGCCGGTCATTCATACAAGAAATGTATGTCGGCGAAAGTAAAGAAATATCACGAAAAGAGCAGGTCTAGGACTGACTAAAGAGGTATGTACCAAATCCATCACAACGGAGCTGTCCACAGGTGTCATCTTGTCCAAGTCTTCCTGAAAGAAACACATGCTGCACAGCGTCTTCAATCACCCTTATATAGCCGGGCTTAAGCCCGTGTGGCTTTTTTTGTGTTCCCCATGATGACGAAAAAAGCTTCTGGTCGTCGGTATAGGCCTTCATGTTCCATATGCAGTGCAATTTTCCAGTGTCTGCGGGGTGTTCCAAAAGAGGCCCATTTATTGGCATATAAGTAATGGATCTCAAAACTTCAGAAGTGTGTGGGTGTCAAAGAGGATTACTTCGAAGGATTGAAGAAACTTGAAATTGAATTGCGACATAACTATGGCTTATAGAACACCAGTTCCAAAATTAATTGAACGTCCCTCGTACAACACAAAAATACCATTTTAAAGGTAGTACCTCGGAAATTATTTTTGAAAAATGTCACCCGAACGATGTATAAATGAATTTTCATTATTCCAAAATTTCGTTTTCCCTCAAATGTACAAAAAAAGTGGCTTTTTTAGTCAAGGGTCCTTATATTGCACGTATGTAACATCAATACAGCACAAAAATACCAATTTGTAGGTAGTACAATGAAAATTAGATTTTTTTGGAAAAATCTGTCCCAAACGGTGTAAAAACAACTTTCCACATTCCAAGTCTTTTTTGCCATGGTAATGTACCGAAAAGTGGATTATTAGTCAAGAATCCTGATTTTGTACGTATGTAAAAACAATACAACACAAACATGCCATTTTAAAGGTAGTACCTTTGAAATGAGAAATTTTTGAAAAAATGTCTCCCGAACGGTGTATTAATGAATTTTCATTATTCCAAAATTTCGTTGTCCCCTCGAATGTGCTGAAAAGTTGCTTTTTTAGTCAAGGGTCCTTATATTGCACGTACTTAACATCAAAACAGCACAAAAGTACCAATTTGTAGGTAGTACATCAAAAATTAGAGTTTTTTGTAAAAATCTGTCCCAAACATGGTAAAAACAATTGTCCTCATTTCAAGTCTTTTTTTTTTTTTTTTTTTTTTTTTTTTTTTGCCATGGTAATGTACCGAAAAATGAATTTGTAGTCAAGGATCCTGATTTTGTACGTATGTATACTGACGTCCAAAAGAAACGCCTCAGTCCTAATAAATTTCCGAATATTCAGTAAATCTGATTTGAAATTACAAATACTTATTTGCATCTGTAAATTTGATTATCTGTACTTGAAAAGTGGTGATAAAGAAATATCAAACTGTCACAGTTTAGAAAAAACGGCACATTTAAACAGAGTGGTATCAGAATTTCCGTTTGAAAAACAGTAGCACGTGGCTTAAACTTTACTTGCGACGACAAAAGATACCGTTAAACGTCTTATTTGATGACCACAGTTAGTGAATACTAAATGCGAAGTCGATTTCAGCGTCTCAAACCTGAAACGCACATGACGTTAACGTAAGACAACTTCTTGTATAACAGGCGTTTCATGAGGTCTATCTGATTTTTGCCGATTGGCAAATGTTTCTGTAACTCTAACTCGTCGACCAAGATGCCTAATCGTGCAATGCAAGACGTCAAAACGTCAGGCGGCTTGTTTTTGATTTCCCAGCATTTGAAAATGGCTAATCTACGAGCTCTATTTTCCGAGCAGTGTGTCTGTTTCAAACGTTACTTGCAACAACAACAGTTACCCCAAAAAACACTTTTTAGGCCACCACATCAAACAACTATTCGACAGAAAGTCGATCCCAACGTCACAAACCTGAAACGTACATGACGTTAACGTGGATAATTATCTTGATTTACAGGCGTTACATGAGGTCTAGTTGAGCGTGGCCGATCAATAAACGTTGGAGGAACTCTAAAGCGTCGATTAAGACACCGGATACTTTTAAAACTTTAAGCTACGTTCATGAATTTGATATCTTTGGAAACTAGAAGCTATTTCTGGTTCAAATGCGAAATTCATTTTCTCGTTCATGTCGTGACGACGTTACTACGACGACGTCAACATAGGCACCTCGCACGTTTTTTACGTCGAATTTCTATAGCCCGGAAATGCACAAAATGGCGTTTTGGTCGGGCAATTTCAACGTCACGACAATGAAAATTACATTGATGAAAAGATCTTTTCAAACCTAATGAAATGATACAAGAATCAATTATTTCGAACTGACGACGCAGAAAAAAACGACGAACTTTTATCTTTTTTCCACGTCAGATTTCGAGGAAAAACTAACTTTAGAGCAGAATTTCTTAAAATTGGCCAGAACGATTTTTGCCATTTTTCATTATTTTATTGCGCGACCATATTGTAAGCATTTGGCAAGAAATAAAAAAAAAAATCCCCGTACCGATTTTTAATAAAACATATTTAAATATTGTTGGTATGCGTCAAAGTTATGCAGTCGGACGTCGGCAAATTTCGACTAAAATCACTTTATGAAGGAATTTCGTGAAATTGGCCACCGTGATTTTATGTTATTTTATTTTGCATCCATATTGCAGGTGAAATGCAAAAAACTCAGAAAAGTTTATTGTATAGTTTTTTTAGTACAACGTGTTTGAATGTTTTGGGTATAAATAAAAAATTACACAGTCGGACGTCGACGTCGAAACTACGTACGTTGATGAGCAACAAGGATGAAGACGCGCCAGGATTTTAAACTGCTCCACGAGAAAAATAAAAACTTGTGCAAACCATGCATTTACTTGGAATTCGTGTATTTTATTCAATAAACAATATTGAAATAAAAAAGAGAAATTGTGACTGTCGCTATTTTCTTTTTTTCTCTAAACGTTTTCTCAATGAATTTTGGTCGGAACGTCAAAATTACCTTGTAATTAGTTAATGGTCAATTGTAACATTTGGGTTGAAGTAAAAACATTTATAAATTTTGACTGTGCATATATGATAGAGTCTTTGTTTATTTTTCTTTGATGACAACGTTTTAACGAGATATTAAATGAGCTGCATTTACTACTGCGATTTTGATATTAGAAATGAAACAAAAAGTATCCGATAGAAATTGATGCAATGCGAAAGACATGTCTTTTGATATTGCGACGTTATGTATATTCGCATTGATTTTTATTTATTTTATTCATTTTGTTATTTTTACACTTTCTATTTTGGCGCATCATGTGAACAGAAGTGGTTTAATTATTCTATGACATTTTTTACTGTTGGTTACCAACATTTTCCGCATATTCTTTTTCGAAAGAATCATTTCAATCCCGTTTTCGTTGTCCCCTCGAATAGGCTTTCGTGGGCGTGTTGACTGTTATCCCGATTCTGTACTTCTTGCTAGGTATTTAATAAGACAATAGAGATTTACTTTCGCTGTCCGACTAATTAAGTACGCAAATGTGGTCTCCTTGAGCAGTTTGAAAACCCCGGCGCGTCTACATGTACATCGTTGTTGCTCGTCAACGTACGTAGTTTCAAAATCGACGTCGACGTCCGACTGTGAAAATTTTGATTGATACCTAATATATTCAAACACGTTTTATTAAAAAACGATACAGTAAACTTTTCTGATTTTTTGCACAACACCTACAATATGGCTGTAAAATGAAATAATGTAAAGTCCTTCTAGCCAATTTTACAAAAATCCGTTGTAAAGTGCTTTTTCGTCGAAATTTCCCGACGCCCGACTGCATAACTTTGACGCATACCAACAATATTTGAATATGTTTTATCAAAAATCAGTACGGTGATTTTTTCTGATTTCTTGCCAAATGCTTACAATATGAGCGTACAATATAATAATGAAAAGTGGCAAAAATCGTTCTGGCCAATTTTAAGAAATTTTGCTCTAAAGTTAGTTTTTCCTCGAAATCTGACGTGGAAAAAAAGATGAAAGTTTGTCTTTTTTTCTGCGCTGTCAGTCCGAAATAATTGATTCTTGTATCATTTCATTAGGTTTGAAAAGATCTTTCCATCGATGCAATTTTCATTGTCGTGACGTTGAAATTGCCCGACCAAAACGCCATTTTGTGCATTTCCGGGCTATAGAAATTCGACGTAAAAACGTGCGAGGTATCTATGTTGACGTCGTCGTGGTAACGTCCTTACAACATGAACGAAGAAATGAATTTCGGATTTGAACCAGAAATAGCTTCTAGTTTCCAAAGATATCAAATTTATGACCGTAGCTTAAAGTTTTAAAAGTATCCGGTTCTACCTTAACGTGGATAATTATCTTGATTTACAGGCGTTACATGAGGTCTAGTTGAGCGTGGCCGATCAATAAACGTTGGAGGAACTCTAAAGCGTCGATTAAGACACCGAATCGAGAAACACAAGCTGTTAAACCGTCTTGCGACTTGTTTGTGCATTTGTCGCATTCAAAAATGGCCATATAACGGGCTCCCTTTTTCAGAATTAATTCTTGGTATCCTTTAATTCGGATGTTTCGTAAGAAATTCTTTAAAATCGTGGTTGCCTATCCTATAACACATGTTACTGTGTAAAATGTGACGAATTTCATCACGTGGTATACATACACGAAGCGCACGTAGAAAACGTGACCAGTCACCGGAAGTGGACATGTTAATGCATAGAAACGCATATTTTTTTTCATTTGCCGTAATTGTCGGTCAAAATGATAATATACAGTATATATTTCAATAACATTGTAAAAGGCATAAAGAAAGTAACGACAAATTTCATTGGAGCGTTTCTTTTGGACGTCAGTTTAAAAACAATACAACACAAAAATACCATTTTAAAGGTAGTAGGCTACCTTTGAAATATCAAATTTTTTAAAAATATCTCCCAAACGGCGTAAAAGTGAATTTTCATTATTCCAAAATTTCGTTTTTTTCTCGAATGTACCGAAAACTGGCCTTTTTAGTCAACCTGGATCCTTAAATTGCTGGTATGTAACATCAATACAACACAAAAGTACCAATTTGTAGGTAGTACATCAAAAATTAGATTTTTTTAAAAAAAATCTGCCCCAAACGGTGTAAAAGCATCTGTCCACATTTCAAGTCATTTTAAGCCATGGTAATCTACCGAAAAGTGGATTTTTAGTCACGGATACTGATTTTGTACGTATTAAAACAATATATACATGTATATATTTAAAAACAATACAACACAAAAATACCATTTTAAAAGGTAGTACCTTGGAAATGAGAATTTTTTGAATAATGTCCCCCGAACGGTGTATAAATGAATTTTCATTATTCCAAAATTTCGTTTTTGCCTCGAATGTACCGAAAAGTGGCCTTTTAGTCAAGGGTCCTTATATTGCACGTGTATGTAACATCAATACAGCACAAAAATACCAATTTGTAGGTAGTACATAGAAAATAAGATTTTTTTTTTTTGGAAAAATCTGTCCCAAACGGTGTAAAAACAACTGTCCACATTTCAAGTCTTTTTTAGTCATGGTAAAGTACCGAAAACTAGATTCTTAGTCAAGGATCCTGATTTTGTACGTAACTAAAAACAGTACAACACAAAAATGCCAGTTTAAAGGTAGGTGACTGGGGTACTCTGGGACAAAAATCACTTTTTCCTTACTGGTAAGGTAAATATAGAGATTATCCTAAATGTCTAAGTGTTAAATGGTAGCTTATTGAATGACTTATGCACTGGACATTTTTGTTTGCCTCTATTGTTCTTATTTAGTGAGATATATTGGATTGAAATTTACCAAAAAAATGTCCCAGAGTACCCCATGTATGCGGTACTCTGGGACACCACTAGGGGTACTCTGGGACAGGCTTCAAATAATATAAATATTGTTTTTCTATTGATATATTAATTAATAAATTCTTAGCATATGCTAGAAAAACATGTAAAGAAACATGATTTAACTTCAAAAGATTAATTCAATTATACTAAACCTGTTTACATCTCAATGGAAACAACACCATAACATGTTTACAAAATGATATTTATACTAAAAGCTGGATTTTTTGTTTCTTAGCAGCTGTCATCAAATAAATGTTTAACTTTTGCTACTTCATGATAAATATGTTGAAAAAGATACTCAAATCAAGTTAAAACTAAAGTTTTTTTATGCTCTAAATTTTCCCCATGAAACATATAGTCCCAGAGTACCCCGAGGGCACTGTCCCAGAGTACCCCGACCACCCCTACCAACTTTGATGTGATACAACTTAAAATGGAGTCACATTCAATATGTTCTCTCTATTGCAAAAGAAAGTTCCTTTGATGCTGATGACATTAGGCTGGTGAAGTATAAGCTGGAGCTTATTACCTAAGAATTTGGAGACAAAATATATTTTCCTAACATAGCTACCTCTGGTTATGAAAAATATATTTTTACTCATAAAAATTGTTTTTATTACCTTGCTGCTGAAAAAATTTTGTGGGTGGTGAGGCTTGATAAAAGAAATCATATGTGCAAGTATAGGTAAAATCAGAGCATTTAACCCTTTCCCAAACAAGACCTGGTTTTGACGTCCCTAATAGAAAAGGCTTGGGAAAACATTGAGACAAAAGAAGAGTCTGCTGATAACCAGCAGTTTCTCCTTTTGTCTCAATATTTTCTGTGCCATATTTTACACAAATCCTATCTTTAACATCCATTCTGTCCTTTGTGGTAGTTTCTGAAGTGGAGCACCCTAAAATTTTGCCGTTTGGGAAAGGGTTAAAGTATGCAATATCCCTGTTGTCCCAGAGTACCCCGTGTCCCAGAGTACCCCGGTCTCCCCGTACCTTGGAAATGAGATTTTTTTCAAAAATGTCTCCCGAACGGTGTATTAATGAATTTTCATTATTCCAAAATTTCGTTTTTCCCTCGAATGTACCGAAAACTGGCTTTTGTAGTCAAGGGTCCTTATATTGCTCGTACGTAACATCAATATTTTTTTTTTTTGAAAAATATGTCCCAAACGGTGTAAAAACAACTGTCCACATTTCAAGTCTGTTTTAGTCATGGTAAAGTACCGAAAACTGGATTCTTAGTCAAGGATCATGATTTTGTACGTAACTAAAAACAATACAACACCAAAATGCCATTTTAAAGGTAGTACCTTGGAAATGAGAATTTTTTTCAAAAACGTCTCCCGAACGGTGTATAAATGAATTTTCATTATTCCAAAATTTCGTTTTCCCCTCGAATGTACCGAAAACTGGCTTTTTTAGTCAAGGGTCCTTATATTGCTCGTACGTAACATCAATACATCACAAAAGTACCAATTTGTAGGTAGTACATCAAAAATTATAATTTTTTGGAAAAATCTGTCCCAAACATTGTAAAAACAATTGTCCTCATTCAAGTCTTTTTTTGACATGGTAATGTACCGAAAAATGAATTTGTAGTCAGGGGTCCTGATTTTGTACGTATGTAAAAACAATACAACACAAAAATACCATTTTAGGGGTAGTACCTTGGAAATGAATTTTTTTTTTTTGGAAAATGTCTCCCGAACGGTGTATAAAGGAATTTTCATTATTCCAAAATTACGTTTTTCTCTCGAATGTACCGAAAAGTGGCTTTTTTAGTCAAGGGTCCTTATATTGCACGTACGTAACATCAATACAGCACAAACGTACCAATTTGTAGGTAGTATATCGAAAATTAGAATTGTTTGGAAAAATTTGTCCCAAACGGTGTAAAAACAGTTTTTCTCATTTGAAGTCTTTTTTAGTCAAGGCAATGTACCGAAAAATGAATTTTTAGTCAAGGATCCAGGGGCCTGTTTCATCAAAACATTTAGGACGTATTTTTGACACACCGACGACTTACAACAAGTTTAGGGTATGAAACGCGTATCGCCATTCTATCAAAACATGGGTTATGCGAATGTTGTTATAAGCGATATTTAAGACCATGCTAAGTCAAAAATACGACTTAAATATTTTGATTAAACTGGCCCCTGATTTTGCGCTTATGTAAAAACAATACAACACAAAAATACCATTTTAAAGGTAGTACTTTGGAAATGAGAAATTTTGAAAAATATATCCCCAACGGTGTATAAATATTCATTCATAATCCCAAATTTTCGTTTTTCCCACGAATGTACCGAAAAGTGGCTTTTCTAGTCAATGGTCCTTATATTACATGTACGTAACATCAATACAGCACAAAAGTACCCATTTGTAGGTAATACGTCGAAAATTAGATTTTTTTTGGAAAAATCTGTCCCAAACGGTGTAAAAGCAACTGTCCACATTTCAAGTCTTTTTAAGCAATGGTAATGTACGGAAAAGTGGATTTTTAGTAAAGGATCCTGATTTTGTACGTATTTAAAGACAATACAACACAAAAATACCATTTTAAAGGTATACTGAGCAAAAATGAAAACTTTACACCTATATTGCTTGTCATATTTCTTCTAAATACAACAAGTAAATAAATCAAATGAATGTGCTTCGCATTGTTCATTGACTTGGTTTGCCAAACACTAAACGTTTTGTTGATCTTAATCAAAGGGATGAAAAACGGACCCTTTAAGTGTGACAGGGGTCCGTTTTTTCAGGTGTACAATTTTAACAGAATTTTACAAAATTTAAACCCTCAAAAATCCGAGCAGAAGAATTCAAACCATGTCAGACTGTACGGAATGGTAGTCTGCCAACTTATCAGTCAGAAAATGTAACGAAGATTGCATAACATTGTTTGGGCTTTTAAAAAATGATGTTTGAAAAGCAGAATTTTCATTATGTTACAAAGCTTGAAAAGTTTACAATGCAATCTTCATAGGAAATTGAAATCGCTATTGCATGAACATCTGGGAAAAATCCTAGTCGAAAAAGGGGTTCAAAAATCCCCTGTAAAGCATGCATGATGTTTTAAAAAAATCATTCGAAAACCGTGATAAATTTGTGAATATCTAACATTTTAAATTCCCTATTTGTTTATGTAAAAGGGAGGTAATTCACAAAATAGACAAACTAGACCTTTATTTTAGAGATTGCTACTAGTGATAAAAAAAAAATTGTGTTTTTTTTGGCAACCCGGATACGACAAATTCCGAAAAAAAATAATGAATCGTTTCCTGCGCATGCGCATATGTGATATTAGATGTAATTAGGTCTAAACGCATTAAGGGCCGTAACTTTGACATTAAAGGACATAAGGCAATGAGATTTCGGCAAAACGATTGCTGAAAGCCTTGGAAATAACGTCAAAATATATTGCAGGATTTTTGTTCGATAGTTTTCCAGAAACAAGAAATCTTGAAGTGTAAAGTTTTCATTTTGGTTCAGTTCCTTGCAAATGAGAACTTTTTGGAAAAATGTCTCCCGAACTGCGTATAAATGAATTTTCATTATTCCAAATTTTCGTTATTCCCTCGAATGTACCGAAAACTGGCTTTTTTAGTCAAGGCTCCTTTCATTGCACGTACACAACATAAATGCAGCACATGAGTGCCAATTTGTAGGTAGTACATCGGAAATTAGAATTCTTTGGAAAAAAACTGTCCCAAACGGTGTAAAAACAACTGTCCACATTTCAAGTTTTTTTAGGCATGGCAGTGTACCGAAAAGTGGATTTTTAGTCAAGGATACTGATTTTGTACGTATATAAAAAACAATACAACACAAAAATACCATTTTAAAGGTAGTACCTTGGGAATGAGAAATTTTTGAAAAAATGTCTCCCGAACGGTGTATAAATGAGTTTTCATTATTCCAAAATTTCGTTGTTGCCTCGAATGTACCGAAAAGTGGCTTTTTTAGTCAAGGATCGTTATATTGCACATACGTTACATCAAAACAGCACAAACATACCAATTTGTAGGTAGCACATCGAAAATTGGAATATTTTGGAAAAATCTGTCCCAAAGGCTGTAAAAACAACTGTCCACATTTCAAGTCATTTTTAGCCATGGTAATGTATTGAAAAATGAGGTTTTGGTCAAGAATCGTGATTATGTACGTATGTAAAATCAACACAACACAAAAAAACCACTTTAAAGGTAGTACCTTGGAGATGAGAAATTTTTGAAAAATGTCTCCCGAACTGCGTATAAATGAATTTTATTATTCCAAAATGTCATTATTTCCTCGAATGTACCGAAAAGTGGCATTTTTAGCGAGCCGGGACTTTATGTTCGGGGAGCTAATGTCACAGTCCTAGTGTCGGCGTCGCGTCGCGTACCGTCCCGTCCCGTCGCGTCTTCACTAGAAAAACTTTAACCTGGTCTATATCTCAGGCACTATTAGAGATACAGCCTTGATATTTCATACATGGATAGATATCGACAAGACCTTTCATTTGGGACCATGACCTTTGACCTAGTGACCTTGAACTTGGAGTTTGACCTACTTTTGAAAAACTTTAACCTGGCCTATATCTCATGCACTATTATTGATAGAGCCTTGATATTTCAAAAATGGATACCTCCTGCCAAGACCTTTCATTTGGGACCATGACCCTTGACCTTGTGACCTTGACCTACTTTTAACAAAATAGCTGTTGTTTTTTTTGTGTTTTTTTGACAAGCTGCCGTATAGGCGAGCTACGTTGTCCGCGGACAACTCTTGTTAGTCAAGGGTCCTTATATTGCACGTACACAACATAAATACAGCACAGAAGTGCTACTTTGTAGGTAGTACATCGGAAATTAATTTTTTTGGGGAAAACTGTCCCAAACGGTGTAAAAACAACGGTCCACATTTCAAGTTTTTTTGGCATGGCACTGTACCGAAAACTGGATTTTTAGTCAAGGATCCTGATTTTGTATGTATGTAAAAACAATACATCACAAAAATACCATTTTAAAGGTAGTACCTTGGAAATGAGAAATTTTTGAAAAATATCTCCCGAACAGCGTATAAATGAATTTTCATTATTCCAAAATTTCGTTTTCCCTGAAAATGTACTGAAAAATGGCTTTTTAGTCAATTTCCTTATATTGCACGTACGTTACATCAATACAGCACAAAAGTACCAATTCCGTAGGTAGTTCATCGAAAATTAGAATTTTTTGGAAATATCTGTCCCAAACGGTGTGAAAACAATTGTCCTCATTTCAAGTCTTTTTCAGCAATGGTAATGTACCGAAAAGTGGATTTTTAGTCAAGGATCCTGATTTTGCACGTATGTAAAAACAACACTTGTAACACAAAAATACCATGTTAAAGGTAGTACCTTGGAAATGAAAAAAAATGAAAAATGACTCCCGAACGGCGTATAAAGGAATTTTCATTATTCCAACATTTCGTTATTGCCTCCTCGAAAGTACCTTTTTTAGTCAAGGGTCCTTATATTACACGTAAGTAACATCAATACAGCACAAAAGTACAAATTTGTAGGTAGTACATTGAAAATCAGAATTGTTTGGAAAAATCTGTCCCAAACGGTGTAAAAACTGTCCACATTTCAAGTCTGTTTTAGCCATGGTAATGTACCGAAAAGTGGATTTTTAGTCAAGGATCCAGATTTTGCACGTGAGTAATTTAAACAACAAAACACAAAAATACCATTTTCAAGGTAGTACCTTAGAAATGAGAAATTTTTGAAAAATGTCTCCCGAACGGTGTATAAATGAATTTTCATTATTCCAAAATTTCGTTTTTCCCTCGAACGTACCGAAAAGTGGCTTTTTTAGTCAAGTGTCCTTATATTGCGAGTATGTAACATCAAAACAGAACAAGCGTACCAATTTGTAGGTAGTACATCGAAAATTAGAATTTTTTGGAAAAATCTGTCCCAAACGGTGTAAAAACAACTGTCCACATTTCAAGTCTTTTTAGCCATCGTAATGTACCTACCGAAAAACGAATTTTTAGTCAAGGATCCTGATTTTGTACGCATGTAAAAACAATACAACACACACACACACACACACACACACACACACACACAAAAACATTTTAAGGCTCCGGAACTGTAATGGCAATATTTGGTACACACACTTCTAGCATATAGATCTCTTTGAAACTTTGATATGTTGTAGACATTGATAAATAAGAATACTTTACCATCTTACTTTTTAAAATTTGTAAATCCAAGGGAAGATAACTGGCTGTAAAGTTTGCATTGCAGTCAATGAGAAAATATCATTTTTGTCAATATTTTCAAAATAAGGCAAATTTTCAAATTATTTAAATGGCAGAAAGTTGCCAATTGTTATTTCGCTTCAAAACATACAATAAAATAGTTCGTTTACCACACAAATTTTGTGAAAATTAATTTTTTCGTGAGTCAAGGGCAGATAATCCACTAAAATTTATATCATAAGGGGAGATAATGCATAATTTTCAAGTTAGAATTTTTTAATGATTATTTACCTTTCACATCATAACATATCATTTTGAGTTTTGCCATACATATAATTGGTACATGATATTAAACACTATCAGGCATATTTGTATCACAGCTTAACCATTATAAAGATACATCCATTACAGTTCCGGAACCTTAAAGGTAGTACCTTTGAAATGAGAAAGTTTTTTTTAAAGAAATTCTCCCGAACGGTTTATAAACGAATTTTCACTATTCCAAAATTTCGTATTTCCCTCGAATGTACCGAAAAGTGGCTTTTTTAGTCAAGGGTCCTTATATTGCGCATACGTAACACCAATACAGCACAAAATTACCCATTTGTATGTAGTACATCAAACATTAGAATGTTTTGGAAAAAACGGCCCAAACGGTGTAAAAACAACTGTCCACATTTCAAGTATATTTAGCCATGGTCATGTACAGAAAAGTGGATTTTTAGTCAAGGATCCTGATTTTGTACGTATGTAAAAACAATACAACACAAAAATACCATTTTAAGGGTAGTGCCTTGGAAATAAGAACTTTTTAAAAAATGTCTCCCGAATGGTGTATAAATTGAATTTTCATTATTCCAAAATTTCGTTATTCCCTCGAATGTACCGAAAAGTGGCCTTTTTAGTCAAGGATCCTTATATTGTACGTACACAACATCAATACAGCATAGAAGTGCCAATTTGTAGGTAGTACATCGAAAATTATATATTTTTTTTTTTTTGAAAAATCTGTCCCAAACGGTGTAAAAACAACTGTACACATTTAAAGTCTTTTTAGGCATGGCAATGTACCGAAAAGTGGATTGTCAGTCAAGGATTCTGATTTTACACGTATGTAAAAACAATACAACACAAAAATACCATTTTCAAGGTAGTACCTTGCAAATGAGAAATTTTTGAAAAATGACTCCCGAACGGTGTATAAATGAATTTTCATTATCCCAAAATTTCGTTTTCCCCTCGAATGTACCGAAAAGTGGCTTTTTTTTTTGTCAACGGTCCTTATATTGCACGTACGTAAAATCAATACATCACAAACGTACCAATTTGTAGGTAGTACATCGAAAATTAGAATATTAGTCAAAGGTCCTTATAGGGTAACTCGCCCTTGAGTCGAACAATTTCAAGACAATATTTCTACCGATCATAAGCGTTGTTTTCGTATAACGCTGTTACTTTTAGATATTTTAATATTTCGTCATATAAGATACATGTGGTCATTTTCGGTAATTTCTTCCATATCTTAGAACTTCGAGCTGCTTACCTCAATGACAGAAAAGTCATGTTCGGCGAACAAACTTCTTCATATTTTTTTTATTTATTTTTTAAATAACAAAGGTCAAAAAGAAATGTTATGGGGGGGGGGGGGGGCAAACGAATCATTTTAGACAAAATGAGTGTGTTTTTTTTAGATCAGCTTATATATGCTTACATTATTTTTAATTTACACATTTTCATTTGATAGTTTACACATGCGACGTAATCAAAGTCAGCAAAGTCAGCTGAATGATTTGCCTTTAAACCAAACACGATTAGTCCTTGAGACGAACGGTGTTTAGCTCAAGGGCTATGGAGAAATTTAGTGCCTTGGAAATAAGAACTTTTTAAAAAATGTCTCCCGAATGGTGTATAAATTGAATTTTCATTATTCCAAAATTTCGTTGTACCGAAAAGTGGCTTTTTTAGTCAAGGGTCCGTATATTGCATGTACGTAACATCAATACAGCACAAACGTACCAATTTGTAGGTAGTACATCAATAATTAGATTTTTTGGAAAAATCTGTCCCAAACGGTGTAAAAACAACTGTCCATATTTCAAGTCTTTTTTGGCCATGGTAATGTTCCGAAAAACGAATTTTTAGTCAAGGATCCGGATTTTGTACGTATGTAAAAACAATACAACCTAAAAATACCATTTTAATGGTAGTACCTTGGAAATGAGAAATTTTTGAAAAATGTCCCCCGAACGGAGTATTTTATAAACGAATTTTCATTATTCAAAACTCTCGTTTTTCCCTCGAATGTTCCTAAAAAGTGACTTCTTTAGTCAAGGGTCGTTAAATTGAACGTACGTAACACCAATACAGCACAATCGTACCAATTTGTAGGTAGTACATCGAAAATGGATTTTTTTTGGAAAAATCTGTCCCAAACGGTGTAAGAACAACTTTGAACATTTCAAGTCTTTTTTATCCATGGAATTGTACCGAAAAATGAATTTTTAGCCAAGGATCCTGATTTTTTGCGTGTGTAAAAACAATACAACACAAAAATACCATTTTAAAGGTAGTACCTTGGAAATGAGAAATTTTTGAAAAATGTCTCCCGAACGGTGTATAACTGAATTTTTATTATTCCAAAATTTCGTTTTCCCTCGAATATAACGAAAAATGGCCTTTGTAGTCAAGGGTCCGTCTATTGCACGTAAGTAACATCAATGCAGCACAAACGTACCAATTTGTAGGTAGTACATTGTAAATTATTATTATTATTATTATTATTATTATTTTTAACAATCTGTCCCAAACGGTGTAAAAACAACTGCCCACATTTCAAGTCTTTTTTTTTTTTTGCCATAGTAATGTACCAAAAAGTGGATTTTTAGTCAAGGATCCTGATTTTGTACGTATGTAAAAACAATTCAACACAAAAATACCATTTTAAAGGCAGTACCTTGGAAATGAGAAGTCTTTAAAAAATGTCTAAATGAGTTTATTTCTAAATTCGTAGTAGATTTCAGGTGCGGGAAGCAGAGTAAGGACTCTAGTTAGAAAGTTTAGTCTGCTTGGAGAAAAGCCACCGTCCTTAACATCTGGTATAGTTGATGAGCTATCGATATAATCAGTTGTGTGAACAGCTCACTATCTTAAAAAACCACATAGGTGTAGGCCTACAGAGACTGAGAGAAGCTAGATACTGCAAAAATAGATTACTTCTTATTTAACCATGGGCGGATCTAGAGGGGGGTGGGTGGGTTTGTCTGGGGGACCCCCCCCTGGCATTGGCCGAAAATTAAATTTTGACTATATAAATTTAGTGTAACGTTACATATTTACTACATTTTAAGCCATAGTTTGGGCTTGGATCCCCCCATGGAAAAAAAAATCTTGGGCTTGGACCCCCTGGAAAAAAATCCTGGATCCGCCCTTGTTAACTATTCGATTTATGCATAATAGGCCCGTTTCGTTGGGGGGAGTAGCGTCTTTTGGTCTAAAAGGACCTTGGAATTGTTATTGAAGGGGAAGGTTAGGGGCTACTAAGGGATAAACTCGTACCGGTTGTGGAGACACATAGTTCCGTCAAAAATGGATTCGCTCCTTTTGTTGCATTGATTCTGTGTCTATAGAATAGGCAGATGCATGAAATGTGGTTCTGCATACTGGCAGACCATCAGTGCACTGCTAGAATGTGTTTTAATGAATTTTGTCGGGAACTAGTTTCTTGCGCGGTCGTGACCTTTCATGGGGTGTGTGTCACATGCAGATTCCAAAAGAGATGGCAAATTGCAAGGGTGGCTGTGTTCACGAGTGCGTGATTGTAGCTGATGGTGCTATTGCTATCACTTTCTTGGTATTTCATTAAAGACAAATGAATGGTCTATTAAGCAGACTAAGTAAAATGTGCCACAAATACTTCTGAGAGAAGCTAGAAGCTGCCAAATTGACCCATTTTACTATATGTTTAATAGGGCCGTTTCATTGAGGAGTGACACCTTGGACCTGCTAGACTAAGTGGCTTATTGCCAAAGGAGCCGCAAAATAAACCTGTCATGTGACGATGAGCGATAAAATCCGAAGCGTTCCAATCTCTATTTACTTCCTGAAAGGAAGAATGGCGAACTACGTAAATTTGTTTATTTTTGTTGTTTTCTGTGCTTCTCCCGCATTGACATTCAATTTCGGTGATTTCAAGTCCCTTAACATTGCCCCACATTTAAAAGAGGAATTTAATTCGCGGCAGCAAACGATTGATTTAGGTAAAGATGCAGCCAAAAACCTCGGTAAAAATTTTGAGGACATTCTGAAAGAATCTCTTGCAAGTTTGCAGCAAAAGGAGCATGGCTCAAGACACAGACGGGCTGCTGATACTACAAAAAAACCTCCAAGCAAACTTGTTCCAGAAAGTTCTACTGTAAGTATTTTGTCTTGTCACTCACTTTGCTCGCCTTGATTTGTGTTCAGAACATCAGGTAAAGACTGTAGTCCTGTCAGGTTACTGTTATTCTGTGTAGCAAATCTTAAATTCTTCTAAGTCCCTATTCATGGTAAAGTGAGGCATAAACAATGAAAAATAACTACATTATGTTTATAACCACCTTAAAATTACTAAAATACTGATGTGTCAATCAAATTATGACTGTGAAACGTGTTTTTACTACAATTGGCAAGCCTGTCGGCCATATTGCTTTTGTATAGGGTTGTTGGAAATTTGGTTGGATTTTTCATAAAACAATGTAATTTTTATTTTAAAATTATACTGAAGTGAAAAACAATTGATTTATCTTTCAATTCATACCATTTTTAGATCGAAATTTTGATTTCAAATGTAGTAGTTTGAGGGCTAAACCTCCGAAGTTTTCCGCACGGCGGAAGTGCTATAGACAAAAATGGCGGAAATTATAAGACCTGGCATCACTTCAAAGATAAAATATGCCAGGGCTTATAGATAGGACTAGTAAAGACTGGCTATCCATTACTCATTAGTCCAGTCAGGTTACTGTTGTTCTGTGTAGCAAATCTAAAATTGTTCAAAGTCCCTTTTCAAGGTCAAGTGAGGCATACACAATGAAAAATAACTACTTAATGTTTAAAACCACATTAACATTACTAAAATATTGATTTGGCTATCAAATTATTACTGTGAAACGTGTTTTTATTCTAATTGGCAAATGTGTCGGCAATCTTGCTTTTGTATAGGGTTGTTGGAAATTTGGTTGGATTCGAATGAAACAAGGTAATTTTTTATTTCAAAATTATACAGAAGTGTAAAACAATTGATTTATCTTTCTATCAATACCATTTTTAGATCATAATTTCGATTTTAGAGGTAGTAGATTGAGTGCTAAACCCCTACTTTTTCCTCCATAGGAAGTGCTATAGACAAAATGGCGGATATGATAAGACCTGGCATCATGACAAAGATAAAAATATGCCAGGGCTTATAAATAGGACTAGGCTATCCATCTGTTGTGGGTACTCACATGAATCATCTCAGCATGGCGATCCCAATAAAATCGGTTCACAGTGAACTCGGCCTTATTACGAACTCGGCCTGTCGAACTCGGCCTGGTGTACTCGGCCTGGCGAACTCAGCCTGGTGAACTCGGCCTTAGGCGTGTAACATAATGCTCTATACTGAGTAAGGGGTTTATTGTATGATTCATAGAGAGTGTATTTAATACCAAGCACTGGCCACACAGATCACTTCTACTTCTATTGCTCTACTCTTACAGTTATAATGTATGTACTATGTATCATGTAGAGTGTTAGAAAGTCAATATAATAAAATATGTATACCAACAACTGAGTAGCATATGTTTATTTAACATGGTGTCAGAGTGATTTACCAACAGTTACCCACGGACTTTAACAGTGTCTTGGACTAACTTGCGTATATTACTGGATTAACTCGACATTATGCAGGCTGCAGGTTTTGAACCACCTTCCATGAAATGGGAGGAAACGAATCTTCCCTGAACAGTGGGAGAAGTTCGAGAGACACGCTCGCCTTGTGTTCAGTGGTCCTCTCAAGGACAAAGATGAAGAAGAGAACAAGTTTCCTATCTTCTGCTATGGGTCGGAGATAAGGGGCGTGACATCCGTCACACATGGACGGACATCTCAGCGGACGCGGCTAAGAAATTGGATACGTTCTACAAAAAATTTAAGGAACACGTCCAACCTACGTTAAACCCGATTTTCGCTAGATGTCAGTTCAATCACGAAAAACAAGGAAA